>CAJRAI020000258.1:0-117281 GCA_907164885.2 Dolomedes plantarius | reverse complement strand
CGTTTCAGGCCATGTTACGAACGTGCGAAATTGACTTACCGCCGTAATTATTCTAATTACCGCACGATCAAAAAGAAACCACTGGAATCGGCTGCGGGCGAGGGGGACGCGTACAAAACATGCGATTTCTAAGCGATCGGAGCAAAATTCGACGAGTTACGGCCAAATCATTTTTCGCGAAAATCGGTGCATATAGCCATATAGGCGCGAAAATGACTTTTCGCAATAACTCAAAAAATAACAAAAGCAGACACTAAATTGCACTTCCGTCCTCTTATTGCACCGCGGAACGTGCCGAATGTGCAATTTAATTAAATTCGGACGGTAATTTTTGTAGATAGTCTCGCTTTCAGGTTTTAGCGTTTCAGGCCATGTTACGAACGTGCGAAATTGACTTACCGCCGTAATTATTCTAATTACCGCACGATCAAAAAGAAACCACTGGAATCGGCTGCGGGCGAGGGGACGCGTACAAAACATTCGATTTCTAAGCGATCGGAGCAAAATTCGACGAGTTACGGCCAAATCATTTTTCGCGAAAATCGGTGCATATAGCCATATAGGCGCGAAAATGACTTTTCGCAATAACTCAAAAAATAACAAAAGCAGACACTAAATTGCACTTCCGTCCTCTTATTGCACCGCGGAACGTGCCGAATGTGCAATTTAATTAAATTCGGACGGTAATTTTTTTAGTTAGTCTCGCATTCAGGTTTTAGCGTTTCAGGCCATGTTACGAACGTGCGAAATTGACTTACCGCCGTAATTATTCTAATTACCGCACGATCAAAAAGAAACCACTGGAATCGGCTGCGGGCGAGGGGGACGCGTACAAAACATTCGATTTCTAAGCGATCGGAGCAAAATTCGACGAGTTACGGCCAAATCATTTTTCGCGAAAATCGGTGCATATAGCCATATAGGCGCGAAAATGACTTTTCGTAATAACTCAAAAAATAACAAAAGCAGAACACTAAATTGCACTTCCGTCCTCTTATTGCACCGCGGAACGTGCCGAATGTGCAATTTAATTAAATTCGGACGGTAATTTTTTTAGTTAGTCTCGCATTCAGGTTTTAGCTGTTTCAGGCCATGTTACGAACGTGCGAAATTGACTTACCGCCGTAATTATTCTAATTACCGCACGATCAAAAAGAAACCACTGGAATCGGCTGCGGGCGAGGGGGACGCGTACAAAACATTCGATTTCTAAGCGATCGGAGCAAAATTCGACGAGTTACGGCCAAATCATTTTTCGCGAAAATCGGTGCATATAGCCATATAGGCGCGAAAATGACTTTTCTCAATAACTCAAAAAATAACAAAAGCAGACACTAAATTGCACTTCCGTCCTCTTATTGCACCGCGGAACGTGCCGAATGTGCAATTTAATTAAATTCGGACGGTAATTTTTTTAGTTAGTCTCGCATTCAGGTTTTAGCGTTTCAGGCCATGTTACGAACGTGCGAAATTGACTTACCGCCGTAATTATTCTAATTACCGCACGATCAAAAAGAAACCACTGGAATCGGCTGCGGGCGAGGGGGACGCGTACAAAACATTCGATTTCTAAGCGATCGGAGCAAAATTCGACGAGTTACGGCCAAATCATTTTTCGCGAAAATCGGTGCATATAGCCATATAGGCGCGAAAATGACTTTTCGCAATAACTCAAAAAATAACAAAAGCAGACACTAAATTGCACTTCCGTCCTCTTATTGCACCGCGGAACGTGCCGAATGTGCAATTTAATTAAATTCGGACGGTAATTTTTTTAGTTAGTCTCGCATTCAGGTTTTAGCGTTTCAGGCCATGTTACGAACGTGCGAAATTGACTTACCGCCGTAATTATTCTAATTACCGCACGATCAAAAAGAAACCACTGGAATCGGCTGCGGGCGAGGGGGACGCGTACAAAACATTCGATTTCTAAGCGATCGGAGCAAAATTCGACGAGTTACGGCCAAATCATTTTTCGCGAAAATCGGTGCATATAGCCATATAGGCGCGAAAATGACTTTTCGCAATTACTCAAAAAATAACAAAAGCAGACACTAAATTGCACTTCCGTCCTCTTATTGCACCGCGGAACGTGCCGAATGTGCAATTTAATTAAATTCGGACGGTAATTTTTTTATTTAGTCTCGCATTCAGGTTTTAGCGTTTCAGGCCATGTTACGAACGTGCGAAATTGACTTACCGCCGTAATTATTCTAATTACCGCACGATCAAAAAGAAACCACTGGAATCGGCTGCGGGCGAGGGGGACGCGTACAAAACATGCGATTTCTAAGCGATCGGAGCAAAATTCGACGAGTTACGGCCAAATCATTTTTCGCGAAAATCGGTGCATATAGCCATATAGGCGCGAAAATGACTTTTCGCAATTACTCAAAAAATAACAAAAGCAGACACTAAATTGCACTTCCGTCCTCTTATTGCACCGCGGAACGTGCCGAATGTGCAATTTAATTAAATTCGGACGGTAATTTTTTTAGTTAGTCTCGCATTCAGGTTTTAGCGTTTCAGGCCATGTTACGAACGTGCGAAATTGACTTACCGCCGTAATTATTCTAATTACCGCACGATCAAAAAGAAACCACTGGAATCGGCTGCGGGCGAGGGGGACGCGTACAAAACATGCGATTTCTAAGCGATCGGAGCAAAATTCGACGAGTTACGGCCAAATCATTTTTCGCGAAAATCGGTGCATATAGCCATATAGGCGCGAAAATGACTTTTCGCAATAACTCAAAAAATAACAAAAGCAGACACTAAATTGCACTTCCGTCCTCTTATTGCACCGCGGAACGTGCCGAATGTGCAATTTAATTAAATTCGGACGGTAATTTTTTTAGTTAGTCTCGCATTCAGGTTTTAGCGTTTCAGGCCATGTTACGAACGTGCGAAATTGACTTACCGCCGTAATTATTCTAATTACCGCACGATCAAAAAGAAACCACTGGAATCGGCTGCGGGCGAGGGGGACGCGTACAAAACATTCGATTTCTAAGCGATCGGAGCAAAATTCCACGAGTTACGGCCAAATCATTTTTCGCGAAAATCGGTGCATATAGCCATATAGCCGCGAAAATGACTTTTCGCAATAACTCAAAAAATAACAAAAGCAGAAGATAAATTGCACTTCCGTCCTCTTATTGCACCGCGGAACGTGCCGAATGTGCAATTTAATTAAATTCGGACGGTAATTTTTTTAGTTAGTCTCGCATTCAGGTTTTAGCGTTTCAGGCCATGTTACGAACGTGCGAAATTGACTTACCGCCGTAATTATTCTAATTACCGCACGATCAAAAAGAAACCACTGGAATCGGCTGCGGGCGAGGGGGACGCGTACAAAACATTCGATTTCTAAGCGATCGGAGCAAAATTCGACGAGTTACGGCCAAATCATTTTTCGCGAAAATCGGTGCATATAGCCATAAAGCCACGAAAATGACTTTTCGCAATAACTCAAAAAATAACAAAAGCAAACACTAAATTGCACTTCCGTCCTCTTATTGCACCGCGGAACGTGCCGAATGTGCAATTTAATTAAATTCGGACGGTAATTTTTTTAGTTAGTCTCGCATTCAGGTTTTAGCATGCGTTTCAGGCCATGTTACGAACGTGCGAAATTGACTTACCGCCGTAATTATTCTAATTACCGCACGATCAAAAAGAAACCACTGGAATCGGCTGCGGGCGAGGGGGACGCGTACAAAACATTCGATTTCTAAGCGATCGGAGCAAAATTCGACGAGTTACGGCCAAATCATTTTTCGCGAAAATCGGTGCATATAGCCATATAGGCGCGAAAATGACTTTTCGCAATAACTCAAAAAATAACAAAAGCAGACACTAAATTGCACTTCCGTCCTCTTATTGCACCGCGGAACGTGCCGAATGTGCAATTTAATTAAATTCGGACGGTAATTTTTTTAGTTAGTCTCGCATTCAGGTTTTAGCATGCGTTTCAGGTCATGTTACGAACGTGCGAAATTGACTTACCGCCGTAATTATTCTAATTACCGCACGATCAAAAAGAAACCACTGGAATCGGCTGCGGGCGAGGGGGACGCGTACAAAACATTCGATTTCTAAGCGATCGGAGCAACATTCGACGAGTTACGGCCATATCATTTTTCGCGAAAATCGGTGCATATAGCCATATAGGCGCGAAAATGACTTTTCGCAAATAACTCAAAAAATAACAAAAGCAGACACTAAATTGCACTTCCGTCCTCTTATTGCACCGCGGAACGTGCCGAATGTGCAATTTAATTAAATTCGGACGGTAATTTTTTTAGTTAGTCTCGCATTCAGGTTTTAGCGTTTCAGGCCATGTTACGAACGTGCGAAATTGACTTACCGCCGTAATTATTCTAATTACCGCACGATCAAAAAGAAACCACTGGAATCGGCTGCGGGCGAGGGGGACGCGTACAAAACATTCGATTTCTAAGCGATCGGAGCAAAATTCGACGAGTTACGGCCAAATCATTTTTCGCGAAAATCGGTGCATATAGCCATATAGGCGCGAAAATGACTTTTCTAATAACTCAAAAAATAACAAAAGCAAACACTAAATTGCACTTCCGTCCTCTTATCGAACCGCGGAACATGCCGAATGTGCAATTTAATTAAATTCGGACAGGTAATTTTTTTAGTTAGTCTCGCATTCATGTTTTAGCATGCGTTTCAGGTCATGTTACGAACGTGCGAAATTGACTTACCGCCGTAATTATTCTAATTACCGCACGATCAAAAAAAAACCACTGGAATCGGCTGCGGGCGAGGGGGACGCGTACAAAACATTCGATTTCTAAGCGATCGGAGCAAAATTCGACGAGTTACGGCCAAATCATTTTTCGCGAAAATCGGTGCATATAGCCATATAGGCGCGAAAATGACTTTTCTTAATACTCAAAAAATAACAAAAGCAAACACTAAATTGCACTTCCGTCCTCTTATTGCACCGCGGAACGTGCCGAATGTGCAATTTAATTAAATTCGGACGGTAATTTTTTTAGTTAGTCTCGCATTCAGGTTTTAGCATGCGTTTCAGGCCATGTTACGAACGTGCGAAATTGACTTACCGCCGTAATTATTCTAATTACCGCACGATCAAAAAGAAACCACTGGAATCGGCTGCGGGCGAGGGGGACGCGTACAAAACATTCGATTTCTAAGCGATCGGAGCAAAATTCGACGAGTTACGGCCAAATCATTTTTCGCGAAAATCGGTGCATATAGCCATATAGGCGCGAAAATGACTTTTCAAATAACTCAAAAAATAACAAAAGCAGAACACTAAATTGCACTTCCGTCCTCTTACTGCACCGCGGAACGTGCCGAATGTGCAATTTAATTAAATTCGGACGGTAATTTTTTTAGTTAGTCTCGCATTCAGGTTTTAGCATGCGTTTCAGGCCATGTTACGAACGTGCGAAATTGACTTACCGCCGTAATTATTCTAATTACCGCACGATCAAAAAGAAACCACTGGAATCGGCTGCGGGCGAGGGGGACGCGTACAAAACATTCGATTTCTAAGCGATCGGAGCAAAATTCGACGAGTTACGGCCAAATCATTTTTCGCGAAAATCGGTGCATATAGCCATATAGGCGCGAAAATGACTTTTCGCAATAACTCAAAAAATAACAAAAGCAGACACTAAATTGCACTTCCGTCCTCTTATTGCACCGCGGAACGTGCCGAATGTGCAATTTAATTAAATTCGGACGGTAATTTTTTTAGTTAGTCTCGCATTCAGGTTTTAGCGTTTCAGGCCATGTTACGAACGTGCGAAATTGACTTACCGCCGTAATTATTCTAATTACCGCACGATCAAAAAGAAACCACTGGAATCGGCTGCGGGCGAGGGGGACGCGTACAAAACATTCGATTTCTAAGCGATCGGAGCAAAATTCGACGAGTTACGGCCAAATCATTTTTCGCGAAAATCGGTGCATATAGCCATATAGGCGCGAAAATGACTTTTTTTAATAACTCAAAAAATAACAAAAGCAAACACTAAATTGCACTTCCGTCCTGTTATCGAACCGCGGAACCTGCCGAATGTGCAATTTAATTAAATTCGGACAGTAATTTTTTTAGTTAGTCTCGCATTCATGTTTTAGCATGCGTTTCAGGTCATGTTACGAACGTGCGAAATTGACTTACCGCCGTAATTATTCTAATTACCGCACGATCAAAAAGAAACCACTGGAATCGGCTGCGGGCGAGGGGGACGCGTACAAAACATGAGATTTCTAAGCGATCGGAGCAAAATTCGACGAGTTACGGCCAAATCATTTTTCGCGAAAATCGGTGCATATAGCCATATAGGCAGCGAAAATGACTTTTCGCAATAACTCAAAAAATAACAAAAGCAACACTAAATTGCACTTCCGTCCTCTTATTGCACCGCGGAACGTGCCGAATGTGCAATTTAATTAAATTCGGACGGTAATTTTTTTAGTTAGTCTCGCATTCAGGTTTTAGCATGGTTTCAGGCCATGTTACGAACGTGCGAAATTGACTTACCGCCGTAATTATTCTAATTACCGCACGATCAAAAAGAAACCACTGGAATCGGCTGCGGGCGAGGGGGACGCGTACAAAACATTCGATTTCTAAGCGATCGGAGCAAAATTCGACGAGTTACGGCCAAATCATTTTTCGCGAAAATCGGTGCATATAGCCATATAGGCGCGAAAATGACTTTTCGCAATAACTCAAAAAATAACAAAAGCAGAAGATACATTGCACTTCCGTCCTCTTACTGCACCGCGGAACGTGCCGAATGTGCAATTTAATTAAATTCGGACGGTAATTTTTTTAGTTAGTCTCGCATTCAGGTTTTAGCGTTTCAGGCCATGTTACGAACGTGCGAAATTGACTTACCGCCGTAATTATTCTAATTACCGCACGATCAAAAAGAAACCACTGGAATCGGCTGCGGGCGAGGGGGACGCGTACAAAACATTCGATTTCTAAGCGATCGGAGCAAAATTCGACGAGTTACGGCCAAATCATTTTTCGCGAAAATCGGTGCATATAGCCATATAGGCGCGAAAATGACTTTTCCAATAACTCAAAAAATAACAAAAGCAGACACTAAATTGCACTTCCGTCCTCTTATTGCACCGCGGAACGTGCCGAATGTGCAATTTAATTAAATTCGGACGGTAATTTTTTTAGTTAGTCTCGCATTCAGGTTTTAGCGTTTCAGGCCATGTTACGAACGTGCGAAATTGACTTACCGCCGTAATTATTCTAATTACCGCACGATCAAAAAGAAACCACTGGAATCGGCTGCGGGCGAGGGGGACGCGTACAAAACATTCGATTTCTAAGCGATCGGAGCAAAATTCCACGAGTTACGGCCAAATCATTTTTCGCGAAAATCGGTGCATATAGCCATATAGGCGCGAAAATGACTTTTCTTAATAACTCAAAAAATAACAAAAGCAAACACTAAATTGCACTTCCGTCCTCTTATTGCACCGCGGAACGTGCCGAATGTGCAATTTAATTAAATTCGGACGGTAATTTTTTTAGTTAGTCTCGCATTCAGGTTTTAGCGTTTCAGGCCATGTTACGAACGTGCGAAATTGACTTACCGCCGTAATTATTCTAATTACCGCACGATCAAAAAGAAACCACTGGAATCGGCTGCGGGCGAGGGGGACGCGTACAAAACATTCGATTTCTAAGCGATCGGAGCAAAATTCGACGAGTTACGGCCAAATCATTTTTCGCGAAAATCGGTGCATATAGCCATATAGGCGCGAAAATGACTTTTCTTAATAACTCAAAAAATAACAAAAGCAGACACTAAATTGCACTTCCGTCCTCTTATTGCACCGCGGAACGTGCCGAATGTGCAATTTAATTAAATTCGGACGGTAATTTTTTTAGTTAGTCTCGCATTCAGGTTTTAGCGTTTCAGGCCATGTTACGAACGTGCGAAATTGACTTACCGCCGTAATTATTCTAATTACCGCACGATCAAAAAAGAAACCACTGGAATCGGCTGCGGGCGAGGGGGACGCGTACAAAACATTCGATTTCTAAGCGATCGGAGCAAAATTCGACGAGTTACGGCCAAATCATTTTTCGCGAAAATCGGTGCATATAGCCATATAGGCGCGAAAATGACTTTTCTAATAACTCAAAAAATAACAAAAGCAAACACTCAATTGCACTTCCGTCCTCTTATTGCACCGCGGAACGTGCCGAATGTGCAATTTAATTAAATTCGGACGGTAATTTTTTTAGTTAGTCTCGCATTCAGGTTTTAGCGTTTCAGGCCATGTTACGAACGTGCGAAATTGACTTACCGCCGTAATTATTCTAATTACCGCACGATCAAAAAGAAACCACTGGAATCGGCTGCGGGCGAGGGGACGCGTACAAAACATTCGATTTCTAAGCGATCGGAGCAAAATTCGACGAGTTACGGCCAAATCATTTTTCGCGAAAATCGGTGCATATAGCCATATAGGCGCGAAAATGACTTTTCGCAATAACTCAAAAAATAACAAAAGCAGACACTAAATTGCACTTCCGTCCTCTTATTGCACCGCGGAACGTGCCGAATGTGCAATTTAATTAAATTCGGACGGTAATTTTTTTAGTTAGTCTCGCATTCAGGTTTTAGCGTTTCAGGCCATGTTACGAACGTGCGAAATTGACTTACCGCCGTAATTATTCTAATTACCGCACGATCAAAAAGAAACCACTGGAATCGGCTGCGGGCGAGGGGGACGCGTACAAAACATTCGATTTCTAAGCGATCGGAGCAAAATTCGACGAGTTACGGCCAAATCATTTTTCGCGAAAATCGGTGCATATAGCCATATAGGCGCGAAAATGACTTTTCGCAAATACTCAAAAAATAACAAAAGCAGACACTAAATTGCACTTCCGTCCTCTTATTGCACCGCGGAACGTGCCGAATGTGCAATTTAATTAAATTCGGACGGTAATTTTTTTAGTTAGTCTCGCATTCAGGTTTTAGCATGCGTTTCAGGCCATGTTACGAACGTGCGAAATTGACTTACCGCCGTAATTATTCTAATTACCGCACGATCAAAAAGAAACCACTGGAATCGGCTGCGGGCGAGGGGACGCGTACAAAACATGCGATTTCTAAGCGATCGGAGCAAAATTCGACGAGTTACGGCCAAATCATTTTTCGCGAAAATCGGTGCATATAGCCATATAGGCGCGAAAATGACTTTTCGCAATAACTCAAAAAATAACAAAAGCAGACACTAAATTGCACTTCCGTCCTCTTATTGCACCGCGGAACGTGCCGAATGTGCAATTTAATTAAATTCGGACGGTAATTTTTTTAGTTAGTCTCGCATTCAGGTTTTAGCGTTTCAGGCCATGTTACGAACGTGCGAAATTGACTTACCGCCGTAATTATTCTAATTACCGCACGATCAAAAAGAAACCACTGGAATCGGCTGCGGGCGAGGGGGACGCGTACAAAACATGCGATTTCTAAGCGATCGGAGCAAAATTCGACGGGTTACGGCCAAATCATTTTTCGCGAAAATCGGTGCATATAGCCATATAGGCGCGAAAATGACTTTTCTTAATAACTCAAAAAATAACAAAAGCAAACACTAAATTGCACTTCCGTCCTCTTATCGAACCGCGGAACATGCCGAATGTGCAATTTAATTAAATTCGGACGGTAATTTTTTTAGTTAGTCTCGCATTCAGGTTTTAGCATGCGTTTCAGGTCATGTTACGAACGTGCGAAATTGACTTACCGCCGTAATTATTCTAATTACCGCACGATCAAAAAAAAAAACCACTGGAATCGGCTGCGGGACGCGTACAAAACATTCGATTTCTAAGCGATCGGAGCAAAATTCGACGAGTTACGGCCAAATCATTTTTCGCGAAAATCGGTGCATATAGCCATATAGGCGCGAAAATGACTTTTCGCAATTACTCAAAAAATAACAAAAGCAGAACACTAAATTGCACTTCCGTCCTCTTATTGCACCGCGGAACGTGCCGAATGTGCAATTTAATTAAATTCGGACGGTAATTTTTTTAGTTAGTCTCGCATTCAGGTTTTAGCATGCGTTTCAGGCCATGTTACGAACGTGCGAAATTGACTTACCGCCGTAATTATTCTAATTACCGCACGATCAAAAAGAAACCACTGGAATCGGCTGCGGGCGAGGGGGACGCGTACAAAACATTCGATTTCTAAGCGATCGGAGCAAAATTCGACGAGTTACGGCCAAATCATTTTTCGCGAAAATCGGTGCATATAGCCATATAGGCGCGAAAATGACTTTTCGCAATTACTCAAAAAATAACAAAAGCAGACACTAAATTGCACTTCCGTCCTCTTATTGCACCGCGGAACGTGCCGAATGTGCAATTTAATTAAATTCGGACGGTAATTTTTTTAGTTAGTCTCGCATTCAGGTTTTAGCGTTTCAGGCCATGTTACGAACGTGCGAAATTGACTTACCGCCGTAATTATTCTAATTACCGCACGATCAAAAAGAAACCACTGGAATCGGCTGCGGGCGAGGGGGACGCGTACAAAACATGCGATTTCTAAGCGATCGGAGCAAAATTCCACGAGTTACGGCCAAATCATTTTTCGCGAAAATCGGTGCATATAGCCATATAGCCGCGAAAATGACTTTTCGCAATAACTCAAAAAATAACAAAAGCAGACACTAAATTGCACTTCCGTCCTCTTATTGCACCGCGGAACGTGCCGAATGTGCAATTTAATTAAATTCGGACGGTAATTTTTTTATTTAGTCTCGCATTCAGGTTTTAGCGTTTCAGGCCATGTTACGAACGTGCGAAATTGACTTACCGCCGTAATTATTCTAATTACCGCACGATCAAAAAGAAACCACTGGAATCGGCTGCGGGCGAGGGGGACGCGTACAAAACTTGCGATTTCTAAGCGATCGGAGCAAAATTCGACGAGTTACGGCCAAATCATTTTTCGCGAAAATCGGTGCATATAGCCATATAGGCGCGAAAATGACTTTTCGTAATTACTCAAAAAATAACAAAAGCAGACACTAAATTGCACTTCCGTCCTCTTATTGCACCGCGGAACGTGCCGAATGTGCAATTTAATTAAATTCGGACGGTAATTTTTTTAGTTAGTCTCGCATTCAGGTTTTAGCGTTTCAGGCCATGTTACGAACGTGCGAAATTGACTTACCGCCGTAATTATTCTAATTACCGCACGATCAAAAAAAACCACTGGAATCGGCTGCGGGCGAGGGGGACGCGTACAAAACATTCGATTTCTAAGCGATCGGAGCAAAATTCGACGAGTTACGGCCAAATCATTTTTCGCGAAAATCGGTGCATATAGCCATATAGGCGCGAAAATGACTTTTCTTAATAACTCAAAAAATAACAAAAGCAAACACTAAATTGCACTTCCGTCCTCTTATCGAACCGCGGAACATGCCGAATGTGCAATTTAATTAAATTCGGACGGTAATTTTTTTAGTTAGTCTCGCATTCAGGTTTTAGTGTTTCAGGCCATGTTACGAACGTGCGAAATTGACTTACCGCCGTAATTATTCTAATTACCGCACGATCAAAAAGAAACCACTGGAATCGGCTGCGGGCGAGGGGGACGCGTACAAAACATTCGATTTCTAAGCGATCGGAGCAAAATTCGACGAGTTACGGCCAAATCATTTTTCGCGAAAATCGGTGCATATAGCCATATAGGCGCGAAAATGACTTTTCTTAATAACTCAAAAAATAACAAAAGCAAACACTAAATTGCACTTCCGTCCTCTTATTGCACCGCGGAACGTGCCGAATGTGCAATTTAATTAAATTCGGACGGTAATTTTTTTAGTTAGTCTCGCATTCAGGTTTTAGCGTTTCAGGCCATGTTACGAACGTGCGAAATTGACTTACCGCCGTAATTATTCTAATTACCGCACGATCAAAAAGAAACCACTGGAATCGGCTGCGGGCGAGGGGGACGCGTACAAAACATTCGATTTCTAAGCGATCGGAGCAAAATTCGACGAGTTACGGCCAAATCATTTTTCGCGAAAATCGGTGCATATAGCCATATAGGCGCGAAAATGACTTTTCGCAATAACTCAAAAAATAACAAAAGCAAACACTAAATTGCACTTCCGTCCTCTTATTGCACCGCGGAACGTGCCGAATGTGCAATTTAATTAAATTCGGACGGTAATTTTTTTAGTTAGTCTCGCATTCATGTTTTAGCATGCGTTTCAGGCCATGTTACGAACGTGCGAAATTGACTTACCGCCGTAATTATTCTAATTACCGCACGATCAAAAAGAAACCACTGGAATCGGCTGCGGGCGAGGGGGACGCGTACAAAACATTCGATTTCTAAGCGATCGGAGCAAAATTCGACGAGTTACGGCCAAATCATTTTTCGCGAAAATCGGTGCATATAGCCATATAGGCGCGAAAATGACTTTTCGCAATAACTCAAAAAATAACAAAAGCAACACTAAATTGCACTTCCGTCCTCTTATTGCACCGCGGAACGTGCCGAATGTGCAATTTAATTAAATTCGGACGGTAATTTTTTTAGTTAGTCTCGCATTCATGTTTTAGCATGCGTTTCAGGTCATGTTACGAACGTGCGAAATTGACTTACCGCCGTAATTATTCTAATTACCGCACGATCAAAAAAAACCACTGGAATCGGCTGCGGGCGAGGGGGACGCGTACAAAACATTCGATTTCTAAGCGATCGGAGCAAAATTCGACGAGTTACGGCCAAATCATTTTTCGCGAAAATCGGTGCATATAGCCATATAGGCGCGAAAATGACTTTTCTTAACTCAAAAAATAACAAAAGCAAACACTAAATTGCACTTCCGTCCTCTTATTGCACCGCGGAACGTGCCGAATGTGCAATTTAATTAAATTCGGACGGTAATTTTTTTAGTTAGTCTCGCATTCATGTTTTAGCATGCGTTTCAGGCCATGTTACGAACGTGCGAAATTGACTTACCGCCGTAATTATTCTAATTACCGCACGATCAAAAAGAAACCACTGGAATCGGCTGCGGGCGAGGGGGACGCGTACAAAACATTCGATTTCTAAGCGATCGGAGCAAAATTCGACGAGTTACGGCCAAATCATTTTTCGCGAAAATCGGTGCATATAGCCATATAGGCGCGAAAATGACTTTTCGCAATAACTCAAAAAATACTAAAGCAGACACTAAATTGCACTTCCGTCCTCTTATTGCACCGCGGAACGTGCCGAATGTGCAATTTAATTAAATTCGGACGGTAATTTTTTTAGTTAGTCTCGCATTCAGGTTTTAGCATGCGTTTCAGGCCATGTTACGAACGTGCGAAATTGACTTACCGCCGTAATTATTCTAATTACCGCACGATCAAAAAAAAACCACTGGAATCGGCTGCGGGCGAGGGGAACGCGTACAAAACATTCGATTTCTAAGCGATCGGAGCAAAATTCGACGAGTTACGGCCAAATCATTTTTCGCGAAAATCGGTGCATATAGCCATATAGGCGCGAAAATGACTTTTCTTAATAACTCAAAAAATAACAAAAGCAAACACTAAATTGCACTTCCGTCCTCTTATCGAACCGCGGAACATGCCGAATGTGCAATTTAATTAAATTCGGACAGTAATTTTTTTAGTTAGTCTCGCATTCATGTTTTAGCATGCGTTTCAGGTCATGTTACGAACGTGCGAAATTGACTTACCGCCGTAATTATTCTAATTACCGCACGATCAAAAAAAACCACTGGAATCGGCTGCGGGCGAGGGGGACGCGTACAAAACATTCGATTTCTAAGCGATCGGAGCAAAATTCGACGGGTTACGGCCAAATCATTTTTCGCGAAAATCGGTGCATATAGCCATATAGGCGCGAAAATGACTTTTCTTAATAACTCAAAAAATAACAAAAGCAAACACTAAATTGCACTTCCGTCCTCTTATCGAACCGCGGAACAGTGCCGAATGTGCAATTTAATTAAATTCGGACCGGTAATTTTTTTAGTTAGTCTCGCATTCATGTTTTAGCATGCGTTTCAGGTCATGTTACGAACGTGCGAAATTGACTTACCGCCGTAATTATTCTAATTACCGCACGATCAAAAAAAAAAAAAAACCACTGGAATCGGCTGCGGGCGAGGGAGACGCGTACAAAACATTCGATTTCTAAGCGATCGGAGCAAAATTCGACGAGTTACGGCCAAATCATTTTTCGCGAAAATCGGTGCATATAGCCATATAGGCGCGAAAATGACTTTTCTTAACTCAAAAAATAACAAAAGCAAACACTAAATTGCACTTCCGTCCTCTTATTGCACCGCGGAACGTGCCGAATGTGCAATTTAATTAAATTCGGACGGTAATTTTTTTAGTTAGTCTCGCATTCATGTTTTAGCATGCGTTTCAGGTCATGTTACGAACGTGCGAAATTGACTTACCGCCGTAATTATTCTAATTACCGCACGATCAAAAAGAAACCACTGGAATCGGCTGCGGGCGAGGGGGACGCGTACAAAACATTCGATTTCTAAGCGATCGGAGCAAAATTCGACGAGTTACGGCCAAATCATTTTTCGCGAAAATCGGTGCATATAGCCATATAGGCGCGAAAATGACTTTTCTTAACTCAAAAAATAACAAAAGCAAACACTAAATTGCACTTCCGTCCTCTAATCGAACCGCGGAACATGCCGAATGTGCAATTTAATTAAATTCGGACGGTAATTTTTTTAGTTAGTCTCGCATTCATGTTTTAGCATGCGTTTCAGTTCATGTTACGAACGTGCGAAATTGACTTACCGCCTTAATTATTCTAATTACCGCACGATCAAAAAGAAACAACTGGAATCGGCTGCGGGCGAGGCGGACGCGTACAAAACATTCGATTTCTAAGCGATCGGAGCAAAATTCGACGAGTTACGGCCAAATCATTTTTCGCGAAAATCGGTGCATATAGCCGTATAGAACACCGGTTATAAACACATGTCGCTTAAAAGAACGGAATTATTAGTTCCCGGCCCAAATGAACTTGCGAAGCTCTTTAGAAAATATGATTTTGATTGTTCAACTTCGTGGATCCAGAGATTTCTTGAGAGGCATTCCATTGTGTTTGGGAGAATCAGTGGAGAATTGAAGGCCGTGACACCAGGAGTTTCCGATAACTGGCTTAAAACCACGTTGGACCACGTTAAGAGAAGGCTATGAAGACCATGAAATCTTCAAAACTGATGACACTGGCCTATTTTATAGGATGACCCCGGAAAGCGGATAGGACGTTGCGTTTCAAATACGAAACTTTTAACCATTTTTTGAACGTCATGTTTCAGGTGTAAATAGAAATTATGTGACAATGAATTTGGTTTTAAGTTATCTATCGGATATAAAAACTATCGATTATAAGAACCAGTTTTTAAAGTCCCCTGGATGTTCTTATAAACGATTTGTACTGAAATTTAAAAAGTTTTTTAGGAAACTGTGAATAAATAGTTCTTAAGGACTTATTCTTCTCGTAAGTAAACTGTAAACAAGTTTTTAAAATTTATTTTACTGTGGTTAAAATAAGTTATAATTTAGATTTATTGCCGTCCTACATGAACCTATTTCAATTATCACTATTAGTTTGAATCTTGAAATTTAAATTCATATCAGCAAATTTCAAATAACACTGATTGTATAATGTTTAAAATTAGGAGTGATTCTCAATAAATCATTTTGGGTTGAAAATCTAAGCAATAACAGCCTTGAAACGATTACTGACCGTTTTGACATTAGAACTGTACAGTAACAACAATCTAAGATAATTAATTGCAATTGGACAATAAGTAGACAATTTTGACTTGTACCTTATTTATTAGATTTTGTATTGTTAATCTTCAATAATACCCTATACAATATAGCAAAAAATCAATAGCAAACACAGGTGGGCTCCAAAGTTAGTCAGTCTGTAAACGACATTGAATTTCCTCTAATCACAAGAAATCAATTATGGAAGTTCTTGTACATACAATTTAAAATGTACAAAGGGAAACTTCGAATTGGATCAAATTATAACAGCGAGTTT
The DNA here is from genome assembly GCA_907164885.2 of Dolomedes plantarius. NCBI lineage: Eukaryota > Metazoa > Arthropoda > Arachnida > Araneae > Dolomedidae > Dolomedes > Dolomedes plantarius. The sequence goes on along the minus strand of CAJRAI020000258.1, from coordinate 101,163 downwards.
TACGTAGCTTGCTCACGCGTAAGTTCGCGGACGAGCCTGGTAATATTAGTTCCGCCCAATGAAGAAACAAAATATATTGTTTATAAGAAAATCCTCTAAAAAGCAATTTCATAACTTTTTCATTGTAATTATCCTAAAATGTACCCTGTAGCGAAACAGGAGTATTCAGCTAGTATGGGGGCGTAACACACACAAAAAATAATCACGAATCATTGTGCAAGTACAACTTTACGAGGAACTGTAGAACCTATACTCGGGGCAAACCTAACCTGAATACAGGCCCCAACGGGGCACCCTATGCGTGGAACAGTCCATTTGAATTTAGAGGTGGGATAGGTTAGGTTGAAGGGTGGCGCCCATCTACTGACACCTTGAATTACCAATATTTTTTTTTTATCTATTTGCATTTTTTAAATAGGTATGCTGTTGCAGCTATTAATGTTTGAACGTTTTTTTTATTTATAAGAGTAGAAATTAATTTAATGGGTTTTTATTTTGTTGTTTAAAGAATAATATTTTGTTGTTCGTTAATTCGAACAAAGGCCCCCAAAAACTTGTATTGGAGTTAAAAATATCTCATTAATTCGAACAAAATTTTTATCACTTTGGTTAATTCGAACTAAAAATTTGACAAAAAAAATTCTTTTTCCTCGTTTAATGGAGAAAATACACACTGTATTTATTATTTTGTGTGTCAAAATTTCTTTTCTGTGTAAAGAGGCACGTGCCTGCATTCCTAGACTATTGCATGTCCGCTAAACGTCAGTAGCTATTGTCCTTCTTATTAGTGCTAAACGGAAAAGGATCCCTTTATTTGGATAGATTTTCTTAGAATTTCAGAAAAACCAGATTCTAGGGAGCTGCGTCAGTTATAACTGCAGTGCAGACAAGTTAATGTAGTCTAGTTTTTCTTCCTCATTGTGTGGTGTGAACGTGGATGTCTACAAGTGGAAAGTACAAAACCCTAACTTTGGAGACAAAATTAGAAATTTTAAAGAAAGTAGAGAATGGAGAAGTTAGCAGTTGACTATGGAATTAAAAAAATGCCTTGTCAACTAATTTGATAAACAAGGAGTCAATTTTAGATTCATGGGAAAAATCAAAATTTGCTAGAGGATGGAAACGTATGGGAAATGCGTCCCAAGAAGTTCTAGAAAGAGCTCTACTGCTATGGCTCCAGGATGTTAGATATCGAAATTTTCCGATAAATGGATTCCTAGTGCTGACGAAGGCTGATGAATTGCCAAGTCGAATGGGTATTGAAGATTTTAAATGCAGTGATGGATGGCTTTCTCGATTTAAGTCAAGGCACAATATTTCTTATCAAACTGTATGTAGCCAAAGCTCTGATGCAAACGAAGATATGCACTAATTTCGGTAGGAAACTGCCAGGGACAGCTTTTTAATATGTTTAACTTTAGATAACATAGTATAATATATTTTCTGGGGTTCTTCTTCAGTGAGTTATATATTTCCTCTACTTACCTGCCGCAAGATATTTTTAATGCGGCCATAATGGAAAAAGCCATAATGGACTCTATTAAAACTCTGAAAGCATTTATTCAGATGGAACCTTCCTCTGAAAATGAATTGAAATGTTTACTTCAAATCGAGAAGCTGGCTGAACAATGTAGGCATCATAAACAGAACCAAACATCCATTTTACAGTTTTTCCCCAAAGTGTAATTCATATTTTCAATAAAAGTTTATTTATACTGCATATCTTCTGCTTCATTTTATGACATATATTGCTTTGACTGTATTGCTTTTTAATATGTTTAACTTTAGATAACATAGTATAATATATTTTCTGGGGTTCTTCTTCAGTGATACACATTTAAAGTTATATATTTTCTCTTAACATCGGATAATTCGAACTTTTTTCTGAGAACCTTTGAGTTCGAATTAACGAGCGTCCACTGTATATATATATATATACACACACGAGTGTAGGCTGAAAAGTAATGCACACATGATTGTAGAGCGTGAACAAAAAGAAATAGCGAGATCGGGCAAAAAGAACATATATAAAGTACAATTTCCTAAGCTTCAAAATCATATATTTATTTTTACACATAGTCACCGTTAAGGCTAACACATTTCTCCCAACATGTAACAAGTTTTCTCATTCCGTCACTGAAAAATTCTTCAGACTTTTCTCGAATCCACGACTTGACAGCTGCCTTCACCTCATCGTCCGAGGTGTAATGATTACCCTTGCGGTCTCTCTTGAGTAGAGGAAAAAAATAAATATTGCAAGGCGCAAGATCGGGGGAATAAGGAGGTTGATCGATTCGGTTCAAACTTCAGGTTTCACAGAGCACCCCTCCAGTCCGACGCTGATCTCGTCTGTGAGACGGCGTGGTACCCATAGCGCACAGATGTCACAGTATCACAATTGTTCTTAAAATGAAGCAGACGCATTCCTATATGGTTTGCGATATGCTTTTGAGCGATTCGCCGGTCATTTTGACGACGAGTGATTGTCGGCGAGTTTGCGATGTTCATCGTCTGTGGCACTAGAACAAGTCTCCATACTACCGCTTTTCAAAATATACTGGATGAACACAACGACTCAAAACCTGCGATGAGTATTGAGGGGGAATGTAACTTCCATATGCCACTTGGCGCGGTTTTGAGGGTCTTTTCGTTCGCGCTCTACAAGCATTAACTTTCTTTTAACACATTCCAACGCGGGTTGAAGAAAATACACCTGAAGGGGTTTTTGGTGACACTGCAAAGATGAGAGACGTATTATGAGAGAAATCACTTTTTCAAACAAAAAACTCAGGCAAAATTAACAGACTTTATCAGTAATTAAATTTAATGACGCATGTGGTAATTCCCGGAAAATGTTCCGATTTATTCTCGTTTTCTTTGCAGATTTCTGTTTGATGGGCAAGATACACAGTGCGTCAAATAAGTTTTAAGACTCGTAAGTTTTTAAGACAATAAGTTTTAAGTTCCAGATCGCAGGTTGTAAAGGCGCTGTGAGTGTAAATCCGCATGCGTCATAACGTCCATCGTCTGCTGGCACACTGCTAACAAGTTGTGCGCATTTCGTTAAGTAGTTGAGAGAAGGCGAGCGTTTATTGCAGTGAATATTTTTCATGTTGATTTTTTAAGATGGAGCAAAGAGCTGTAATTAAATTTAACGCAAAACTTGGTAAAAGTACTTCGGAAACATACCAACTCATGAAACAAGTTTACGGTGACTGTTGTTTAAGTAGATGAAATGTTTTTGTGTGGCACAAACGTTTTTTGGACGGAAGAGATACGGTAGAAGATGATGAGCGTAGTGTAAGACCAATTTCATCTAGGAGACCTGAAGTTATTGAGAAAGTACGAAATTTCGTAACAAACGATCGCTGAGAATGATGGAAGACTCTTTTCGTAACAAACGATCACTGAGAATGATGGAAGACTCTTCAAACATCAACAAAGATACAATTCGAACCATCCTGCATGAAGATTTGGCAAAACAAAAGTGTGTGCTAAATTTGTTCCACACACTTTAACCCCTGAACAAAAAGCAATGAGAAGTGAACATTGCGGAGACATTATTTCAGCCGCTGAAAACGATCCAAACTTCTTGAAGTCCATTGTTACAGGTGATGAAACCTAGTGTTTCCAATATGATCTTGAAACAAAACGAAAAAATGCGGAATGGAAGTCACCAAATTCACCACAAGCCAGAAAAACAAGAAAAGTTCCATCCAAAGTCCAAACAATGCTCATTACATTATTGGATAGTAAAGGTATTATCCACAAAGAATTTGTTCCAACTGGACAGACAATTACAGGTCAATACTACTTGGCTGTTTTAAAGCGTTTGATGGCCAGAAATCGTCGCATTCGTCCAGACTATAGGACTGAAAGCAGTTGGTGTTTGTTACAAGACAATGCACCCAGTCACACCTGCCTTATTGTTAGTCGATTTTTGGCAAAAAATGTCTGTGTGTTGAACCATCCACCGTATTCACCTGATTTAGCAACCTGGGACTACTCCTTATACCCAAAACTTAAAATGAAGTTAAAAGGGTGGTATTTTAAGGATATTTCGCCCATACAAGAAGCTTCGACGCGTGCTTTGCAGGCCATTCCACAAAGTGATTTACAACACTTCTATTCATTATTAAATCGCTGTAAAAAGTGCATTGAAGCCGGAGGGTCCTATTTTGAATAAAAAGCCAAAACAGGTATTAATTTCTTGTTTCCATTTCTTTTTACAGACCCAGTCTTAAAACTTATTTGACGCACTGTGTATATAAAACAAATAGACATTAATTTACAAAATAAAGGTGTGATCAATTACTTTTATTAATAATATTTAGTGTTTATGAATTTAAAATCTGTTTTGTTAGTTTAAAGTATTTTAAAAGGTGAATCTCTATTTAACGAAATTTCTATATAACGAACTATTTTTCGGGATTTGGAGACTTCGTTAAATATAGGTCCGACTGTGTGTATATATATATATATATATATATGTGTGTGTAAGTGTGGAGGGGGGGGGGGGGGTCAAGCTTTAGATTAGCCTAACAAGTTGTCTGATCTGGCAGCCCACATTTAATACAGGACTCTGGATGACTCTTAAGTCTCTCACTTTACAGCACTCGACCAACTTGGACTTCTTGAAGTCACTCAGACTTCCTCAACACGGGAGCTTTTTTATCGTAGCTAGGCACAAAACTCTCCGGGGTCTCTTCCCCGTTCGCTCCTAGTAAGGCTACGGCCACACGAGCGTTTTTTCCCGCAGATACGCAGCGTGAAAACAAGCACCAAACGCAGCTGTTTTTCTCGCTTGCGGGGGAGTTACCTGTCGCGTTCTCAAGGTCGCCCGCTGGAGGTTAGTTAGGTCCAAACCCTTTTTTCTAGCGGCTTGTGTAGCTTTTCAAGCTGCGAGAAAAGACCATGCGGGAAAAAATGTCACATGCACGTGTCGCCGGCTTGTGTAGATTTTCAACGCTGTTCAACGCTGAGTTTCAACGCCCGTCGTTCAACGCTGGCGCCCGAGCCTATCGCCTCCAAACCTTATCTGCCCTTCTCCTGGTCCGACGGGATCGCTCTCGGCGGTGGGTCGGCAGTGGCTTCCGGGTCCCATAGCTCGGCCGTCCTGCCCAGGCTGACATCGATCTTTCTACCTGAAACATGAAAATACACAAAAAAAAAACAATACAGAACTAATAACTATTTACTCACAGGTCGTGTCTCTGGGAGTTTAGTCTGAGCCATTTCGTGTGATCGACTGCGGTAGAGTTTGGTCTTTCAGGATTACCAATTTTCTGCGCGTCATATCTGTCGCGCGGTTTGATTTTGATGATTTCGTTATGGTCCATGAAACTTTGGGCGCAATTTCATTCCCGTTCCAAATTGCGTCTTTTGCATTGCCACTAAATCTCCCAGTTTGTAATGTAGGTGCACTCTTGCGTCTTTTGTCTTCGCCAGATCTCCGGTTAGATCCATTAGGATGTCAATATTTTCTGGTTCTAGAATCTCTTTAATTCTTTGCGTCTCTAACTCAGCTCCTTGTCTATAGATGTGTAAAACTGGGCTTTGTTCGCTGGACAGAATTTAAAATCTGTGTAGCGTTTCAACTTAGCGGTTTAGCAATTCTAGAGAATTGGGGGAATGCATTTTCTTAAGTATCCGGTTAATCCCAAAAAACTCTGCATCTGTTTTGGCATTCTTAGGTACGGGAAAGTTCTGAACGGCTGCAGTTTTCGTTACTGATGGTCGGACTGTGCCGTTTTCAATCAGGTATCCAAGGATCGATTTTACGTTTTAGGAACTGGCACTTTTTAAAATTGTGAACTCTAATAAAATAGATCGCGAATTATTTCTTTTTAGACGTCTGTAGTCTACACACAGTCGCATAGATCCGCCTTTCCTTTTACATAATACGACTGGCGCTGCAAAGTTTGATGAACGACGCCCTCTTTTTCCCACGCTTGGATTTGCTGATCTACACACAAACACACATATCTGCTCTGAAAAGGACATTCTTCTGGGTTGCTGGGAAACGGGCGATTCATCGCTTAAAATTACCGACATTTTTAAATTTGTGCGTGGTTTATATTCGCTGACGAGTTGCATTAATTTTTTTCCTCGGGACGTGACTAACGTCAATTCCCTCTAGGGAGATATCTCAGCCAAAAAGATATTCCTTTCCAGCCTGGTTTCGAAAGGGAAATTTATGGTTCCCTGAAAATCACATCGGAAACTCGGACAGTCCAGTCATATTTATGCGACCACCGCCTACTTTTGACGTCAACGTTAAATAACCAATCGCAGGAGGCACGTGTCATCAGCAAATTTGGTGGATATATAAAGTGAGTTGTAGGTAAAACATTTCAGTAATTGCAGTTTTTAACTGACAGCCGTGCACCTCTCTAATTGGACTATTATTGGGGACCAGACTAGCCTGGATATCTTAGATCTTCTTGACCGGCTTTCATCTGGACACACTATTCATTTCCAGTGGATCCCATGTTGGGATCGACGGTAATGAAAGGGCCGACTTTTTGGCCAGGACTGCGGCTGAGGAGTACGTGAGGCACTTACTTTTAGAGAGATTTACTCCCTCATGAAGATCAAACAAAACCATCTTTGGAGAACTCCTCCTTGTCACCCATGGTACTTTGGAAGAAGTCCGGGTGGGTCTTTTCAGACGGCCTTCTCGCGCTTCATGAGTGGTCATATGAAAGCACTCACTTTTCGGCAGGGACAGAATATCTTCCCGGAGTGCCACTGGTGCTCTGCCGACATGGCCTCCCCTGCCCATATTTTAAATTGTTTGGGTTTTACGAGGTTCTTCTGGACCCTCTACTGATGGACCCTCTACTTTTTGGAAATTTTTGGTTTTATGGAGATTGTCTAAGCCTTGCTAGACAATCTGGGATTAGTTAAAAAAAAAAAAATCTTGCAGTCTTGCAGAAACGGAGCGATTTCCAAAAGGGCATGATTTTTCGCGCCAAGGGTGGAAGCATTTCCGAAACGGCCAATTTTATAAACTGTTCCCGGGCCGCCGTGGTAAAAGTATAACCGTGCATGGCAAAATTGCACTATCCGAAATCAGCGACGTGGCAAATGTGGTGCACCAAGGGCCATGTCTCCATAACGACGGTTCAGCGAACCCGATGAATCACGTTTCATGCTCCATAGGACAGATGCATGTTGGCGTATACGGCGTGACACGTCTGAAAGCAAACACCCGTCAAAAATTGCCAAGCTGGACCATTATAACAAATAATGGAGGGAGCATTATAACAAATCTGGGGAATGTTTTAGTTTCACTCATCATTGTAGAAGGCACGATGGATCAACACAAGTATGCATCTATCCTTGTGGAACCCCTACATGCGAATTTTTTCCTCAGGATGATGGCATCTACCAGCAGGACAATGCGACGTGTCATAAAGTTCGCAGTGTACGTGCGTGGTTCGAAGAGCACCAGGATGAGTTTACCGTACTCCTTTGGCCTGCAAATTACCCGGACAATCGAGAATCTGTGGGACCACCTCAGTCGGGTTGTTCGCACCATGGACCCTCACCCGCGTAACCTGCCACGGCACTGGTGTCGGCATGGCTCGACATCCCAGTGAACACCTTCAGGAACCTAATTGACTCTTCCTGCACGTCTCGCAGCGGTCCGCTCTGCGAAAGGTGGTTATTTTGGATTTGACAGGTGGTCACATTAATGTGACTCAGGGGCGGATCCAGGGGGGGGGGCTGCAGCACCCCCCCCCTTTAGGTCATGTTTTTTAATTTAGAGAAAGAACTCAAGATTACAAGAAGCAAAGAAAATAAAGTAACAAATAATATGTAGCGCTAGTGGTAACTTTTGGGGAAAGAAACGTTAAGTTTAAACGTGCTTGTCGATTAGCAATGAGCCAGTACAGTGCATTTCGCTTGAAGGTGAAGTCAAAAGTAGATACGCGATCGCCGCACCCCATCACCAGTCGCGCCAGGATCCCTTTCCCTGCCGTCGCACAGCGTGAGTGACACAAAGACAGATTCAGTGTGTGTTGACTTGTGGTTATTAAATAACGGGTCGCGTAATAAAGGAAATTCAAACCCAAAACGAAGGAAATTTCAGAGAACTGGTGCGTTTTCGTATCGAATCAGGAGATGAGAATCTCAGCAAACACCTCCAGTCAGCATGCGCTAATGCAGTAAAACGATTCAAAATGAATTAATCAACTGTTGCGGAACTGAAGTCCGAAATGTCATACAGACAACAGATGCTGCTCATGATTCACAACTGAAATTTTCCACACGCTACTGCTACGAAGGAAATGTTTATGAAAATTTCCTGGACTTTGTGGATTCCAGAAAACCCGTTGAAGCTTTTGCACAAGAAGAAGACAACTTATTTACGTGAACCCTCCTTGACTGGTGAAGTGATAGGAAGTACTGTGCTTGGATTAATAAAAAATTAATTTGGACCCAGAAAACTGTGTAGGAATAGCCACTGATGGATGTAGTAGTATAGTGTCTGAGGTAAAGGGAACAGTAAATGCTGTGAAACGTTGTGCTGTCAACGCCACCCATTGCCACCCATGCTTTGAATTTGACACTGACAAAGGCCTCTAAGATTCAAGAGGTCAGAAGTGCAGTCGACACCATTTCTTTTTTTACAGCAAGCCCAAAGAGAAAACTCTGTCTTAAAACAAAAATTAGGCAGACAGTTTATAGAGCTCTGCCAAACAAGATGGGTGGAACGCAACGATAGTATTCATTTGTTTTGTTCAAGCCTTCCAAAAATTCATGAAGTGCTTGAAGTTGTAAGTACTTGTAAAGAAACTGAAGCGCTGTCTCTTTTAAATAATATAGTCACTAGTTCTTTCATAGTTTCCATAGCGTCTCTAGCAGACATATTAGCTATCACTCTTCCTATTAGTCGGCTATTCCAAAAAAAAAAAGAGCATTGACCAAAAAGAAGCCAGTGAAGCTCTTCAATCTACTTGTTCTACCTTGGAACAGAGAAGATCAGAGTGTGAAGAGTTTTCCCATGATGTATATCTTGTAGCAACAGGTTTAGCTGAAGATATGGGTACGGAGGTGTCTTTGCCTCGTATTGCTCAAAGGCAAAAAAAACCGAACCAACCCCAACATTGTCGAGCTTGAGGAATTCTACAGAGTAACAATTTACATTCCTATATTAGACAGGATACTTCGAGATATCAAAGATAGATTCCCCGATGACATTATGAAACTCCTTGAACTATCAATCCTGATACCCACTTCGGTTGTTAAAATGTCCCCAACAAACCTAAGAGAATCAGCTAAGTTCTTGTTTTCTAGATTTCAGTTTGCTGTGGGGAACATTTCAAGTCATAGTGGAGCTGTTTTTGGCAATGAAGTTGCCCTGTGGCAAAACAAATGGTTAAATCAGCAACCAAAGACAAAAAATGAAGAAATTCCAGAAACAGGCATTGAAACTCTCATCAAGTGTGACAAAGAGGTTTATCCTGCAATACACGAATTGATGAAGATTTTTGCAACTCTGCCGGTTAGCACAGCTACAGCCGAGAGGTCCTTTTCAACCCTTCGAAGGTTGAAGGACTGGATGAGAACAACCATGAGAGAGGATAGACTTGTAGCATTAGCACTGCTAAACATTCACAGAGGAATTGCGGACAAAGTTGATGCAAAAAAAGTCGTTGATAGGTTTGCTAAAATGAAGAAAAGGAAGTTGGACTTTGTTGTTTAGGTCAAAACAAATAACTGTCTATAATGCCATAGAATTGCCATAGTTTTCATGTTACATTGGGAGAGAATGTAAATTTCTTGGTTTAAAATAATATTTTAAGGTGCTTTTGAGGCACTTAAAATAGCCTAAGAAGAAGTTTTCAAGCACTGTATATTTAAAAAAATTTCTGGGGGAGGCCACTCAGTCCCTCTGCTGAGCAGGGGATATTCCATAACCTCCCCTCCCCCTTGAAAATCGGCTGGATCCGCCCATGATGTGACTGGACTGTGTATATACAGGTAACCCTCCTATAACACGGTAGATAAGTTCCTAGAAAATACAGTGTTGAGTGAAACCGTGTTATATGAGACGCAGAGACAGTTCAAAAAAGGGGGGGGGGGGTTACATTCTGAAAACTTATTAAAACCAAACTTTTTTTTTTTAAATTCAATATAAGCAACTTAATTTTTATTAAAAATATAAATGTATGTATAACACAAAATAAAAAGAAACAAAAAATATTTTCATTTCATGCGATCTTAATTTCTCCCTCATCACTGCCCAGTACAATCAAAAGAAAACCTTTTTTCGAATAAAGGATATCGGCTTTACTTTCAGAATCTTTTTTCTTCATTTAGATTTTGTACACCTTCTATCCTCTTTAAAAAATCTGTAATTTTGGTTTATTTGCTGGTTTTTACAAGACCATTGTAGATTCACGCTCAGGAGATGGACAATTAATTTTCCAGCTCCCTTTTGATTGTTCGGCTTCTATCAGCGGTAGGGTCTGCATTCAGGAAAAATTATTCAAGATTTTCGGCTAAGCTTAGGACTTCTTGTAATTTTAGAGAGTTATATATGAATAAATTATAATTTATTTATACATTTTCATGTATAAATTACCTTCAATTAATCTATTAATCTGGTGTTTGTGGTAGAATTGATGGAAGACTAATTAGAAGACTTATTAGAAAACTACAAACATTAGATAATTGTAAAACAACAGTAACTTATGATTTTAAAGATTTATTCAATAATATCAATATAAATGATTTAAATAGAGTAATTATAAAGTTAGTACAAAATAATATATGCAACGAAATTATACTTACTCATTTCAATAGGCTCCTAGATTTTGTAACTAAACATAATTGTATAGTTCATAATAATAGTATATTCTTACATACCAAAGGTGTACCAGAAGGTGGTAATGCTGCTAGTATGCTAGCCAATTTAAACTTAAATTATTTTGAAGATCATAATATTAATAATATAGATAATAGCAATTACAATATATTTAGATATATAGATGATATTAGCAATTAATAAAAGTAATAATCATATAGACTTAAATTTTTACCCTCCTAATCTGGAACTAATACAAAGTAACCAAAATAATATTGATGTCAACTTTTTAGATATTAACATTAAATTAAATTCTCATAGCAAATTTACTTTTCACTTATACGACAAAAGATCAGATTATGATTTTAATATTGCTAAATTTCAAAATTACCTAACCTGTTTACATAAATCCATTTTTAATAACATTATAATAAATCAGGTTGTACGTATAAATAGGCTTTGTTCTGAAGACAATAGGAATAAACATATTTTAGACTTGATAGCTGTGCTAACACGTAATTATTACCCCGATAGTCTTTCCAAGCACATAATTGGTTGTTTTAGATTTAATGAATAGTTTGTTCTGTTGCAACTAATAAGTAAATCAACATAATAAGTTTAAATTACTACTAAAAATAAAATAAATAAATAAATAAAATTAATAACTTAAGTAAAAGTAAAATAATAAATTACTCTTAGTAATAATAATAAAAAGCTAATATAATTAAGGTTTAATTGTCCTAAAACGCAGTCTCCATAGTAGGACAGCTTCTGTGTTTCCATTTGCTCCTTGGTTGCAAGTTTTGTGACGTCATCTTGCAGTTACCTATTCTTAACTTCCACTCTGTCTGGTGCCAGGCTTGGTGTTCTATGGTTGAGTGGATGTATATTCAATTCTACAGTTACTCATGGATTGTACGGTGTCTAAGTATGTTTATTGTATAGATCATACTTATCAGAAACAATCCATTGATTTTTATATAGTATCGACACCGCTGATGAAAAGATGCTGTCACAAACCTCTTTCAATCGTATCTTTTCATGTTTTTATTTCCTGGCTGCAAGTAGTTTCATTTCTCATACTGGTTTTTCTCTTTATACTTTATTTATATATATATATATATATATATATATGTGTGTGTGTGTGTGTGTGTGTGTGTGTGTGTTGTTTCTAATGTCCCCTGGCCGGAAGTTCCAAAGCAGGTCCATATAGGCTCTAGTTTATATAGCACCACAAAGGTAGGTTGTCCTTATAGATATACACCACATACACCATAGTATTGGACTTCTTTTAATATTCTGTATTTCAAGCTATTTTTTTTATACGACTGGACAGTCAAATTACTTATACAACAGCAGAGGATTTATACTTTTAGCATTTGAACAATTGTACCACTAAGGTTATCTCAAAGGTAAATGTTTTGCAAAGCATTTTGCTTCTGTTTGCTGCATTCCTCATGTTTAACATGCTAGACTTTATAATCATCCCCCTGTAGACAGCCTAATGTCTAAAGATGAGAACTTATTTAATAGTGAATTTTCCTTTGAACAACTGGATGCAGCTTTCCATGAAACAAATAAAGGGTAGCCTTCCCTCTGGACTTTTTCTAAACCTGGGGCAATCCATTAGAAGTACTTTTCTTCTCTTTAACATTATCTGGCATAAGGGTCTTCCTACGGTCTGAAGAAAATCTGTTATTGTCCTAATCTTAAGTCTTACAAGACATCGGACAACTTTGATAGCTACCATCTGATTTCCCATATAATCTCGTGCTGTAAAATTATGAAGATTATAAACCTCTTAAACTATTTTTTGGACTGATAGAACATTCCAAGTTTGTTTCCATAAGAAAAGAAACAGAATTTTGCAAGTAGCATATTTCGCTCGATGCTCCTTGCTGTTTTTGTTAATTTTTAAATCTGCATATGGTAGTCTGGAAAAGAAAATTTATTAATAAGATGATTTATATTGGTATTCAAGGAATCATGCTCAAATCCTTTCTCACCCAGAGAATTTCCAAGGTTAAGTATGCTGGTGCTTTCCCCATTTTGTCGAGCTGGGGCTCCAGCCAAATGGGGAGCTGTCCTCTTATTTTAACATAATGATAAATAACCTTGCAAGTAAATTACACTATGTTGGGGTTTTGCATTTTCCTGGCGATATTGCTATTTATATTTCAGATTATGACAGTGTGACAGCTAACAATGTAATGAGTAAAGCCTTAATTGCTGTGGAGGAATAGTATTGTTAAACTTTATTCTTATCTCACATCTCATCTTATGACGTCATAAGACTTGCATGACGTATGTATGTTAATTTCTTTTAATGTTACTTTCCTTTCTATCAGTGGCAACACTGACTATAACTTGTATTTAAGGAATGCAACATGCAGTCCAGACTGAGATAGTCTGGTCTAGGCTGCCTAGTTATTCTTGCAACTCGATAGTATTAGAGCTGTATAAGAGATTAGTTAATCTAGTATGGTTAATAAACTTAATTTATCTGCTTTTAAACCTGTGTCCTTACTTTTTACACTGAAACTCTGCTGAAGTCTTCGTCTTATTAAGGGACGGAGACTATCAAGTATGATGCAAACCTCATGGAGGTCAACCCTTGCAAAACAGTGTGCTATCTATTTACACTGTCTACTAAGTCCCATAATGTTTCCTTTACATATACGAACTCGAGTCATTGAGTCTATATTGAGTCTTCCCTGATTCTAAGCTCAGTTGGAAAAAACACTCTACAGAGACTGCTCGTAAAGTACAAGCAGGTTAAATTTCCTTAACCTTCGGATGACCAGGTGGACATTTGAAAGGCTTTGTGGGGTCATTCAGAGACCCCAGCATTAAAAAACACATTTTTTAACTATATGAAATAAACCCTAAATTTATTTTTTAAAAGCATTTAATCAAATTTATCTTTAATAGCATTTAATAATATTTATAATATTTAACAGCTAGAGAAAAAATAGAAAATGCAATATAGTGGAAAATGCATCATTCATGTACGTTTGTTTAGGTATGCATATGGTAGTCTGCAAAAGAAAATTTATTAATAAGATGATTTATATTGGTATTCAAGGAATCATGCTCAAATCCTTTCTCACCCAGAGAATTTCCAAGGTTAAGTATGCTGGTGCTTTCCCCATTTGTGTTTATGGATGACAACGTCCGTCCAAATTATAGTAATTTCTTTAATAATTCCTATAAACACTTAAAAGAAGCTATAACAAAATTACAAAAATATTTTATAATCACTTATGTAGATAAAGCAGCCAACAATTATGCAATTACTTGTAAAAAATATTTTGCCATTTGTTTAAAAATAACAGCTAGACAATAGTGATTTTTTTTTTCAGTCTTTAAATGAAACTACATGTATTATTATTATTAAGAAAATTATTGCAAAATATAAACTTCTAGGTATAAAAATAACTATCAAATAACTATCTCTTTCCATATATTAGTTCCTAGGTTTCATAAAACACCTATTGCTTTTAGAGCAGTAACACTTATGCTACTAAACAAGTGTAATTAAATTACCTTACATTAATCTATTAATCTGGTGTTTGTGGTAGAATTGATGGAAGACTAATTAGAAGACTTATTAGAAAACTACAAACATTAGATAATTGTAAAACAACAGTAACTTATGATGTCTGGGTATCTATAGATCGTCTGAACTATGCCAGCAAACTCGGTCGGGAGATGTCTGATAAGCTGGAAAGCAACAAACCAGTCGTCAATAGGCTTGCCGGCATCATTTAATTGATTAACAATGTCAGTCAAACGGGCGGCAAAGAGGCCTATGTTTTCAGACTCATTGGGCCTACATTTAAAAAAAACATCAGTTAGCCCAATGATTCAGGCACGAGAGTCCGGTCTAAAGGGAGTTTCAAGCCTGTTCCATGCCTTGCAAGCATCATTGATACCTGTCAGAAGGGCTCTATAGGGTTTTGTAATAGTTAGATAAATTACACTAAAAGCTTTTGCTTTCCTAGCCTCAAAATCCCTAACTTCATCAAGAGGTGTTTAAGGATCAAGTTCCCTAAGATCAGGAACTTGATCCTTAACCACCTCTGGTTTAATTTCTGTTTTATTTACTTCTCTCCAACAGTTTTTACTCATTAGCAACACTTTTACATCATTTGCCCACGTGGCATAATTGTCCGCCCCCAATGGATCTATCATCATAGGATCCATCTTTGATAATTGTAAAGGAGAGCAGCACAAAACAAAACAAAATTTACAGACCTGGCCCGCCGTCGAAGCACATCATAATTACAGCTGACGATGAAAAAAATGCACAGTCAGTTGTTCAGCATACTGTTGCTAAGAAGTCAGTTCACTGGATCCACGCTAGACACGTACTGTACCGGAAACACAGAATGGCCATCACTGGAGCTACTTCCACAGGAGTCAGGCAGCTTACTTCAATTACACCACACACCCGAGTGCATGTCTGGGCCCATAACCAAGTGTCACGCAGAGTGAATATATAAGAGTCTGGCATGAGGTGTGTTTAGAAATCAGCAAGACTTAAGTTAAAATAATTACGTTTATTCGAAACTTCAATAAACATTTAAAAATATTAAAAGCAATAACTTAAAACATTTGTATATCAAAACAATCTCACACACAGACTTCTAACATACGAATCTCACTAGCTTGCGAGTTCAACTGTGTCTGCTGCTAACAAAAACGAAACACAACATTTCTCATATGTACGACGTCAAAGTTGCTGTGACGCCATTACTTCTTAGATAATAAGTGCTACATCAGTCTAAAACGATAGCATGAATGTCGGAAAGTAATACAAGTAAATGATCTAATAAACTGAAGTTTAGATAGCCCTTTTAAGGTTCATTTTCCTAACATATATTTATTTTTTTTTGGCATTAATTGCATAGATTGACCGTTGTATTTAATTTGAATGTACTCCGTAGCGAATTTCGGGTTTTCAGCTAGTTCTTCTATATATAATGTACCAAATTGTTAAAACTATATCTGTTAAAACTATAAACGATTATATACTATTATAAAACTATAAACGATTATAAAACTATAAATGACTACTATTGTTAAAACTATAAACGATTGGGTGATAAAGGAGAAATAATAAAATACTTTCCGTGGACTTCCAACTTCCTTCAAGGCCATGATACCCCACTTCTTGGATAATGCAAATTCTTTTTCCTTCTGCACCACGACGACAACAAGAGCAGCAGTGGTTCTTAGGATGGTGGACATTACACAGTGATTTTTGAAATTACCTCAGATATATGAAATTTCTGAATTGGTTTGAGGGCAGTTCATTTTAGTGTATATACAGCCTTTAGTTAATGGGAGTGATGAAACTGGAAAATGTAAGACTTGAAACGGTTACAAATTTCATCAATATATGATTCTTGATGCATAGCAAATAAGTTTTCTTCTTCAACACACTCAACACCCAATAATTTTCGTATTTTACCCAGGATCTTTAAATCAAAATTAGACTGTAAATGCCTTATCTATAATTTTAGGGTTCTGTCCAAAGATTACTAAGTCGTCTACATATATATATATATAAGGAAAACAAGCTTCGATATAAAAATGTAGACACAGTTGCAACTCTTTAAGTTTATCAAAGCCTATGGAAAGTAATACTTTATGAATTTCAAAATACCAAGCTCTTCGCTTTAGTGTAAACCATAAATGGTCTTTTGTAGCTTACACACCAAGTTTTCCTTGCCTGGTTCAACAAAACCTGGTGGCTGGGTCATAAAAATATCTTCCTCCAAGGGCGCGTAGAGGTATGCACTTGTAATGTCACATTGTACATGCGACCATTTTTGAGAAACTACAAGTAGGGAGAAAAAGAAACAGACTAAGCTAAAATTTATAACAGGACTAAATGTCTCGTCATAGCTCTCTCCCCGTACTTGCTTAAAACCTTGGGCGACTATTTTCATCTTTAATATTAACCTTTTTCAAAGCATGTTCTAAGAGGATGTAAAATTTTAAATGTTTTTGACTTCAAATTAGGTATTTTAATTAAAAAACATTCCTTAATCTGTAGTATCACAAATCACATTAAGTATCAAAAATTATCTGTTCTTTCAGGAAATTCACATTATAAAATGAAAATAAGGCATGATTGAAAGAGAATTATCTGATGATGCGACAACGCTGAGTAGCTACAGTAGACAAAAAATTTCTAGTTTATAATATTTTTTGCTATGAGAGCCTGAAAATCCTAAGATAGTTTAGTTAAAAGAAAAGCTAAATTTTAATTACAAATAACACTCTTTACAGGGCTAAGTTTGGTATCACCCTAATTCTTTTTCTATTCTGTATTGATTTAAAGTTTGTTGTTGAGATAACTATATAAAATTTGAATTTATCCTTCCCCAATTTCCAAATTCTTAACATGTTTCCTATTATACATTCTGAATAAACTTTTAAAGTTAGTTCTCTCAAATGATTGATAATGAAGCTAAGAGAAACAGCATTTATGCTCTTAAAGGTGGGTCAGTACAGGAAGCCAAAATTGAGATAGCCATAAGATACAACATGTAGAATATGAGGCCAGTATCAACAGAGGTTTTCATCTCAAGACAGATTTGTATGGATTTAAAGAATATCTTAAGATGAAATAAAAGATTTAGATAATTTACCAAAGTAGGTTTATCTGTCAAGAGTGCCAACCATTTCTTATCCATTAAAAAATAAATGTGCTCTTAGTCACTTTATAATTAAGATAGGTTAGATAGGCTGAAGCTACTGATAACAATCATATAGGCAAATACATTGATTACTTGAAATCTCTTCAAAATTACTATAATATTAGCTTCTAATATTTATTTTTGGTTTTGAAATTAAACACTAAGAAATTAAATCTAAAGTTATTTTTCATCAGTTTGCTTAATGCTACTGACATATTGTGAAGTGTGAAATAGTCAGCTTTCTCAACACCCATAATCCTAAAAAATTTTGGAAAGTGGAAACAATGTTTTTACTAGGGAACAGATTTTCTATATAAAGAGGCAATTGGCTCTTTCATATACTTACTAACAGGTTATAATTTATGCTAACGGTATGGGAGAAAGGACTCTAAATAACCATTTGGAAATTATTGGTTCCAGTGAAACATGTTTCTTAATATTAAAAATAGAACAGTTTAATTATGAATTTCTCGACAAACCAAACCACATTCTTCAGTGCTTCAATGATGCTGATCATAAATTAATTAGAAGATCAACATCTTGAATAATTTGCATTTTGTGCATTAGTGAATACTGGAGGACCTATTCCTGGGCTCAAAAACAAGTTTCAGTTTCAATACAGAAGCTTAAGTGTTTACAGTAAGTGAAGTTGCTGGGGAGATTACCAGGTTCAACAGACTTTCAGCAAATAACAGTTGAACTGAATAATGTTCCCCTCAGTTAAAACTTTACGATAGAGCAACTAAATTACCATGGAATTCTGAATATCAACATTCTTAACAGGCATTTCTTTGACAGGGAATTTATTATTGTAGAAGATGGTGACTTTGGGGTTGAACTTCCTCCCTCAAAGCACTTAAATTACATACACACACTATATATATATATATATATATATATATATATATATATATATATATATATATATACAGGAACGTAGCTATGTCCTTCAATAACTCTTTAATTTGAGTATCAATTTCTTCTTGTTCTTTTGGTGAAGTTTTATATGCGGGTAAAGACACTGGTAAATCGGAAGTCAATATCACTGTTTGGGGCTCTATTCATACTGATCCCACGTCATATTTATTTTTCGCAAATATGTCTTTATATTCTTCTATAAGTTCTCTTATTTCGGAACTTCCTACATTTTCACTCATTTTCGTTTTTTCCTCGACTGTACTCTGATAATGTGTGCACCCATTACCAGAATCCGGGGGGCAAGTAATACCTGAAAAAGAATAGATATCACCAATAAGAAATCTGTCAACTCAAGTCAAGTTGTGTTGTGTTGTGTTGAGCTGGGCGTCAGGGGGAGGGCCTTTTGTAATGTGAGTGGCGTTTACATATAATTTGCGCGGACGGGGCAAATATATGTCGTCTCACGGTGACCATTTACTTCTGGTAAGGTCAGTTTGTGAAAACTTTTGTATAAAAAATTTCGATTTTTCAAATTTTCTATTAAATACAAATGTAATATTTTTAAGTAAATAAAACTGTAAATGTACTTGAGTTATGATAATTTTGATTTTAGAAAATTTTCATTAAAAATTTAACACTTTATATACAGTGATTTCCCCTTATAAGAATCACTTTTGTTATTACTGTTTTTGATTCTTATAGCCAAAATTTAGGTTTTTGGACAGGCCCACATGCACCTATATATATATATATATATATATATATATATATCAATCAATCAGATAATTTACCATAAAAAAACTCTTTAATTTACGTTAATTATCTTTTATTAAAATAATTATTTTTTATAATTTTAAAAGTGCAACTTCATTTCTAGAATAGATATTCATGAATAGATATTCATGATTTTCTAGAATAGATATTCATGATTACAGTAAGAGAGAAAAAATCCAATATTTGTTAATACATACCAGTTTCTCATTTCAACTACAGGAAGGGTGCCAGAAAAAGTTTTCTATGGTAGTTTGAGGTAATGAAGTTTTCAGGAGGCTGTTTATACCTCTTTCAAAACCAATAGTCTCGGATGAAGATTCACCTTCTATCTTACGTTTCACGGTTTGATAACGTGCTGAATCTATTAATGTGACGTTTGCCTAAGTGAAAGTGCACACTTCGCCGAAGATATATGTGTTTCAGGGTCCAGGAAGTTGCAACAAGGATGTGGTAGGTGGGAAAAAAGAATCCCTATCTTTGTTTATCAGTGGATAAAAGTGAAATCGGACCCGGACGGGTGAAGATGCCCCTGGGTCAAGCTAATAGGACAGTGTTTAACTAAAGCATTTAAGGGGAAATTATTATGCTATGCCTAACTAAGAAAGGGACGCAATTTATGACTGTATTCCATCCCATCATACCACTCTTTCTTTAAAAAAGAATAAAGAAAGAACATCGTGCCTTTTGAGGGTTTCAGTGGCATTTTTTGAAATATGAAAGGAAAGCGAAGAGTGTAAGCTGATTCTTAAAACCGGTCGATTGATTCTTCAAAGCGAAAATTTTAACAAAGATGTTTCCAATAGCCAAATTTTGGGCTGATAGTTTCAAATTGTCTCTTAAAATATTTATATAAACAGCATGATTCATTATGCCTTCAATAAATACCACATTACCTAGTCCTGCTGCTGACATGCAACACACACACACACAAGGACCGCCATGCTCGACTGTTCCTACTAAGTTCCCCATTTTTTCTTCTCCCTTCTCCCCATCGAAACCGAAAATGTTAAATTTTCTTTCATCGGTAAATAAGACATAATTCCAATACGTTTGGGGTTTATTTATCATTGATAGTGCAAAGGAAAGCCTAAGCTTTCTGTTTTTCTCACTCACAAAAAAATTTCTACGGGCGCCCATGTAATCCAGCTGCTCAGAGAACTCGTCGAACAGTTTCAGGCGAAATTGAAGTAGAAAATGTTTCATTAAATTCTGCAGAAACTTTTACAGCACTCAAACGTGGATTTCTCCCAAATTTACAAACTATAAACCTCTTATCACGTTTTGTTAACTTTGCGGGACGACCTTTTCTTACCTTGTTTTCGGTCCAATTTTCTTCTTTATAGCGTTTTATCGCATACTGCACAGTAGAATGGGATAAATTAAGTAATTTAACAATATTCCGAACTCATTTTTAATAATAAATAGAATATTACGGAGTAGGCAAGAAAAAAATGAAAGCCAAACGATATTTTAAATGCCACCACAATTCAAAAATAATAAAAAAAAGTGGCAGACGATAATTTTAATTATGAATTTATCCTAAAATATTTCAGAGTACGATGACTTAAAAATAAAGTTTTAGTATGTTTTCAAAATATTTCATGTAGTTTTGTTAAGAATAGATTATAGATCTTATTATTAAATACCCATTCTGAAATATTCATTTTAATTGATGGATAGACCCCTATTTCATTGAAAATCGTATGTGTACGAATACTTTTGGGAGCCACCGTATCTCTTAGCTAAATTTTAGCTTTCTAAATTTTTTTTGTTCAAACAGAAATCTTTCCGCTGTTGTAATAAAAATATTTGTGAGCATCAGGAACATCTCGTATGATTACAAAAACCTGAAGTGAAAAAATTACGCCGTCATTCCGATTCAAATATTTCTCGCAGTTCCAAATCGTTAAGATTTGTCAGGTTGCATCGCTTTCACTATCCCGGCCGAGTTTGAAATATATCAACGGCGGATTTTGGGTCACGTGACATCATCTTTTCCGCGCGAATTTTCAAATCTTTGGCAAAGCTCCAATCGCACGAGAACTGCATTTAAAAATTGAACGCTCGCTTGTATTCTAGAAATAAATGTACTATAGAAAATTCAAAGCCTAGTTTCGGTTCTACGCAAAATAAAACTTATTAAGACATTGCTTTTCCCCTGTTTTCAAAAATGATTTATCATAAATTCTGACAAAAGAACAAGAATTTTTTCGATGTTATATAAATACGCATATTTGTAGAGGGAATTTGAAATCGAGAACAAATTCTCGGCATCAAATTTTCATCATTAGAGTGTGTTTAAAAACAACCTTCCTCTTAAAGGGGTCTTATTTATTTGTAAAACAACATGTAGATAGCATAATGTATCAGCATAGAGAGAATTTCAAATTCATCATTTCCCTGTATGTGTTGTGCACCTCACCCAGTTCTGATAATATTTTGTTATATTCCTGCAATTATCATTCAAAGCAATAGGTCCCTATAAAAAATGATAAATCCAAGTTCCACTGGATAGAGTTATGAATTATAATACAGTTAAATGCATTGCATATATAAAGCTACAACCTTCAGCTTTTTAAAGTAGTTTTTTCAAAAGATAAGGTGATCTCAGAAAAGAATTCCACATACTTAAAATATTGAACAAAACATACTCAGTGCATTTTATAAACATCTTACACCTCTTTATCAAAGGACACGGAAAAAAAAAAATTCAGATTTCTAATAAAAAGAATTCCTAGCAAGCCAACCCTGTAAAGTGACTTTTCCTACGACGCTTCGCTAGGCCTAAAAGTAGGCCTAGCGGAAACCAGCCGTGCATGCAGGAAAAGCTTGCATTGTAGGATGTTCAATTTAATATAAACATACTATATATTCATGTATTATGCTACATACAGAGGCTCTTCGCACAATTTTTTAGACGATTTTGGTAAGCGGTAATAAAAAATCTTTTGCTGCAAAAGAAATAATTGCAATTGTACTATGTTTTTGAAAGTCAAAATTATTGTCTGCGGCTTGAAAGTTTTGTTTTTATTCAAAAAAACGTTTTTAACAAAGCAGTGATTCGAAGGCTACATTTATGCTCACTATCCTATATTTATGAAACACTTATCCAAACAAAAATGGAAAAAAATTGTCACAATAGATGAATCATGGGTGTATTTAAATGATTGCAACAAAAAAAAGAGCCATTTATTATCATAAAAGGGGAGAAAAAAATTTAAGTACATGGTTCAAAGAATCGAAAGAAAGTTTTTCTGAGGGATTCGTGATTGTTGCTGGTTTTTCTTATAATGGCAAAAGAGAGTGGAAAAAAATGTCAAGATTAACTCCAAATACTATCTGGAACATATTTCATTGCCAATTTTTCTGAATGAAATACCATCGCTTTACCCACAGTGCCATCAATCTGTGAGACTCCATCGGGACAAAGCTAGCAGTCACACATCAAAATCCACTGTAAATTTCCTAAAAGAAATGGAACAAAAAACTGGTATCACCCTTCACTGATATCCCTACTAAATCTCCCGATGTATCACCTGTGGATTTTTGTGCTTTCGGACTTTTAAAATCTGCATTATCCAAACGTCGTCCCAAAACCCTTACGGGACTCTGGAAAGCTGTTCAGGAGGAATGGGATAGAATACCTCTTCTGACACTTCAAAAGGCATTATTTTCCGGGAAATTGCGGTGTCGAAAGATAGTTCAGAATAAGGGATGTCAAATAGAACATTTAAAACACAAGAATTTTATGTAATTGAGTTTTGTGAATACAATATACATTGTCTAAAAAATGTGTGAACAGACTCTGTATATGCAGACGTGCCAAACTCATTAAGAGCAAAATCCGACAATAGTCTACCGTGCATAAAATAATCGACATGACATGACACAAAAGAGTATAGTAAAATATTATAATAAAAGAATTACGAAAAGTAAATGAACCAAATGATTGGGTACAAAGTTTGGTTATAGGTGCATTGATTCTTTAAAGCGAAAATTTTAACATGGAAATAATACATTTGTTTTTGCGATATTGGTTCTCATAACCACTGATCACTCTAAGCGGTGGTTACTGTATATATCTATTCAAGGGTACCTTCAAGGATACAGAATCAAAAGGATTTCTAGGTAAGGAGTCTGAAATAGAAATCACGTAGCAGATGCCATATTTCGGGGGCATGAGCAAACGCAACTTCACATTCGGACACAAAAATGGTTTCAATCCAATTCAAAAAGCCACGGGATTCAGAATAATAATATACTCGCTTCAAGGAGTTGATGCTTTCGTCACACAGTCGAGGACTTGAATGTTTATATTTTATTTAAGGGGGCCCTACTAATCTGCTTTTTTGACTAAACCTAAACATAAATATTACACTATTAACATCATTAATTGTTTCTTTGCTCAACAACATTCTTCAATAGCTAGCACATGGATTTCAAATTATTTTTATTACCTATCATTCCGTCTTTTCTAATTTAAGGAAAATACGGCTAGAAGAAAACTGCTCTTCAAAAATAAGTGCCTTTGCTCAAAATATAATGGCATTTTAACAGAAATTGTCTGACAAATTAAACTTATGACAGAACACAAACTGCTTTTATCAATTCTGACAAGGCACATGTAAATTCATATGTCACAATGCTGACAATTGTATTTCCATTCTGTCTTTTGGTAGTGATGTAACTCTCATGCTCTTACATTTACAAAACAAGGATAACATTTCATTTAAAAGAATTTCATTTTTTCTCTTCTAAAGTGAAGAGAACTGATAAATACATCAAAATAAACATAAGATCTATAGGAAATAAGTCTGTATAAAATGTGCACAAATAAGGCCTGCTAAAATATTAATTTTTTATTGAAATTTGTGAAGCTGCTTGTAGTAATACAGTACGTTAAACATAAAAGGGGGGGGGGGGGTTTAATAAGACTGAATTAGATCACAATTAAAATCGCAATAATATATAACCACCTTTATGATTCAATTGAAATAATCAGCTAAGACATGATGTAAATAACTTCTGAAAAACAATTTCAGAATAAACAATATCCTAAATTTTATTCAATTATAAGATTAAAAATCAAAATAAAGTTCATTCATTTCATAAGAAAGCTTTCAATTTTATTTTTAAAGGGCAAAATACAGTGTAGAAAAACTTACTAACTTGTACTAAAAAGATTATCCCTCATTATAACACATTTAAATCTAAGATTTTGATTCATTTTAATTTTAGTAGCACGAGATGTTGTGGGAAATTTAACAGATTATTTCTATTTCAAGTGCCATCTTTCAGAGAACATTATGAAATTGTATGCAATCTTTTCCAAGACTCGTGAATTATTTTAAGAGAAGATGGGAAGTTTACCCAGCATGGAATGGTTTCATCTAATTTTAAATAAAAAAATTAGCTTGACATTTCGACTGAATTATAATACAATTAAAATCATTTCGGCACTTCAGTAAACATTAACTATGCAATAATACGATTCAATTGAAATAATCAGCTGAGACACAAATGGAAATAACTTCTGAAAAACAATTTCAATATCCTAAATTTTATTAAATTATAAGATTAAAAATCATAATAAAGTACATTAATTTCATAAGAAAGCTTTCAATTTTATTTTTAAAGGGCAAAATAGAGTGTAGAAAAACTTACTAACTTGTACTAAAAAGATTATCCCTCATTATAACACATTTAAAGATCTAGAAATCAATGATTTTGATTCATTTTAATTTTAGCAGCACGAGATGTTGTGGGAAATTTAACAGATTATTTCTATTTCAAGTGCTATCTTTCAGAGAACATTATCAAAGGTCTGTAATCTTTTCAAGACTCGTGAATTATTTTAAGAGAAGATGGGAAGTTTACCCAGTATGGAATGGTTTCATCTGATTTTAAATAAAAAAATTAGCTTGACATTTTGTTTAAAAAGAATATGTAAGACATTAATAATGGGATACTCACTTTTTATAGATATCCAAAACTGTGTTAAATCCAAACAAGCGAATTTTGCTTTCAGGCTCTTGTCACTCGATATTCTTCCTCTTGTGAAGTGAATTCTTTTGGAGCTTCAACTTCTCGGTTTGGTCGTCTTTGAAGTACTTTGCGAACCAGTCGGTTAGTTGTGAAAACTGTCAGCATGCCACTACAGACCATGTACTGCTGCAATGCAGAGGTCTTTTGGAGTTTTAATCCTTAGCGATAGGGGATCACACTTTGGGAAGGCCATTTCATGCAGACAGATACTGATGATACAAGCCATATAGGTGACACGAGGGCAGGCAAATTCAAACACTATATAAACTGCACAGGACATAAAAAACATTCAGAACTGAAATAAACTTGTAATATTTGTTGGATTCAACACACAAAATCAATTAAAATATAAACTATGGTCTCATTAGTCTACATTAGTTCGTCTAAACAATACATCATGATGCTACTGAAACGCTTTGGGAAGCCCTGCCTCAGGCCATTTCATGCAGCCAAATTCAAATTTCTAAGATAATATACTGAGGCTGATTATTTCAGGGTGTTAAAAATCCCATTCACAATCTTCAATACCTACATACAATTATAGCAAGTTGAAAATTGGCAAGAGATGACTACTTGATGTGTCTGCACAGTTTGAAAATTAATTCTCACTCTTTTCATATCCATTATGGGTCCAAAGTGAACACATACCTACAAAATGGATACAATTATGGAGAAGCTACAATATATTCAAACACCTTTTTGACAAATATTGGCTTTCTCTAGATATGTTAAACACATATTTGTTCATGCTTTAAATAATCAAACAGTATCAGTTCAAATCTGTATAATATATACAGACCTCAGTAAGAGCTAAATCCTTCTATTTTTCTAATAATCGACAACAAAAAACAGTACGGTAACAAATCATAAAATTATAACTTATAGTTTAGAAGGTAATCTCGAATAATATCACATACTGTTCTTGAAATTATAATATTAAACAAAAGTTATATATTTGGAATCATTCCTTTTTAATGTGCATCATATTTAGAATTAAAAGGGACCAAATATAAAGGTCTATATTTCTTTATGTTTGTTTTAATTAATTGCAGAAAATCTTGCAAGTTTTGTAGCTTATTTTGCTCTTTTTAAAAATTCATTGTCAAATTGTTTATTAATAGCAGTATACTTTTATGCGTTCCATTTCCATATTAGCAAATTTTCTAAGGTTTCCCTCGACATAGGTGACCTGAACTGAGTAGATATTTTTGTTATGTAACTAAAAATCCGGTAATATTAGTGTCCATATACATTAAAAATCTGGCAAGTTGACAACAGTGATACATTTAAATCTCGAAAGAACAAAACCTATGTAATTATCCAATTCTATATCCTCTGAGAAGAAAATACATTCAAAGGGAATGCAGAATAAAAAGAAATTCAAAACATGAATACTAAACTAAAATTTACTACAAATTATGAACTGTTCGGAAATAAAACACTATATAAAAGAACCCATTTATTCAATGAAAGACCAATCACTATTTCTTTTTAAATTCGAGACTCTATACATTAAATACTAACTTTCAACCAGTATATTTTTAACAATCAAATTTATTTTGATTTAAAAAAATTTGTTTAACATTCAAGAGAGGTAAAACTATCCAATATTTTTAAATATCTCTTATACTATTTGAAAAAATTTACTCGACATTAATAATTAATAAATCAATAAGCAAAAGAAAAGAGTTTTGTCAGCGATCAAAGCTGCCCGTAACAAAAGTATATTCAAATATTTATATTAAAATTCTTACCTCTGCTGTTTCAAGAAACTTATACAAATATTTGGAAATTTAGGAGTCAACCGCATAGTCTGAAATAGAAATAAAACGTGAATACACACATCACAATTATTAACAGAGGAGAAGCATTTTAAAAACACAATCTGATTTTTTAAGGATTTTAATAACATCAAAATGACAATTATCAAGTTAGCAGTGATGAAGAAATCGACAACAATACTCATGCAGGCCTACAAAACTTTTGGAATGGATGCAAAAATGATATAGAATTGACAAAAACTCGTGGGAAATTCAGAAAATGCAACTGGGAATTATCAGATCTTAGTTTCTGCTATAATCGTGGTGCATCAAATTTTAATCATTAGAGTGTGTTTAAAAACACAACCTTCCTCTTAAAGGGGTCTTATTTATTTGTAAAACAACATGTAAATAGCATAATGTATCAGCATAGAGAGAATTTCAAATTCATCATTTCCCTGTATGTGTTGTGTACCTCACCCAGTTCTGATAATATTTTGTTATATTCCTGCAATTATCATTCAAAGCAATAGGTCCCTATAAAAAATGATACAAGTTCCACTGGATAGAGTTATGAATTATAATACAGTTGCATATATAAAGCTACAGCCATTTGTGTTTTTTAAAGTAATTAGGGTGATCTCAGAAAAGAATTCCACATACTTAAAATATTGAACAAAACATACTCGGTGCATTTTATAAACATCTTACTCCTCTTTATCAAAGGACATGAAAAAAAATTCAGATTCCTAATAAAAAGAATTCCTAGCAAGCCAACCCTGTGAAGTGCATAAAATAATTGACATGACACAAAAGAGTATAGTAAAATATTATAATAAAAGAATTACGAAAAGTAAATGAACCAACTGATCGGGTACAAAGTTTGGTCATAGTAGAAAAACCAAACGGAAATTTGAGATTATGCCTAGACCCTAGAGATCTTAACAAAGTAATTAAAAGAGAACATTATCAAATTCCTTCTGCAGATGACATTATTAGTAGATTAGAATATTTTCTGTAGTAGATGTGAAAGATGGATTTGGGCATGTGCCATTAGATGAAGCTAGCTCTGAAATTTGCACTTTTAATACACCATTTGGAAGGTATAAATTCAATAAGATGCCGTTTGGAATAGCTTCTGCACCCGAAATATTTCAGAAAAGAAATCAAAAGCTTTTTGGTGATGTGGAGTTTATTTTGATTGTGGCAGGATATGATGATGCAATCTTGTTTAAAGTTCTTGAAAGAGCTAGATCATTATATATAAAGTTTAATCCAGATAAATTGCAATATAGGGTATCAGAAGTAAAATATGTTGGTCAAATTATATCGAAATCGGGTATAAAACCTGATCCTGATCACATTAAGGCGATTGTTGAGACGTCAACACCCAAATCAAAATCTTGTTAGGTATGATAAATTTTCTTTCAAAATTCATTCCCGACGTATCTAAAGTTACTGCCCCGTTAAGTGAAATCATTCATGAAAAAGTAGAATTTAATTGGAACAAGAAGTATCACTTGTAAACATTAAAGAATTGTTAACTAAAGCTCCAATTTTAAAAGTTTTAAGTGCTACTGATGATACAGTTCAAGAGATGGGCTTGTTTAATCCAAAAAGGTCAACCATTTGTTTCACGTAGCTTAACTAATAGTGAAAAGATAGAAAAGGAATTATTGGCAATTGTGTTTTATCATAATTTTGTCATTGTACAGTAGACCCTTAATAGCAATTGTCAAGAAACCTACGCATAAAATATGTTCTAGAATGCAGAGAATGATGCAAAAGTGTATGATTTTGTAATAAATTATGTAATCAAATGTTTTTAGCCTGTTAATGAAACTGAAATGTGCATAACATTTAATTATAGCCATTAATTAAATAGAGAAACTGAATTAGATCCAGAATTGCAGATAGTTGTCAAAGAAGACATTGAATCTTACATAGTAGGGTGATAGTAGTGTAAAAACATATTATAAGGTTAAAAATGATCTTTACATTAATGAAATGAATTATTAATAGTTTGATGTTCATGAAGCTCATTTTAGGATAGAGAAATGTAAGAATAAGATCAAAGAGAAATAATGTATTGGGCCAGGGATGAGAGAAAAGCAAATTGTAAAGAGCCATTGAAACCTCAAATAAGTTCCATGCAGACCTTTTGAAAAGGTAATGGACTTTGGTAATCTAATTGTAATGGATTATCACTCAAAATGTTTGGTAAAATACTAAGACCTAATATAAGAAAATACGTTAAAACAAATTATAGGTGATTACCAATGTGGTTTTAGGTCTACCATCGACCAAATACATACAGTGAAAAATATCTTTGAGAAGTTCAATGAATATAATATTGATCTGTTTGCTTTATTTGTCGATTTCAAACAGGCATTTGATAAAGTGGATAGATCGGAAAATTTAAATGAGCTAAAGATACCAATGAAATTAGTCAAACTAATCCAAATTACTCTGTAAAAATTATAGAGCCACAGTTTTAATTCAAAATGACTTCTCGGGGGTCTTTGGTATAATTGCAAGTGTTGGACATTATTGTTTAACACAAATCTGACATTGAAAGATATTAATAACTCGAGAATATTTGAACGTAAAATTTTGAGACCAATTCAGGTAAATAGTAATCTATGGAGAATAAGAACTAATAAGGAAATAGAAGCACCCATAAAATGCAAAGACATGGTAAAATTTATTAAATGAAAAACGAATATCACATCGAGAGAAACTGATAAGCGAGTGGCAAAATTCTTATACTGGAAGCTAATGTGCAACAGACCAAGGGGAAGACCATAAAAAAGATGGTTAGATGATTTGTTTTAATTGACCTAAAATGTCTGAAGATGACCAACTGGAATACGAAGAGTGTTAGACAGAGTATTCACGGGCTTGAATTCTCAAATAAGAAGAAGATTTGTTGGATTCAACACACAAAATCAATTAAAATATAAACAATTTTAAATTATGATCTCATATCCTAGTCTACATTAGTTCGTCTAATACATCATGATGCAACTAAAACTCTCTATAACATAATAGACTTGATTTAAATTAAATTTACGACTTTTTTTATCTTTTGATATTTGAAAACCGAGTACTCACATTCAGATTTCTGAGCAGATTGAGATGCTTGCTCTATGGGATAGTTGCTATGAAAAGAAAAGAAAAAAGAATTAATTAATATCTTCATGCATAACTGTGAATAATAACGATCTTATTAAGAAACACAATCAAGTTTTACATTATAGAGTTCTCTTCACTTTTTAAAAGAAATATGAGAGATTATTTTAATAGTCTTTTCTTAAATGGTAATTATTAACAAGTTGTTGAATTAGTGGTTCTGAGACAATATTAGGTAACTGAAATTAATAAAAATAGTACTCATTTGATTATCATGCAAAAAGGGAAATAAAGTATTTTCCCCCTCCTTATACAAGCTCAAAAGTTAATGATAGCCACGGCAAAATATGATACGAGTTTCATAAAGCAACACAAAATTCATTCATTAATAAGACAGAAAATTTTGTTTTCAGCAAGAAAAAGATGTGAAATACAAAAAGTGGTTTCTGGAATCATTCTTGCAAAGGTGTAAAATAAAATAACTGTAGATTCAAACAACAGCAACTAAAGTTTAGTAACTAAATTAAAACGATTTATTTGGCGATCTCTAAACATCAATATACAACCATGGCAGATTCAAAGAAGAATCTACAACCTAATGCAGTACTAATACATATAGACCGGTGAAAATTACACTTTTAAGTACAGTTAATAAAATCCACGTTGACCATCATTGGTAAAAGTATATTCCATGCTACAAACAACTACGCGAATGATAAATGATTGCCTAAATTTTAGTCATTTTAGAATAAGAATATAAGAAATACAAACTTTTATAGACGATTCTAACTAAAAGTTGTAAACAATAATCTTAAAAAACTAACCGATATTTTAAAATCGAATACATGCACATCAATTAGGACTTGGAGCATAAATCACAACCACAGTGGACCGTATTTTTTAAAAATGGAGATGGTTCATGTTGGAGTCACTTAAAAACATGCCATAGTGAATCAAGTGATTAATCCCAGAGATGGCCCCTGCAGCAACAGTGGGAAAAGAAAGTTCATGAATGCTTCACAGACATATAGTCCATAGGACATTTTAACGTCCAGTACAGTTGAATAATATATTTTGTTTTAGCAAAGTCGGGGCCGTGTTTGTAGATGTTTAACCAAAGATGATGTAGCATACCCCTGGGAACAAAATTAACATTTCTGATGTTGTTAAATCATTTCCTGCTTATCAAAGTCACTATTCCATGAAAGATAATTCTGAGAATCTTCATCATGATTAATATTCGAAAAATATATGACATGTATGCAGAGATAAGGATAAGGAAACAAAAACTTTCACAAAAAAGTTCAATTTACATTTCAAGCTGCTGAAACTAGTCAATAGCACAGAAAATTCCTTCCCAATGATGCAGAATTTGGAGTGATTGAAGCAGCAAGTTGCAAGAAAAAATCCTGAATTTACAGTCATTCTGATTTCCTTTCTACAAGATCATTAGAAGATACCATCACAAAAATTCTTCCATGCAATAGAATGTTCATAGCCATGGCGAACAAAGTCCAAGTTTTTTGACTGAAAAACACAGTACAGAACAGAAATATTTATTTCCTACTTATAGATGCAGGACAATTAAAAAATATACAGTTTTAACAATATAATGTCATTTAAAATTTAGTATAGATGGACTTGTTTCACTAAGGTTCTGACCCCCTCATATACAACAATTCATTTTAAGCTTTCGCCACATGAAACAACTTATAAAAAGTAGTTCCTGACAAAAATATCCCATCACGAATCCCTTAGAGCATCACTCAAACTGTTTGAAAAAAATTGACTCGACATAATAATTAATAAATCAATAAGCAAGAGGTTTGTCAGCGATCAAAGCCGTCCGTAACAAAAGTACATTCAAATATTTATATTAAAATTCTTACCTATGCTGTTTCAAGATCCTTATCCAAATATTTGGGAGGCAATCGCATAGTCTGAAATAGAAATAAAATGTGAATACACACATCACAATTATTAACAAAGGAGAAGCGTTTTAAAAATAACAAGTGAAACCTCCGATTTCAAATTAAATGAAATTTCCATAACTAATAATTTGGTCGAGGTGTCACAATTAATTGGTTATATATAATCAAATATTTATTGTATACATCTCTTTTGTACATTAAACAAGATATACATAGAATATACCTAGGGGCAGCAGTCTAAAACCTGGGTCTATTCATAAATATATATATGTACATACCTACAGCGTACTTGTAATTCAGAGAGTATTTCTTTCAGTTTTATTCCAATTTAAATCCATTACACTAAAAAATCAATCGTAATTTGACTTCCATGCCAATTAACTGAGACGTGAAACAGCAGGTATCTTTCATTTCTAATTCACAGGAAAAAAACATTTTCCCCATTAAGTGGAAATGTACATTAATATTTCAGTTTATATAACTTGCATGTGTAGGCCAACAAGAGAAATTAATTATTCCGAACAAAATTTAGCTCTAGAAGGATGAACTGTCAGTTATTTCTTACACGAGTGAACTTGCATAAACAAATGTTGAAATATTTATAATATATAATTTCTCATTACTAACCAGTATAAATTTTATGGAGAGTCATTTGATACTTTTGAAATAAGAAATATGCGTTTTTAATCATTTCATTTCATAGCATTAAATTTCTAAACACTTTTCATACACTTTATCATATTCAAAGAAGCACGTTTATAGCAATAAGTATAGAATGCCTTGGAGACCATTCTAGTCAAGTTTTAATGATTTCTTGAGGTCTCATAAAAGAGTAAGACATGTAGAACAAACAGTTTCATCGTTTAATCGTATAAATCTCTTCAAAATGATTAATCTTTAACAGTTTAAAACAAGACAGAAAGAGTAACAAATCAGAAATGGTGCCATGACAATGCTTTGATTAGCTTCAAGAAAAGTATATTTGGAGTAAATTCCAAACACACACATTAAAGTTCTCTAAAAATAATTAAGATTCAACAACAATAAAGCGTTTCAGTATAAAAGAAAATTATGGAATAGAGTTATAAAAGAGGATAAAATGTACCATACTATATACACATATATATATATACATGCAGACCTGCCAACTTCAGTAAGAGCAAAATCCTGCAATATTCTACCATGCATAAAATAATCGACATAACACAAAAGATTATAGAATAAAAGAATAAGATAATAATCGACATAACACAAAAGATTATAGAATAAAAGAATAAGATTATAGTATAATAAAAGAATTATAATGTATACTTAACAGATGCTTGCTCTCTAAATTATAATGGAGATGGTTGCGTGTAAGAAACTATGAAAAGAAAAGGAAAAAGAATTAATAAGATGCATCTTCAGGTATAACTGTGACAAACATGATCTTATTAAGAAATACAATCAAATTTTACATTACAGAGTTATCTTACAATACACTTTTAAAAAGAATTTTGAGAGAGATATTATGTTATAAAAGTCTTTTCTTAAATGGACAAGTCAACTAAATGGTCTGTACTTTTAAGACAACTAAAATTAATAAAAATTGTACTCATTCGATTATCATGCAAAAAAGGAAAATAAAGTATTTTCTTTTATATAACCAGAAAAAAATACTCATATGTAAGCTTAAAAGTTAATGACAGCCTCGGCAATATATGATACATAAAGCAACACAAGAGAATACTTTGAAATAATATTAATTAAGGCAGTCACTTCAGTAAGGATTAAATAGGATATAACTTTATTACGATTTACTTCTAAACTTAATTTCATAAATAGAAGTATTTTAGACAACAAACATCCATCATTCATTAATGAGACAGAGAATTCAGTTAACACACAATCTTCTAAAAGCACGTTAAAGTGGAGCAAAATATTTCCAATCTGTGAGATATACTCCTCAGAATAACAACAATAATAACATATTTTTGTTTGAATTTTTGAACAAAAATAAATAAATTTAATTTTGTGTTTAAAGTTTTGTTAAAGAAATAAAGCATTCTTGAAATTTGAGATAGTTTTATAATTTGTGCTTTTTTTTATCATCAGCAATAAGTTGACAATTTTGAAAATATCGGATATATATGTCTAAATAATCGGACATATAAATCAAAATATCGGATATTTTCCAAAATATCATGATATTTACGAACGCTGTTCAGTTTGGACTAACCTTAAACATCGTTATAGCTTTCTATGATTTAGAAACGAAACTGTGACAGCATTTGTCATTATAGATATAATTGGAACTTGAAAACATAACTACAGATTTTTACAAAAATTGTTTCCATGTAAGTAAACAAGTGAATGCGAAAACCACAATAGTTTAAATAGCAATTAATAATAAAACATCCTTACTTCAATTTCCTCGTAATCTCACACCGTTTAAAATCCAAACAGTTAAACGCGAGTTCTGATGGTCACAGTTAAAGCTGTCGATGAAGGTTAACAGTTAAGATAATTCACTACAGTTTTCATGAGTAGACCAAAAATTTAAATATGTTATGAAACAAATTTCTAAAACTTTAATGCAGCTAGTGGCGTCTCTCTAAATAATAAAATGTAGTACGGGTTTTTTTTTCTATAGATATGGAGGTTAGATCATTCAACCTATCTCGAGTCGGAAGCTAATGTTACAGGATTCGTAATTGCCATAAGAAATTTATTCCTCGTGTCAAATGAAGCAGTTTAACAAAAATAAAAATCCACATTCGCTTCCAACGGTATGTTTCCATGATATATCGTAATAAACTATTAAATTCCCCATTCATACTTTCTCGTTGTTCTTGAAACATTTGTGCAGGATTGCTCGTTTGGGGTGGAATTATATAGGGCTCCAGAAGAGATCTGCATGTTCGAATCGGAACCATGAACTGCCACATTTATCTTAACATCATTCTGAAACAACCCTGTACGTTTGTTTAGGGGTGCCATAGGCGCAGAATTTGTGTTTATGGATGACAACGCCCGTCCTCACCGAGCAAACATCGGAAACGAATGCCTTCAACCTGAGGATATCACCAGTATGGAACGGCCAGCATTCACACCTGACTTGAATCCGATAGAGCATGTGTGGGACATGCCTGGCCGACGAGTTGCATCCCGTCAACCACCTTCCACATGTGTACCTGAACTTTTGAGAGCATTGCTTGCTGAGCGGAGGAATCTTCCCCAAGATCAGCTCGATAATTTGATACTCAGCATGCCTAGGCGTTGTACGGACTTCATTTCATCGCATGAGAGACATACGATGTATTGACCATCATACCAAACATGTAATATTAAGTTTTTGTAAAGGAGATATTTTTTACAATTGCTCCAGGGAGCCAAAATAGTAGTTTTTATGAATGGTATCATATATACTCCATCTTTTTCGTTCTGTATCTTTTGTTTAATAAGGGTAGATTTTTACGGGTACGTAAAGGGAACGTGACGGGAACGAGCCGAGCCCGAGCGCCGGATGCATATGTTTATACAGAGACAGGATTAGAAAGTGGCGGGAACGTGTTTCATTAGTTGTGAAAGATTTGTAACTCATGGCTCTGTTTCATTTTTCAGTTAAAGATTATCGCACTTTTGTTAGAGGAGGAGGAAGAGGAGATCCAGGTCCGTGCTTATGGGTGGGTTAAAAAAACATGATTTATCTTCAATTCAGTTATAGTAAACCCTTGATTATCAATCCTTTTTTCAATATCAGTTTCTACTATCTGTCAGTCACTACATACAGTCATTTGAAGAATTATATCTTGAATAGCCACTTTTTACTTTCTGCCATGAACGAGAGACGGCCGAGCAGTGAACGACTTAATGCTCCGAATCGTTGGCCGAGAATCGGACGTGTCACGGCGCAGTATAAACAGTTCCATTGAAAAACAGGGAGGAAATGATTACGACGACTCGTCGGATCGTTCCCGTTGCGTTCCCTTCACGTGCCTGTATAAATCGACCCAAATGGGCTTTATGAATAAGTCCCGTTTCTTTTGTTTCTGAACCTTTATTTGCCGGAGCTGATATTATCCTTAATTTATGGACATGAGTGTATATATATGTACACTGAAGAGCCACAAAAAACTGGTACGGGCGCGCGTATACAAATAACGGAGGTATGAAACCGATCAGCGTAGCGCAATGCAATCGGCATCGCCAATGTGAGCAACAGGTGTCTGGCGAAGCTGTTAGATCGGTTCTTGTCGCTACAATGTTTGGTCATCAAGGGTTATGTGACTTTGAACGTGACGTTATAGTCGGCGCACGAGAGATAGGAACGTAGCATCTCCGAGGTAGCGATGCAATTTGGATTTTCGCGCACGACCATTTCACGATTGTACCGTGACTATCCGGTAAAACATCGAATCTCCGACAGCGGTGGCTCGCCTGGGCCCGCCAACACGTCCATGGGACTCTTGATGACTGGAAAAACGTTGCCCGGTCTGACGAGTCTCGTTTCCAATTGTATCGGGCGTATGGACGTGCAAGGGTATGGACGCAACCTCGTGAATATGTGGACCGTACATGTCAACACTGGACATAACAAATTATATTCAAATTTATATACTTTAAAAAAAATTACGTCTTTCTTATGTTTTTAAAAATAAATACACATTTTCCTCAAAATGTCCGTCGTTCAAATAAGTATACTGTGTCTAATAGTCGCAGGGCCACCCAGAGACTTTACGGGGCCTGGGGCAAACTTCTGTTGGGGGCCCGAAGAAATCTGATTAAATTTTTTTAATTTAAATAATTTTTTTTTTAATTTTTTTGGGGGCCCCTTTTTTCAGGAGATTATTTTGAATTTTGACGTACGGTACAAGTTTCAGAATTTTCTTTCTGACGAAATCTAATAAATAAATTTTTTAAAATTATTTGGGGGTCCCTCCGGCAGTTGGGGGCCTGGGGCAAAGTGCCCCAGTTGCCCCCCCCCCTCTTGGCGGCCCGGAATAGTCGTATACATCAATTACTTACGAGTCTCTCCTAAAAGTTGTAAAGGCGCCTTTTTAAAAACTTGTCCCCTGTAAAGATTGTTTTGCTACAACGCTAGTTAGGCTTAGCTGTTGAATCGCAACCCTCATAAAGTCTGTGCTGATCCAAGTTTTAATCAACGCTCCTATTGTATTGTATCCTGTGTATTTTGGTGAGTTTCGTAGCATGCTATCGACTGATTGTATTTTTTCGCTAAACTGATTGTATTTTTTGTGGAAATTTTGATATTTGGATTATGGCCCGTTTCGTCGCCGCGATTTCGAAATGGCGCGACGCATGTGTAGAATTGCAACCGTGTTTGAAAGAAAACGAAACGTATAGAAGAGTAAGATTTTGATTAGGGGTCAGAATGGCCCCCTACCGTAGTTTTAGTTTTTAATATCGTTACATGTGGAGCCGGTCACGCTGAAATAATTACTTTCGATTCGAGTCACTTTCGATTCGCGAGTTTCAAAATCTCACGACACCCGCTGGGGACGTTATTCATGTACTGATCCGGATATATTCTAATCCGTTAAAGTATGGACGTCGTGCTATCAGAAGAATCACTGGCATACCATCACTGCCATTTCCCGTTAGGTAAATGACGTTTTCAAAGTGAGGGGGCCATTTTAATAGACTCGAGTACCGAATTCTTAGAAATTACCTTAGTGATAGAATAGTGGGCGAATATGTATGGATGTAATTTTCAAAATTTATCTTTCTTTTCTAATAAATGAAACATTTTGAAATCAAGAACTTATCTTTCAACGAAAAATGGCGTTATTCCGTGAAGCAGACTAATTCCGAAACAGATATATATTCATTACTCGGTAATCCGTGTGAAAATAGGTTTAAGCTAGGCCTAAAATTTGCAGACCCGTTGTATGAAAAGTCGCTTTACAGGGGCTCAAGTCCGATTCAGAAAATTCTTGACTATATATACCATGTATGCCAACTCGGCCAACTTCATCATTAAAACACCCATACGATGCAACCAGAAAAACTTAATCCCTTATATACACTATAACAGGGGTGTCAAACTCGCGGCCCACGAAGAACATTTTTGCGGCCCGGCCAATATAATATATAATAAAATAACTGACGCAGAATTATAAGATAGGAAGAATTCGCTAAATGTTTTCTTAACTATACTCATTTTTTGCTATTATTAAACAAAATGCGTATATTTATGTTGAATATAAATAAGGTAAATAAACCTACGTTTCTATTAATATTGATTTTTTTGCGGCCCACCTATAGTTAAACCTTGTTTGTTTGGCCCAAGGTAGCCTTTGAGTTTGACACCCCTGCACTATAACATACGTATTATGAACTATACATGTATAACTACACATATGATGAACCTATCAATCAAATTTGAAAGGATATATAAAAAATTGCTATTAAAAAAGGTAACGTTGAAAAAAAGTGCGAATTGGGAATTTTTTGTTTTAAAATAAAAATTGTAGGGGGCCCTAGGCCCGGGCCTAATGGAAAATCAGGGCCTGCAGGGGCGGTTTGCTAGGAATTCTTTGATATCTCTGACGTGCCCACTGCAAACGTTCCCGGTTAGATATTGTAGTCTATGAACCACAGACTATGAATCACATTTAGCCATCTGGCCACTGCTGTCTGACTTTGTCCTTGTTACAATTTGGCTATGCCAGATGTCTAATCTCAGCCTCGCAGCGACAATTGCCGCCTTGCTCTGAGACATGCACTTTTTTGCTCCTCGAAAATGACGTATACCGACTGCAGCGCACTATTTTGCATAATGTAGTATTGTTCAGCGCCTTTTACTTAACAACATTTTGAAATTTTAAACAGATTGGCCTAGTTTTGAACGCTATATCCCTCTTTTTATGATTTTTCCTTAATTTTTGATAACTAGTGTATGTATATATATATATATATATATATATATATATATATATATATATATATATATATATATATACAGGGCCGTAACTGGGCCCAAAATGCTGTATTTGTTATATTATTTCCGCAGACCTAAATATATTAGGGGCCCAAATGAAAATTCTTGCCCAGGGCACAGGAATGGCTAGTTACGGCATTGTATATGTATGTATGTATGTATATATATATATATATATCCCACCGAATCTAAAAAGAAACCCGGCGTGGTACCACAAGGCTACCTTCGACCCTAGTCCTTTTATGAAATGATGGAATGTATTTCATATTCAAGATTCCGAGACAAACACTCCAGTAATGGCTTTTAACAGAACTCTCTTTACAATTAACATCCATGCCGACAGTGGGACTCGAACCCACGGGCTTTGATACTAGCGATCTAACCATTCGTCCATCGCCTGGCACTTCTGCGTACTTCTACGAACAGGAGAATCCGTTTATCGTGGTGCAGAGATGGGAGTATGGATCAATGGGCGACCGTTCTCTTCACTGATGAGTCCCGGTTCAGCCAAAACACCGATTCTCGCCGTACGTTCATATGGAGAGAACCAGGGACCCGCTACCTACCCTCCAATGTCCGCGAAATCGACCATTATGGCGGAGGAGGTTTAATGGTCTGGGCAGGCATCATGTTGGATGGCCGCACATCTCTCCATGTCTTTGAAAGAGGCACTGTGACTGGTGTGAGGTATAGGGATGAGGTCTTGGAGCCCTATGTTCGCCTTTTCAGGGGTGCAGTTGGCCCCGAGTTCATTTTAACGCGAGTTTACATAGAGCTCTTCTGGTCGACGAATTTCTAGAGAGTGAGGATATTCGCCGGAAGGATTGGCCAGCCAGATCTCCAGACCTTAACCCTATCGAGCATGTCCGGGACGCTTTGGGGAGGGCAACTCGCAAACCCCCTCCGAGAGCCATCCAGGGAATGATATATTATTTTCCAGTATGAAATCACGCTGCGGTAGCTGTATATCTGTAAGAGGGGATCATACCCCCCCCCCCCTTAACCCATTTTTTTGTTTATTCTGCAACCGCTGTTTCATACCTTCGGACTCCAACGAGTGTTACACACGATCATGCGTGTGTATTACAATTATTTGTTTTGTAATGTATCAATGTATGTACATATCAAATTTAAAGCCAAACGATATTTTA
Source organism: Dolomedes plantarius (assembly GCA_907164885.2). Classification (NCBI taxonomy): domain Eukaryota; kingdom Metazoa; phylum Arthropoda; class Arachnida; order Araneae; family Dolomedidae; genus Dolomedes; species Dolomedes plantarius. The sequence continues at coordinate 60,980 of CAJRAI020000258.1, read as the reverse complement.
AATGCCACCACAATTCAAAAATAATAAAAGTGCCAGACGATAATTTTAATTATTAATTTATCCGAAAATATTTCAGAGTACGATGACTTACTGGTTTCTTAAAAATAAAGTTTAGTATGTTTTCAAAATATTTCATGTAGTTTTGTTAAGAATAGATTATAGATCTTATTATTAAATACCCATTCTGAAATATTCATTTTAATTGATGGATAGATCCCTATTTCATTGAAAATCGTAAGTGTACGAACACTTTTGGGACCCACTGTATGTCTTAGCTAAATTTTAGCTTTCTAAATTTTTTTTTTTTGTTCAAATTGAAATCTTTCCGAGTGTAAGCCGCTGTTGTAATAAAAATATTTGTGAGCATCAGGAACATCTCGTATGATTACAAAAACCTGAAGTGAAAAAATTACGCCGTCATTCCGATTCAAATATTTCTCGCAGTTCCAAATCGTTAAGATTTGTCAGGTTGCAGCGCTTTCACTATCCCGGCCGAGTTTGAAATATATCAACGGCGGATATTACGTTTTTGGGTCACGTGACATCTCCTTTTCCGCGCGAATTTTCAAATCTTTGGCAAAGCTCCAACCGCACGAGAACTGCATGTAAAAACTGAACGCTCGCTTGTATTCTAGAAATAAATGTACTATATAACTGCAAAGAAAATTCAAAGCCTAGTTTCGGTTCTACGCAAAATAAAACTTATTAAGACATTGCTTTTCCCCTGTTTTCAAAAATGATTTATCATAAATTCTGATAAAAGAACAAGAATTTTTTCGATGTTATATCTTTGTTTCGGGAATTTGAAATAGGGAACAAATTCTCGGCATCAAATTTTCATCATTAGAGTGTGTTTAAAAACAACCTTCCTCTTAAAGGGGTCTTATTTATTTGTAAAACAACATGTAGATAGCATAATGTATCAGCATAGAGAGAATTTCCATTGATCATTTCCCTGTATGTGTTGTGTACCTCACCCAGTTCTGATAATATTTTGTTATATTCCTGCATTTATCATTCAAAGCAACAGGTCCCTATAAAAATAATACAAGTTCCACTGTATAGAGTTATGAATTATAATACAGTTGCATATATAAAGCTACAGCCTTCAGTTTTTTAAAGTAGTTTTTTCAAAAATTAGGGTGACCTCAGTAAAGAATTCCACATACTTAAAATATTGAACAAAAACATACTCAGTTCATTTCATAAACATCTTACTCCTCTTTATCAAAGGACACGAAAAAAATTCAGATTTCTAATAAAAAGAATTCATAGCAAACCATCCCTGTGAAGTGACTTTTCCTACGACGCTTCGTTAGGACTAAAAGTAGGCCTAGCGGAAACCAGCCGTGCATGCAGGAATAGCTTGCATTGTAGGATGTTCAATTTAATATAAACATACTATATATTCATGTATTATGCTATATATATGCAGACCTGCCAACCTCAGCAAGAGCAAAATCCGGCAATATTCTACCGTGCATAAAATAATCGACATGACATGACACAAAAGTGTACAGTAAAATATTATAATAAAAGAATTACGAAAAGTAAATGAACCAACTGATCGGGTACAAAGTTTGGTCATAGTAGAAAAACCAAACGGAAATTTGAGATTATGCCTAGACCCTAGAGATCTTAACAAAGTAATTATTGAAAAAAGTAATTGATAAAAATAAATACTAATAATAATTGATTTTTTACGCAGGATTCTTAAGTAGAATTTTCAATTATTTGCACCGGAAATTCATTTTCTCAGGGAATTTACAACGGTAAAACATATACATCCTTAGATCATTAGCATCTTTTCTTGAAATGATTTTTGGACTAGCGACAAAATTAATGTGGAATATATATAGAGGACTTGCATATTCCTTTTTTTAATAATTTTTTCGATTTCTTTTTGAATTTTCGATTTAGAGATTTATATTTAAATGAAAAAAAATTATTTATACGGGAAAAAAAATTATTGTGTGCAATTTAGCGATAGGTAAAAATCGAATCAACAACATGAAGTGAGCTTCAAACAAAACACAATTATTCTCGTCAATTATCTTATATGTTGCATGCCCCCCCCCCCCCCCACACATACACACACACAAAAAAAAAGAAACTTCTTTTGACTTTAAAAATAAGGGATTAAAATTTAACCATGTCCAGGTCAGGTATAAAATTTATAATACACAACAATTTCAATTGCTTAGTTATAAAAACCAATGATATAATGCATATTTTTTTTTGGATTTTGTATTATAAAAAATATACAGTTAAAATATATATTATGTAATTTATTATATAAAATATACTGATTCTTTGTTATAATTTATGCATATAGTATTATTTTTCGAAAAACTTACAGTAAATAATATGTAAAAAAATATTCCTCCTTCTGCATGCACATCAATGCCAAACATTGTTTTTTCGAAGACACACTAATTCCATACGAATCGCATTTCAGAATGTTGTTAATATAATTCGCGTTTCGATAAATAGAGGAGATTTTTCTACCCGGTAAACTGCGAGAACCCGGTAAACATGCATAAAATGTGTTAGATGACACGGCATTTTCGATAACTCAGAGAGTGGTATTTTTAACGCATTCTAAAACGTGTTTGTCAACGCGGATGTGCGTAATTTACCTCATCTGTAACCACAACCCGCACGAAATGGGTTCTACAACCCACTTATGCCAGTGTCTAGCCCGTTTTTTTTTCTCTGTGTAGGATAAAGGATCTGTTGAAGGCTCTCCCTTCTTTTCTGCAACTGTTCAAACGAAAGGAGAAATTAGAAAGAGGAGTCTGATTGATTGAGCATTGCGCCTGTCAGTCAAGACATTTTAAATAATTTATTTTTTTATAACAAGTGACCAACTAGAGGTTAAGAACCACTGTACTACTATAAAGTTTGCTAGCCTCTTTTTTTTTCTTCTTCTTCTAGCCATCTATAGACAAATGTAAACCGCGGAGAAGGTCTTAGTATTGTTGCAAATAAAATGTGTAATTCAATGAACTGATTACTGGCAATAGATTCCTTTGTCATCCCACCGCAAAAATGGCTTATAATTTCGTTCCTTGTAGCATCCCCATGACGTCTGGCCGTATATCGAGTCCGGGTCCAACTGTTTATAATTTCAATTGAATATTTTGCAGTGTATTTCAAGAACGTATGGGTTCTATCGAATGCATATCTCGAAGACGGGAAATACATATAAGTCTAAGAAGGTTTTCCAATTACCCTTGAAAGTTTTCTTCAAGATGTAAGTTTGTATTATAGCATCTCTAAAGAGGGCCAAAGAACAGTTTAATGTTGGTAACTATTTGTTGTGAGATAGTTTAAACTGAACACTATCGTTATATTCAAGTCCTACATTATTATTAAATACAGTTGGCTCTCTGTTTAACGACTTTCAAGGGACCGTGAAAAATCGTCCTTAAGTAGAGATCGCCCTTAAACAGAATTTGTGAAAATATGACATTTCCCATAACGTCGGAGGGGCCGGGACTGGGAAATATCGTCTTTAAATAGAGATCGACGTCATTAGTTTTATAAACTTAAGTAGAGCGTCGTTAAACAGAGAGCCAACTGTAGTACAGCAGTGTTACGTATATTCTTTCTTCGCTGGATGTAGATTGTTTTTCTGTCAGCTTACTGACAGCTTAAAACATAGGCGGTTAAAATCTAATGATCACAACATGTCTAGTTTGTGAAAGTTTTGTAGTTAACAATTTAAAAAAAAAGAAAAAGGGGAGAACGTGTTTTATTAATTAACAAAATATCGTATTTACTTAAATTTAATATGCACGTCCTACCCTCAAGTCCAGGGATAATATGCATACTCGAATTATAATAATAACAAAAGTACAAAAAAAATTATCATATTAAAAATTAACATACATCAGATACGCGAAGCAAAATGTTTTTAAAGTACGGAAACTATCCGTCAGACTGATGTATGAATTAATAATGGGTTTTAGCTTCGTGCTAAGAATAGCGTTGCCATGCTGTTCTGAATGTTTGATCTGTTTATATGTGTGTGGGACCCCAAGGTAGCCTATCGGTAGCTCATCGGCTTTCGGTATTGAGAGCGCTCGGATCGAATCCGTTAAATACCTCTGTGTCTAAGACGGATAGGGGCACGTTAAATCCGTCAAGTCATTTTATGAGGTCAGTGGATGGGGAAGGTACGATCCCTCAGGGGAGTGCTCGTTCAAAACTGTGGTGGCACCTAGTCGTGGTGGTATTATAAAGCGAAGCCGCAGTACTCAGCCCGAAGCATGTAGGGATCTGGCCTGGAACTTCCGGGTCAGGGAGCAACAACAACGATTTAATAACACAAATATTTGGTTGGTTTATTGCAAAGCTTAACACATTTCTTCCTTTTACCAGGAAACTTACTTTTTATTTTTTTCATTTCACTCACGAAATTAATATCATGAAATGAAATGTGCTTTGTCAAGCAGCCATGAAGAATATGAGGTACTAAAGAAACGTAACTCGATGGTACTACACAAATGATTTAATATTTTGGGAGGGTAAAATTATATTTTAAAATATTTGTTTTAAATTTATATATTAAAATCACATCTTGACTATAATATTGGAAACCATGGCTTCTTGAAAAGAATTATTAACAATCGTATCAATTTAAACAAAAGTTTTTTTAAAAATTGATCAAAAGTTATAGGATTTCTAACATGTACGCTCAATTTCAATGTTCCTTTAGAAATGAGTATGTTGACAGCCTGTTGCGTGCGTTTTAACTGCTGTAACTTGCTATCATGATGAATAACAACACTTTAGCAATGTAAATAAGGTAATTGCCGACAGGCTAGAATGTTCCACCCATCTTCTATTAAGTTCTTATATTCTTTGAAGGCACAAGCCGCCCGTTCCAGACCCTTCCACCCTTTTATTTCCAGTTATTTTCTTGACAATTATTTTCACTATTTCGTTTTTACAACATTTAAATATAAAATTAATACATTTAAATTAAATTTTAAAATACCATTCTTGAAATTCAATGAATCAAAATAATTATTTAAAAACAATTGATAAAAATTAAATTTAATATTATCAAAAATATAATTTTAATATTCTAATATTTCTATAAGAAAGCTTCAAGGAGAAGGTTCAATTTTCTTTACAAACTCAATAAAGTTGCCTCCCTTTTAACAGAACTTTCCTGATTTTCCTTATCAGTTGTGTAAATCTATGAATCATTTTAAGATAGGTGAACTAAATATTTCATCTCTCTCTCCCTGATTATTATACATGGGATATTTAACGAAACCTGTCATCAAACTAACACTGCAGTGGGCTCTAGTTGGCACTTTAAAAAAGAAACGTTGGATCATATAATACTCGTATGTACCTACTTAGGTGTTTTATGAAACTTAGGAACTAAAGTAAGATAAGGAAAGTGAAAGTTATCTGCTGTTATACCTAGTAGTTTATATTTTGCAATAATTTTCTTAATAATTACACAGATAGATTCTCTCAAAGGCTGAAAAAGATCACTATTGTCTAACAGTTTTTTAAACATATAGCAAAATATTTTTTACAAATAATTGCATAATTGTTAGCAGCTTTATCTACATATGTTATTATAAAATACTCTTGTAAGTTTTTTATAGCATCTTTTAAGTTTTTATTAGAGTGATTAAAGAAATTACTATTATTAGGTAGTTTAGAATGTACAAGCTTCAGTAAATTAATTTTCCAATGATTGAAGGCTTCCGTTGGGATAGAATAATTAATAGCTATTTTATAAATAAATTTATCTAAATCAGCATTTAAGATATTTATTATCTTTTTATTATTAAAAGTACTAGGTAATCGATTTTGAGAGGCTCTGCTTTACTACTTCCCTTTAGTACTAGTTCTATGAATGGGCTTTCTTGAAACTGCCAAGTATTAAAACAAATAAGCAAAATCAGATTAATGTGGCACATGATTTGAGAATTTACATGTCAAATACTTAGATTGAGTTGCGAGCCTTAATTAACCGCCACAGTACAGCGCAGTTGCAGTTAAAAATGTTGTAGCTATAAATTTTTTTATACGGTAGTCTTGGACACCACAGCATTGTAACAAATAGAGTTAAAAACTTTAGGAAATGTATATTTCTGAAAAAAAAAAAATTGCTTTTTACTTTTGTAGTTAATTATTGACTAAAAATTAAAAGCTAATAACGGCGGTTCGCCAAAATGTTTACGCTCAATGTGCTTTGTATTACTCGACACGGCTTAAATTTTAAGCAAAAAGAAATTCTAAAGAATAGCCAAAATGTTGAGGTCTTCCCTAATGATTGTAAATTGTTGTATTGATATTGGTTCATCTTCGTTAGGAAGTAAATAGAGAAAACTATTTTTGGTGTAGGGGAATTGCTGATAGCTACTGTCTTGGATAGCCCATCTAAACAGATGGGGTGAGAGGGGTTGCTTTTGTTTGGGCGACCCCCTTATCTGACATCTTTATGATTGGAGTGTGTTCTGCTCCCATTACAAAGCGGTATCGTAACTTTGATTGTCGCTGACCGTCTGGGAAGACTTTTGCAGACGCGTTTTTGTGATGATTTCTAGACCGTGTCTGCTCACAGGAATTCAGGACAAGTTATAATACAGCTGGACGCAAGAGGGGGTGGTATACGCCTAATTTTGATTCCTTGGTTAGGTACATGCAAACTCAGTCTTCCCATTAATGCTAACGTAATAAATTCCAAATCTGACTTTATCTGTAGCTAATTTGAACTAATATTGTCAATAATTACTCATGTTGTTTCAATTCCCCTGGACGTGACTTTTTTGGCCCGTTATGTACTCGTATGTTATTTTTCACGTAGATAGATACGTATGTTTGAACATATGTTTTGCATATATACCCATAGAGTGCACCTCGTAATGAAACACAGTATGTATTCCACACCTCCCCTTCCCCACGCCTATGACAACAAATCGATCGCGACACAAAAGTTGGCCACCCCTGGTATAGCAGAGATGGGGAACGCGCGACCTTCAAATTATTTTAGGAATTGCTGCTATGTCAGTTACTTATAATTTAATACTATTATTTTTCTATTGTATTTCTTTATGATGTTGAAACTATTTAAAAATACTTCTACTTTATTATTTTTATTTGAAGTGGTATTTAAATATGTAGTTGTATATTAAAATTTAAAAATCTGGATATATATATATATATATATATATATATATGTGTGCTTACATAAATAAAAATACCAACAGTGAAATAAAATAAAATTACAGTGGTATCTATGAATCTTATAATTTTATAAAAAAATTAATAATTAATGATTAATGTTATAACAACTTTTTACTGTTGTGTGAATACAAAAATATTTTATATTGTAACTTTTTAAGTCAAATAGTAAATAAATAAGGACTTAATTTTTTGTTGTTATTTTTCTATAGAATGCGCCAAATTGTTAAAACTACACCTAACTATAATCATTTCATAAAAGTCGCATTTATAGGTACATCAACTTATGCGGCCTCATTTATTTCTACCTAATTTACATGTGGCCTCTAATGGTAAAAAGGTTCCCCATCTCTGATATATAGTAAGTCCTCGACTTACGCGATTAATTCGTTCCAGAACATTCCACGTAAGTCCTTGACATTAAGGCCTCTCTATGAAGGAAGCAATGAGTTACAATAACATTTTCGTTTTGTTCCTTTATAAAAGACACAAGACCCTCGTTGCAGCCTATCATAGAAGGCGCTTCACCTGTGCAAATGCCTACACACCATTTCCACGATAACTGCCATTTATGAAGGTAGTTATTCAGGATGTTAAAAATGTCCTCACCTTTTGTAGTCGGGCTTAATTCTTTGCAAAAAAGAAACTGATTTGTTATTTGATTTTCGTTAATGAAACGATTGAATGCTATGAGTTGCGCCTTCATGGTAATGTCGGTTGCAGCGCAAAATCAGAACGCTGGAGTTTATTTACCACATACATTTTTCTAAATATCAGAAGACATTTCCAAAATACGCCTGTTGACAGCATCATTGGTCAGAGGTATCTAGCTTACTTTCACAGCTGCTTCATTTCCTAACACCGTACTGACAATCTTTTGGTAAGCAGGCAAAATAAGTGACTCGCCCTAATTATGAGCTTTCATATTTTGTGCGATCAGTTCTGAGACTTGGTGAGAAGCAATTGGTTCAGAAACTTATCCATTTTTATGGGCGAATTATTTTTAACAAAGGCAATTATATCAACGGTAGTTATTCTGAAAGTTGTAAAAGGCACAATACGTTTACTCTTGACGACAGTTCACGAGACACGACACGCCCACTCACCAACGCCTGTTATGCAACACTGCCAGTCGCCACGTGATGAAAGCTAGTGCCGGTGTTAACATGCCGTTCCAGCCACGTTTGTTACGTGTTTTAAACGCGTAAAAAATTTGCGGTTCAGAAGCTAGTTGCAAGAAAAGTAACTTGTAACTATCATAATAATGTCGCAACGAAACAAGCCGAGTGTGTCGTCAAGAAATGGTATAATATAGTAACTTAGTATACATTTGCTTTTCATATCTGGATAGATTTTTTAGGAATACTACGGAGCGCACCTGGAAAAGCTCTGGGGCGCACAGTTTGAGAACTAAGAAGAGACGCTTCTCTAATCAACTGGACGCCATGCTTTCAATTTCATTCTTTGGTAGATTCATGTCGTTATGCTATCATCTCTCAGAATTCCACACATTTTGCACCCCCTGGTGTCAAAACGATAGGCTATTTTACGTAGCACCGTAAACAATTATAAAAAAAGTTCTTCCTTTTGCACCTCGCATATTCTGTCTTAAACCGACAAATCGTGTAACGTTTTACGCTAATTAATAGGGTGATTATCTTTGAAAATAGAACTGATAAAATTTTTCGTTTGTTTTTAATCATTAAACTCCCATTTTAAAAGAATCATTCTACACTGCTAAAAAAACTTAGGGGAGCAAGCAAAGAAGTTAAGAAAACCGGGCGAGACAGCCACGTATTGGCATAAAATGGATATAGTACACGAGTTTCAATGCGCAATACAGAAAAAAAGACGTCAAAAATTTTTTAATTAAGCTTTAATTCTTTGAAAATATGGAAAAAGCATGAAAAGATGATTTAGGGCAACAATTTGGTTACATGTAAACGATAAAAAAAAGTATTGTTTTGAAATGATGCAAGATTTTTAATATGGCGTGTGGTCTCCTCGAACATCTAAGACTGCTGCACACCTGTTTTACATGGATGCGATGATGTTATCGATAAGACTTTGGGGAATACTGTTTCACTCCTCAAGAAGTGCAATCTCCAAGTCTCGGAGAACTGATACGACACAAAGGAGGCCTTGGTGTCGCAGCAATGCGTCGTCCGAGCATGTCCCAAACATGCTGGATTGGATTCAGGTCAGGAAAGCACGCTGGCCATTCTATACGCTGTATTGTTTCAGCTTCAAGCAAGTTCTCCACAAGACAAGTTGTATGCGGTCTGGCATTATCATGCTGGAAAACAAAGGAATCTCCAATGGCTGCAGCGTAAGGTATGACATGAGGTCTCAGTATCTCGTCTGCATACCTTCGGGCCGTCAAAGTACCATTCCGAATGATATGCTGGTCCGTACGTCCACCTATGCCGATTCCACCCCATACCATAGAACCAGCTCGTCTGTATAGTGACCTTTCACGAACGAATGTGGGGTTATTTCGAGTGCCCCTTTCCCTCTATACCAAAACACGTCGGGTGTCACACTCCAGACTGAGTCGGGACTCGTCTGTAAACAGCACTTGGCTCCAATCATGTTGCTCCCAATGTTTGTTTGACGTTAGTTTTCTCATGGTTAAGGAAATCCGTTCATCTATATATTTAATTTGCTAAGCCGACTTTTTGGGCAGTCCGTGAGAGAAAACTACTGCATCAATTGACTTCATTTTGGTCTTGAACGAAAGAGTGTAATCTGTAGATGTGTGAAATTTGGTTTTTGTAACGGCAATTTCTATTAATGAGCGACAATTCGCAGTTAAATATTGATTTCTGCGCATGCTCAGAGGCATGTTTAAACCTGTCTTTAGAAATTCACTGTTTCTGCGCATGCTCAGTGACATGTTTTAATGATAAAAATGTTTATTTCGAGGAGTCTCTGGGTCTCTCTCTGCCATTTTTATAATAATTATGTTTGTGAAATATAAGATTAAACCTGATGGAAATTGTTTAATTAGCGATAATTTACAATTTAAAAAAATTGCTTTCTGCGCATGCTCAGTGACATTTTTTAAATCTGGCTTTAGATACTAAGCACGAGGCTTCTTAAACACATTAATTTTTTTCTGCCCATTTTTATGATTTTCTACATTTGGCAACGACGTGTTGAGTGCATTTATTTACTATTTAGCCGTCATGTTTTGACGGGTAACAAGAAGTAATCTTTTATTTCCCAGTGCACCAGACAGGGCCTGACATAACTGACATAACAACTAAGATCTTCCAGTACCTGAATATGCTGCCACCACAATTTAGACGGAGTATCCTCAGGGTTCGTACCATCCTCCCACCCCTACAAATCCCACAGAAGATTTAACGCGCCCAAACCTCGCGTAGACACGTGAGCATTAAGTGGCGCTCGACACCATTAGTATCGAATCTCAAAGCTCTAACTACTAAACTGCCGGTAGCATTTTTATTTATCTCTACCCCTGTTCCTATTAAGAAGCCAAATCTGGTGTTTTAGGATCCCCGAATAAAAAGTTTCAGGCGGTTATAAAAGACAACTCGTCAATTATATATAACAGACGAAAAACGTGGGGGACATTTCATCTACAACAGGGGCTCTTAAACTTATGTAGTCCGAGGACCCCCTCTTGCACAACTTTTCTTTTTGCGGACCCCATCCCAACTCTATGCATTGTAAGTCGTTTTTGAGACCTCAATAACCTCATAGGCACTACGTTATAATAAATATTGGTAAAAATGTATCGCTGGTTATTTCAATAAATGGTCTGGCGCATTTATAGAGACGAACATTTTTATTAGGACATAGAATAAAAAACATAAAATGAATAAAAACAGTAGTAAAAAGAAATTTTAAAAGTTACAAATCATAATACATTAAACTCGTACAAACATTTCTCGGTCAAATATTGGTCAAAATAGATCTATCTTATTATAACATGTTTTCTGTAAATGATTTTTACTTAATGAGATGGGTGCAGTGGTCAGAGCCTGACTAAGGCAGCCCCCACATCAGAGGGGGGCCCTCAAATCGATGCGGCATGCATCGAAAAGAGCTTTTTAGCATTTTATTCTCTAAGTGCATAGGACTTGCCTACGGTATTTTTCGTTAACTAATTCAAATTGCTAAAAATGTCTTTACATTTTATAATTATAAATTTAAATAACATTTTTGTCAAATTTTGGCTCTTCAGATGTGCTATATCCCTTTTAATGATGGACATAGAATTGTCAGAAAATCAATAAAATGGACAGAACGATATTTCGTCTGACCATTGGATGGGGGGGCTTTATAGCTATTTTAGGTTCTAGTCAATTTCCTTGTTATATATCGATAATGAGGTTAAAAATTTAAATACCCCCACTAAGTTCGGTTCTTCGTTACTGAAGTAGTGAAGCAGAGGGGGCCCCCACAGAAGTTTTTGCCCCAATTAGGCCAAGTCGGGCCCTGGCAGTGGTTCTCTTGAAACCAGAACCGCAATGTCGGGCTCTATGTTGGAAAGTTTTATTCCGAGGTCCGCTTCTACACCGAGTTTGTTTCTGCACTTTGATTTCATACACATATAACAGTACCGAAAGAGCCCGTATGCATAAATATGTTGTGCAGAACGGAATCAAATGTTGGAGGGCTTCATTTGCAAGTGCGGGGTAATCAGATCTGAGAAATGACCAAAAGTTCATTTCTGTTGAATTGTAGCTTCAAAGACGTATCGCATGATAATTCCACGAGAATTTATTGTTCAAGCATAGATTGTTAGTGTCGAAATTGTCTCGCGGAAATGGCTAATGTTTATTTGTTTGTATGTAAAGTTTATTTGTATAGAAGTATGAAATGCCCAATTCCTGTTTTATAAATAATGTAAAATGGTGGCGCCATCTCTTAATCTTGGAGAGAGTTATCAGGAGAGACAGTGCGGAATAATTTTCTAAGTGAAATGAAAAGAGAGAAATCCGATGAGAAATGATCCGAGGTAGTAGTAGACGCGCATGCGCATTCTTGGGGAATATCGGACCGGCAGCTGTTTTAGGGCTGAAACGAGGTTGTTCGTACGCATGTGCGTGGAGATAGGGTTTTAAAAGAGAAGAGAATGAAAGATGATGAGAGATGATCCGAGGTGGTAGTAGTAGCCCAGCCACGCATGCGCATTCTTGGGGAATATCGGACCGGCAGCCCTTTAGGCTCAAACGCGCACGAATAAGAGTAAATTGTACGCGAAAAGTGGCAACTCGACGGTTTGTTGTCATCCCAGCGTGGAGAAATACATTTCGTCCACGGGATTTAACGAAAGTTTCCACGAGAATACAGTCACGAGAATAAAATGGGAATTTCGTCGCGAGAAGAGGAAAACTCCCGTTTTCCTATTTCTTCGCGGCCAAAAAAGTGAATCGCTCGGACGCTGCTTTCGAAACTTGACAGCAATAGCCTGGCGATCACTCATTTAGCCAAAATTCATTTACAAAATTACAATACAATACAATACAATACAAAACAACATGATACAACATACAATTTTCAGAGACGCACGAATGCTTAAGGGAACGGTGGACCTTTATTTCTCGTCGTTGTAATACTCATTGTAAACATTTCTGTACATTATTAGTACCGAAATCATTTTTTTTTAGAGTAAAAAATCATTTACCAAAATACTTCTACAAAGTAATTTATAATCGGTAATAAATATTAAATCTGTATTTCTCGAGGTTTTTACATTTTTTAAATGCTGCTTCAAAATTCGTCAAATTCATAAGGAACGATTCTGATGCCGTTTACAAAAAACTGGGTATGCATTTTACAATTCCACTTCGTTCAGGTAATTCAATTTCATTTATAACTTTTCGAAAGACAAAATTTTCGTCAAAATCGGGATGGAATTCAGAAAAACAATTAACTATTCGAGGGAATTCGTACCCAGATTTGTATGTTATACAGTTTAAAGAGATTAAAATGCAAAATCGAGGAAATATCTCAAAAATTAAGTAGCAATTTTAAAATCTTGTTTACAAATTTCAAAAAATATCTTAAAATTATAATGAGATTGGAAATTTCTTTTAACGTATTCTATTTATTTATAGTGAAAATGTACAAACTTTCGTATCTCTATGATGAAAAGTAAAAAAAAGTAAATTTTCGTGTCCACCTTGCGTATCGTATCGTTTCTATTCTCGTGCTGTTGATAGACAAACCTACGGATTTCTGTCGAGAGTGACCGTTACTTTTTATATTTCTGCGACGGCGCGCCTGGCGAAAAGTGTGTGTGTGTGTGTGTGGGGGGGGGGGGGGGGGGGGCATTCTCATCGACTCTCCAGAGAATTGGTATGGGGGGTTTCTCTTTTTTTTGGGGGGGGGGGAAGAGGGGGGCTTTCTTCTTTTGCTCGAGGGAACTTTTGAAAAGGGATTGGTAGGTTTCAATTTTTTTTTTTTTTTTTTTTTTTAAATTTGTTTACATTTTTTTGGGGGAACTTTTGCAAAGGGTAAAAATTAGGTTTCAATTTTTTATTTATTTTTTGTGGGGGGGGGGGGGGAAGGGGGCAAATCTAGATTTAAGGGGCTTCCCGAGAAATGGTATTTGGGGTTTCTTTTTTTGGGGGAGGGGTGGAGGGGGCTTTATTCTTTTGCTCGAGGGAACTTTTGCAAAGGGTAAAAATTAGGTTTCAATTTTTTTATTTATTTTTTGTGGGGGTGGAGAAGGGGGCAAATCTAGATTTAAGGGGCTTCCCGAGAAATGGTTAGGGGTTCTTTTTACAGGGGGGGGGGCTGCTTTTTTTTTGCTCGAGGGAACTTGCGAAGGGATTATTAGGTTTCAATTTTTTTTTAATAGTTCTTTTTATATAAATTTTTTTTGTCGGGGGGGGGGGGGGGGGGGGGGCAATTTTGAATGGTTATTATTCTTACGACAGTGGGGAAATTGTTAGGGGTTTTTTATTTTTTTGGGGGGGGGGGGGTGTTAGGTTTTTTTATTTTTGCGTTGGAGCACTCAAAAACTCGTACCTTTTTAAAGGAGTACGTAGCAGAAATTTTGAATAATGATTCTTCTTATGCTAGAGTTAGGGGGTTTGTGGGGTGGGGGTCTTGCTTCCCCCCTCCAAAAAAAAATAATATCAAGAAATTATAAAAATGATGTTAAAATTGAGAGTGAAAATTTACATTTTTTTTTTTTTATTAAAGAAATAAAAAATTGAGTTAAATAACGGAAACTGTACGACCACAGGAAAGCACATAAATTCAAAAAATAGAAATTCGTTATGTGAGGGGAGGGGGAATAACAATTCATTTAAATAAATATAAAATTTTGTTACATATATCACATTATATAACACATTAATATATATACATTTAATATAATATACATTATATTTTGGTATAATACATTTTGGTTAAATATATCAGAAAACGAAAAAATGAAGTTAAATAACACTTTCGGTTTAGGTGTTACCCATAAATAAGTTAATTTTAAAACCGAAATTATATTCAATTGACACTTTTCGAAACAGGAACCGCGTCTAATCGATCTTTTAGCGTAATGTTAAACAAAGCTTACGCCGACTAGACAAGGTTTTAAAGAATCGCACAAATATTCAAAAGATATCACACTACAGAAGCCATACTTGAAACGACCGCGGTATAAAAGGTATCCGGTTTAAACACCAGTAAAAATCGAAACGGAATCTTTCAATATAACAATAAATATATAATATAACAATATATATAATTAAATAATACTATTAAAAATAATGGAATACTTCGTTCGCTCGTTAGGCATAGCTGAACCGAAAGCAGATCAAATCGAAAAATTCATTTACATATGACGTTGTTGAAAGGCGATACACACAAAGCTAAATATATACTACTCATTTTACTCAGAGTTAGATGAATCCTGAACCGAAAGCAAAGATTCAATTTTATACATACATAAAATTATTACATAATAAATACAAAAATTCATAGTGTCATTCATAGTGTTTGCTGTACGCTCTGTTCTGAAACCGAAAGCAGAGATCAAGTTGTTGAAAGTGGATAAAAAAACATACCGAATATCTAGATATAAGGGGATTTAAGCTAAATATATAATATTTTACTCATAGTTAGCTGAATCCTGAACCGAAAGCAGAGATCAAAGATAGTTCGATCACGAAGTATCTACAAGTACAACATGCAAAAATTATTACATAATAAATGCAAAAATTATTACATAATAAATACAAAAATTATTACATAATAAATACAAAAATTATTATACATCGAGTCATTTTTGCTGTACGCTCTGTTCTGAAACCGAATGCAGAGATGGAATCAAAGAATTCATTTAGATATCACGTTTATTTTAGAATTTTAAAAATGCCATGTAGAATGCAATGAAATTCGAGTCGATATCGGAAAAAATCATACACCAGAAAAATATCCAAAAACCAAACATTAAAAACTTTTAACCAAACATTTTAAATACTATATTATATTATACCGAAACTATTTACGTATCAAATAATAAATTACGTATCAATAAAATTCGTCAATTATTTGATTAAAAAATAGGCTCTATTAATTATCTGTAATGACACGTGTTCACAATTTTTAACACGCCATTTAAGATATAACGGCGTGATGAAAAAGAAACAGAAATTATAAATGAATTATGAATGAATTATGAAATATGAGCAATTTTATGAAGATTGGTTGCAATAACGAAAGGAAAAATTATCGAAATTGACTTACCGTTCTCGATTAAAACGTCGCTTAATATACGCCAGTATACGAGAAGGACTTCACGACACGACTACCGTCGACTGTCTGAATTTCTTCTGTCCGCCCTCTGGCGGCAGAAAGGTGAAAGTATCGCTCGGATAGGTTTAATCTTCTTTCGCGTACCGGCAGCTCGTGGTCTAGGCGGCAGCGGCGCGCGTTAATGTTACCCTTTCTCTTTCCCTTAGGTTGCAGGTTCGAATCCCGGCCGTGGGTGGGTGGGAGTGCCATTCGGTGAACCAGTTTAGGTTCGAGGGCGCATTCCATGGGGCAGTACCATGCACTTTCTCCGGGTTGGCTTGCCCGGCTTTTCTTCTCAGGGCTGTCGGCCCGGAGGATCTGCGGAAGTACAAGTCCCCGTGGAATGGCCAGCTCAAGCCGAGTGGCCGGGCGGCCATTTTGCTAAAATCTGTGAAACTTCTTTTCCAAAAATTACTTTATGACACTATCTTTGAACATATTTTATCTTTTCAGAGTTCAGACGCAACTTCAACTCAGTAAACATTTCTCTCTTTACTTCAAGTAAATTTCTCAGTACGCTCTAAGCGTACTTAATTTCAATTTAATTTATTTTCAATCGATAATTTTAATAAACATTTCTGATTCGTGCGATAATTTCACATAAAGAAAATGACCGGTGAAATGTTTTCCCAAGCATTAATAATAAAAATATCTTATAAAAATAGCTATTATATTATAAAAATAATAAGCTTAATATACTTATTATAAAATTAATAAACAGCTTATCTTATAAAACATCTTGTCTGCTTGGTGTCGCCATCTAGTGTTGTTTCCTTTACAATCTTTCAAACGGGGAGTGGGATATTATTTCGATTAATTTTTCGTACTCTCTGTTAGCTTAAACTCCCTTATTATCTTAGTCTGTAGAATATGACTACTAGAACATGTCACTACTAGTCATGTTCATATTTACTAAGTAGTTTAGTAAATATGAACATTTTTAATAAATATGAATCCTCTTTTAGTAAGTATGAACTGAAAATTGGAAAATAATGCATCATAAATTTCCGTCTGCTTGGTGTCGCCATCTAGTGTTGAGTTGAATGAATTTTTCAAACGAATTCTTTTAAACGAATGCATGAGAAATTGAAACTAATACCCACTGTTAACTATATATATATATATATATATATATATATATATATAAATAATATATATAATATATATATATATTGAGAAAATATTATAAGTACTCTCTGTTAGCGTCTTATCTTGCTATTGTTGCGAAGTTCAATCACAAGATCAATTTCAATTTAGTTTATTAAAGAAAAAATCAACAATTTAATAAGAAATGTTTTCCCAAGGATTGATTTAAAAATATCTTATAAAAATAAGATATAAAACGTTTATATATAATTTTTTCTCTCTTTTAAATTGGAATTGGATCCGAATGCATTTCAAACACTGATATGTCATGTTTTTCTGATTTTTTTAAACGGATTCCTTCCTATTCCTTTTTTGTATAATATAATATAATATAAGCTGCGCTGCCGTCTTGTTTCGCTATCTAGTAATGTGCTTGTTAAATCAGTAACTTGGCATAGTTACTAACTTTCGCATGGTCAAAAACCCGTCAGAAAAAAAATCATACGACTTTAAAAAATTATACACAAATTTAAATGCGATTTGCTGCGTCGTGAAAGAAAATTCCTAAATTCGTAAGAATCGTCGGGAAATTCAAAATCGGAAACCGGTAGGAAATATATTTACGAGAGTCTAATTGTCGATAAACCATTAAGTACAAGTTGAAAATACTGCAAACTTTTTTTTTTTTTCCAAAGTCGTTCTCGAAATATAAATATAATTTTCATTTTTTTGGCCATTTTTTTTTTTGTAATGAGATGCCATACAGTAACTGACGCTTGAGCAGAGAAATATTTCGATATTTTCAAATATCGATGCCGTCAGCTCAGTATTAAAATTAATTTTTTAAACCACTCGTCAAAATTTCATGAAAATTGAAATGTTTCATATCTCTTCTGACGAAACTACCGCGGGTTATTAACTTATCGTTGCTTACCTCTTTTGTGTTATGTTTATGTGTATGCTTCCTCTTTTGTGTTATGTTTATGTGTTATGTTTATGTGTACGTATTTTCGATGCATCTCAAAATTTTGACGCATTTTGATAATTTTCTGTTTACTGCTTGTCCGAGCGATACAGACTGGGCGTCTGAAATTTTTCGTTTTAACGTTTGTCATCCAGTCGTCACACTCGGAAACTCGTTACTAATAAGTAATTCGTAGTAATTAATAAGTAATTACACCAATTAATTCCAAAATATTCACACTTTTCTTGTATTATGTTTGCAAAATGTTCTGGCCTCCTCGGGCATTCACAAGTTTTATTATGTTCGTTTTAGAAGATATTTGCAAAAATCATTGTCGAATCGAACGTTTCAGGACGAAATAAAGTTCGACAAAGACTTAATGAAATATAATTAAAAACAGTTTTAAATAATTAATCCGGTGTTTAAAATAAAACTACTTCTGTATTGAAAATCTCTCGCTAATCATTTCCAGCACTCATGGTCGCATCTAAAAAACCGTTAAAAGTGAGTCACACACGTGCATCGGGGAACGATTTTCCGTTTCATGAATTTAAAAGCTGATGCCAAAATAAAAAGCCGTTAGAATCTTAAGCATAGAATTAAGCCGTTAGAATCTTTTAATTCTTTAATTCTTTGCCTACGATCACGTAAAAAGAAGCAAATATTTCATTTCAGCTATTCATTTTGTAAAAATTTGTCGTTGCGATAAAGTTTCGATTCTAATTAAATTCGGAGTTTGTTCCAAAAACACATGAATGGTTTCGCGTGTTATAGTATCAGAAAACAACTCTTTGCGTTCGCAGTGGTCAAAAATTTTTGAAAGCGAACGCGTTTTCTTTATGACGTTTAAGGCTGCTGTCGACTGATTTGCTCACCTCGAATTTAAACGATGGAGAAAATGAGTGCCTGCGTTTTGCAGCTTCATAAATGCCGATCGTCCAATAAAAATGGTATTTCCAATTTTAAAATGTTTCCATGGTATTTCAAATAGTATTTTCACCTTGCGACGGGATTCATTTTATAAATTGCGTAAGCCGAATGAATTTAGGAAACAGGCGAGCTTCCCCCCCCCCCCTCCCCGAATATTTTATATTACTTGCATACCTTCTAAATCAGCCAACCTTTCAGCTTCCTTGGGCCACATTGAAAGAAAACGAATTGTTTTGGGCCAAAAAAATATTCTTAACATTAAAAATAGTTAATGCGCAAAAAAGTATAATATAGTTAACATATTTCGTTATAATTTTATTTATAATCGTAAAATTAACGTGATATTTGGCACTTAATATGAAACTAATGCATCAATATCTCGGTCAATTGTCATATATACACTGCTCAAAAAAATTAGGGGAGCACATGGTTTTAACGGAAATAATTACACCGATAAGTAACATAATATAAATCATCCATAATTTTCAGCCTAGCAGAAGAATAAAATTTCATATGCAAATCAAAGTTCCTGACGTGAAAAACCAGAAAAAGAACATAATCGGGATGTTGCAAAAACGTCTGTTTCACTGCTTTAACTGTGAAATTCGATTGCTCAGTTATTCTGAAAATGTGACTTGGAAATGTCGTGATCCATGGCGTATTATAGGCAGACTTGAATCCGGGCAAACACGACGTAGTGTCGCGGACGCTGTTGGAGTCGCCAGAAGTGTCGTTGCAATAGATTCCAAGAAACGGGGAATGTTAGACGTCGAACAGGGCAAGGGTCGCCACTACAGCGACTGATCACCGGTACATAAACAGTATAACAGCTCGTCGAAACAGACGGGAGGTCTCTATGCACGTAGGCCAATGGTCTGCATTCCGTTGACATCACGCCCGAAGAAGATGGGCTTGCTGAACATCGAGATTGGGAGCGACATGATTGGAGCCAAGTGCTGTTAAAAGACGAGTCCCGATTCAGTCTGGAGTGTGACACCCGACGTGTTTTGGTATGGAGACATGACACCCGACGTCTTTTGGTAATTCCAACCCGAAATAACCCAACATTCGGTCGTGAAAGGTCACGATACAGACGAGCTGGTTTTATGGTATGGGGTGGAATCAGCATAGGACCTGCATATCATTCGGAATGGTACTTTGACGGCCCGAAGGTATGCAGACGAGATACTGAGACCTCGTGTCATACCTTACGCTGCAGGCATTAGAGATTCTTTTGTCTTCCGGCATGATAATGCCAGACCGCATACGGCTCGTCTTGTGGAGAACATGCTTGAAGCTGAAACAATACGGCGTATGGAATGGCCAGCGTGCTCTCCTGACCTGAATCCAATCGAGCATGTTTGGGACATGCTCGGACGACGCATTGCTGCGAGACCTTTTACTCTCCGAGACTTGGAGATTGCACTTCTTGAGGAGTCTTATCGATAACATCATCGCATCCATGGAAAACAGGTGTCTTAGCTGTTCGAGGAGACCACGCGCCATATTAAAAATCATTTCTAAACAATACTTTTATTTATCGTTTACGTGTAAACCAAATTGTTGCCCTAAATCATCTTTTCGTGTTTTTTCCATATATTCAAAGAATTAATGCTTAATTAAAAAATTTTTTTACGTAATTTTTCTGATACGCGTGTGCTATCCATTTTATGCCAATACGTGGCTGTCTCGCACGGTTTTCTTAACTTCTTTGCTTGCTCCCCTGTATATGTATGTATGTATGTATGTATGTGTGTGTGTGTGTGTGTGTGTGTGTGTGTGTGTGTGTGTGTGCATATATATATATATATATATATATATATATATATATATATATATATATATATATATATATATATATATATATATATATATATATATGCATATATATACATGCATACATATAGCTTTTTCAAAACTTGTCCCTGTAAAGATTGTTTTGCTACAACGCTAGTTAGGCTTAGCTGTAAAAACGTGGAATCTTCTCCATTATCTGAAATACTCTCCGATAACGTTGCACTAAATATTTTTTATTGGTTTTTAGATATTTAAACCGAGTTATAGCAGAAAAAAAGTGTAAAAAAACAATCCGTTGTTTTTCTAGCGCCATGTTATTTCAAAACCATGCAAACACAGAATCGGGTGTATTAAAAATGTATAATTTAAAGCGTGTCTTTCAATTTAATAGTTCGATATTAATTATTGCTAAACTTTTTGAATTGGGAGGAAATGGTAAACGTTCTGGATATATATTTTTGAATGTTATTCTGCCTCAAAACACCCCAGAGCGGCATTTTGATTGGGAAGCACTTGAAACCGTGTTTCTCAGATTTCAGGCACTGCTGTGAGTCTTCGAAATGCAGCACTCGACTTGTGTACGAAACATCTCGAGGGATTCTGCATGCCATAAGTCTTCCGTCGGGGAATTGCCAGCAAGACTTAAACCTCAAAACAGATCATTATTCGATACTGCTTTCGAAGTTTACACCCAGCTAGGCAGGAGTCCTGTCAGGAACTGTATGTCTGGGATGTTTTTCACGGAAACATATACCTGCATAAACAACAATTACGTGAGAAAATAGTGGTTACAATTTACTTTTACAATTACAATTACTTTACAATTACTTTTTCGGACATTTCTTATCGACTATCAACTCGAATGAGATATACAGGATGTTTCGAATAACGGAACGCTGTTAGCTAAATCCCAATTTGAAATACATTTCGGGTCACGTGACACAGTAGGTGTATATCCTCATTTCCAAACGACTTTCAGAAAGACTGCGAGTTTTCAAATTTTTGGCAAAGCTCCAAGAAATATACCGTATAGAAAACTCCCTTTTCTAAATCGGAGCCCATCTTTCAACGGTGACTCGATCGGAGAACAGATTTTTCGGAATTCAAAAATCGCGCCAGAACACCGCTCGTCCGGAAGTAGCTTTTCCCCCCGAGCAGCGAATCGAACACATTCCCGCACGTTTCAGGCATTCATTTCGAGAGATCAACAAAAAAAAACACCCTCTTCCTTCGTCGACTGAGCAAGAATTTATTTGAAACACCGCTCGCTGAGGTGGTTTCAGTTCCCGTTAGATAAATGACGTTTTCAAACTGAGGGGGCCATTTTAATAGACTCCGAGTACCGAATTCTTACAAATTACCTTAGTGATAGAAAATGAAACTTTTGAAATTAAGAACTTATTTTTCAACGAAAAATGGCGTTATTCCGTGAAGCAGACTAATTCCGAAACAGATATATATTCATTACTCGGTAATCCATGTGAAAATAGGTTTAAGCTAGGCCTAAAATTTGCAGGCCCGTTGTATGAAAAGTCGCTTTACAGGGGCACAGATATATATATATATATATATATATATATATATATATATATATATATATATATATATCCCACCGAATTTAAAAAGAAACCCGACGTGGTACCACAAGGCTACCTTCGACCCTAGTCCTTTTATGAAATGTATTTCATATTCAAGATTCCTAGACAAACACTGCAGTAATGGCTTTCAACAGAACTCTGTTTACAATTAACATCCATGCCGACACTGGGACTCGAACCCACGGACTCTGATACTAGCGATCTAGCCATTCGGCCATCCCTGGCTTAAAATGCGTCAAGACAGGTGATATATTTAACTTGAAATGTGACTTTTATTATGACGGAGGAGATTTAATGGTCAGGTTGGGCATCATGTTGGATGGCCGCACACCTCTCCATGTCTTTGAAAGAGGCACTGTGACTGGTGTGAGGTCTTGGAGCCCTATGTTCGCCTTTTCAGGGGTGCAGTTGACCCCGAGTTCATTTTAACGCGAGGTCACATAGAGCTCTTCTGGTCGACGAATTTCTAGAGAGTGAGGATGGATTGGCCAGCCAGATCTCCAGACCCTATAGAGCATGTCTGGGACGCTTTGGGGATGGCAACTCGCAAACCCCCTCCTAGAACCATCCAGGGAACGATAAACTGCCTTATTTCCAGTATGAAATCACGCTGCGATACCTGTATATCTGTAAGAGGGGATCATACCCCCCCCCCTCCATTAACCCATTAATGGGGGGTTCGTACATTTGCGATTTTCAATGAAATAGGGGTCTATCCATCAATTAAAATGAATATTTAATAATAAGATCTATAATCAATTCTTAACAAAACTACATGAAATATTTTAAAAACATAGTAAAACTTTATTTTTAAGAAACCCCCCATTAACCCCATTTCACCTATTAACCCATTTTTTTGTTTATTCTGCAACCGCTGTTTCATACCTTCGGACTCCGACGAGTGTTACGCACGATCATGCGTGTGTTTATTTCAATTATTTGTTTTGTATAGTATGTACATATCAAATTTCATTAAAATCGGTACAGTAGTTCTAGAGATAATCGACCAAGTCTGCAAATTCTCTTAATTTCTTACACCAGTGTATGTATGTATGTATGTATGTATGTATGTATGTATATATATATATATATATATATATATATATATATATACATACATACATACATACATATACCTTTTTCAAAACTGTAAAGATTGTTTTGCTACAACGCTAGTTAGGCTTAGCTGTTAGGCTTAACTGTAAAAACGTGTAATCTCCTCCATTATCTGAAATACTCTCCGATAACGTTGCACTAAATATTTGTTATTGGTTTTTAGATATTTAAACCGAGTTATAGCATAAAAAAAAGTGTTAAAAAACAATTCGTTATTTTTCTAGCGCCATGTTATTTCAAAACCATGCAAACACAGAATCGGGTGTATTAAACATGTATAATTTAAAGCGTGTCTTTCAATTTAATAGTTCGACATGAATTATTGCTAAACTTTTTGAATTGGGAGCAATAATAATGGTAAACGTAATAACGTTCTGGGTATATATTTTTGAAGTCGCGGGTGTGCTTCCGTCATCGCGAGCCCCAGCGTAGAGGTATTTCTCAAAGCGAAACCGTGCATCCTATATCTGTTATTAATAATATTTCCTCTGTTCAAATTTTCAAACAATCCGTTTTTGTTCCAGCAAGGATGTGGTGTTTGTCAAACATCAAGAGTATCTGACGTTTGCACTAATCAAAAAATAAAAAATGTGATCTCTTCGTAACCGACCATTTCGAAAACACACGAGTGTGGCTAACGGACTTTTCGCTGCAACGGGAATGATTTCCATTCTCGCCTGGTGGTTCTTTGTCTATAGAAGTCTAAGTTCCTGCTGAATCCAGAAGTTTCATTTTTGAAAGTCTGTTTTGCTGAGCTGTTCTTCTTTAACGGCCGGCCGTTACGATATCTTCTGAAACGTTTATTCGGATAGATTTATCTGTAGTGAAAACGGGTGGCTCGGCATTCATTTTCGATGTGCAAAAAAGAAAATGGAGGAAGTTCTTTTAAAAAAATTTATATTAGTGGGTTTTGAAATCGCTCTTTTCAAATAAATTAAAATAGACACGCAAGAATTATTAACTTATTGAAGAATCAGACACACTTTATGGTGAAAAGAAAATATATTAAATAGAGAATAGACTTGGTATAATAACTGGTACATCTTTATTTTCACAAACACAAACACACACATATATATATAAATTAACAGGTATAAATATGTAAACGGCTACTTTTTAAAAAAATTTAAGCCAAAGTGTTCTAAAATTCTCAGATGGTTTTGTAAAAGGGAAATTCCATCCTAACGATGCACACTCGAATCATTTGAAATCCAAACACATACTAATGTATTTCATTTTAAGGAACCGAGGGTGCTCGGATCGAATCCCGAAAAGCGCCATTAAATACATCCTTTTCTAGACCGGGTACGGGCACTTTCAATCCCTAAACCTCAAGATCTCTGTACGAAGTCAGCGAAGGGAGGGAGGAGGTACGATGCATCTAGAGACCCTTTTTTGCTCAACATTCCAGAATATCATTCCCACTTCCCGACGAGTTGAAAGGTGCATTACAAATAATATGAGAACAAATAAGATAGGAAGAATTCGCTAAATGTTTTTTAATGATACTCTTTTTTTGCTGTTATTAAACAAAATGCATATATTTATGTTGAATATACTGTAATTAGGTAAATAAACCTACGTTTCTACACTGCTGGCCACTGTAAATGCAACACCCTGAAGGAAACATGCAAATAACATGAAATTTACAACATGCATTAGCGGAGGTGAGATATGCAAATGATTAGAATTTCAGCGCAGACGCACATCACGCGCGCCTGTGGCGCCACTTCAAAGCGCTATTTAAGGCTTGGATATTTCGACGATCTCAAGTTCGGCAATTGTGTTTTTCTTGTGGTTTTTTTAAAAAAAAAACTATCAATTATGCCTCGTCGAAAACAGCGATCATATTTCGATCAAGTATCCGAGTTCGACAGAGGAAGGATAGTGGCCTACCGAGATTGTGGATTATCTTTCAGGGAAATCGGTAGTCGTGTTGGACGAAACCAAACAACTGTAATGCGGATATGTGATCGTTGGATGGAGGAGGGTACGACGGACCGGCGTGTTCGATCGCATCCACCTCAGCGCACCACTTCACGTGATGACAGGCAAATTGTGCGCATGGCAGTGACGGATCGCTCAGTCACATCACGAACCATAGCACAGTACATGCAGTCTGTAACGCATCATCCAGTGTCTGCGCGTACCATTCGACGCCGTTTACAGCAGAGTGGTCTGTCCGCAAGACGTCCATTGCTTTGTCTACCCTTGACGCAGAACCACAGACGTCTCCGCCGCCAATGGTGCGATGACAGAAGGATGTGGACGGCAGAAAGGAATGAAATTGTCTTTACTGACGAGTCACGCTTCTGTCTGCAACACCACGATGGTCGCATTCGAGTCTGGAGACACCGTGAAGAGAGGATGCTGAACAGCTGCGTTATGCACCGGCCACACTGGTCCTGCACCGGGTATTATTGTATGGGGCGGTATTGGATATCACTCTCGCACACCTCTAGTACGCATTGCCGGTACTTTAAACAGCCAGCGCTACATCTCCGAGGTGTTGAAGCCAGTCGTCCTTCCTTACCTTCAGCGCTTGCCCACAGCCATATTTCAACAGGATAATGCGCGACCACACGTGGCACGCATTGTCCAACGGTTCTTCGTCAGTCGCCAGATTGAATTGCTTCCCTGGCCCCCTCGCTCTCCGGATCTTTCGCCGATCCAAATCAATAGAATTAAATAAGGAACGGCATGAATGTATGTATAGTATCGAATAATAAATTGAATTGACATTTCAATTTATTTGACAATTGAATTGACCCAAAATAAAGTTGACATTTTGAAAATGTCTAAGATAATTGTATAAATGTCTATGATAATTGTATATTTATCCGAATGAGCTTCGTTTACCTTGATTGTATGATACTTTAACTACAATTTATATGTAATTTAATGTTCAGGGTTTCTTAGCAATACTACCATACATGTTATATGATCTCTACACAAAAACTATTTGAGCACAGAGCGTTACCAGTTATCCAGGCAATTTCGCATTGAATTTGTTTCATCCTCTAGGTAATATGATGACATGACCCTGGATACCGTGGCTCTTAATTAAAAGAAAAACTCGACAGCTTCTTCACATACACTAGCGGGACATGCTCATATAATTTTGACGCCTCAATCTAGTCGCACAACCAGAATTTCTTTCTGGGAGGAAGGTGATAAAAATTAACACTGAAATAGTACTTCTAAAGAGAGCATTCTGGACACGATCTAGCTCAATCAAATAGGGTTGACTTACTAGGCTAATTACCTCGCTTGCCATATAACATCACAAATCTACATATAAGATCTACAGATGGTGGACAAAATAATACGAACACCTGTGAAATAATGGAAAATCTATATTGATAGGGGGTTGGACCACCCTTTGACTGAAGTACAGATTTAATGCATAAAGGTCATGGACAATATTTAAAGGAATATTCAGCCATTCCTCCTGCAGAGAGCGGTCTCTAATTCCGAAAGTCCAGATGGAGGTGGAAATCGGGAACGAAGTTTGGACTTCAAATATTGCCATAAATGTTCAATAATATTCAAGTCCGGAGACTGAGGGGGCCAGGCGAGATGTTCAACTGCATCGAGCATAATTGGCACCCGGGGCACGATACCTTTTTGGCACTCTCCCCCTCCAAAAAACATATAGTAATAAATATATAGAATTAGTTACTTTGGGACCATTTGGCGCCCCTCTGCGATTGGCGCCCAGGCCATGATAGACCCCCCTTGCCCCCCTCTCGCTATGCCACTGTCTGGCTACGTCTTTGATGATTTTTATCCTAATTCCCTCTGCTTTGTTCCATCATTGCAGTTCCGTGAAATAAGGCACATTTAAGGGGAGCACAGCAGAAGACTCAGAAATCAACGTTTTTATAGTTTTAAGATATTTACTTTATATAATTCTTGCCTTACAATTGAGGCTCCACAAAGGAGTTACAGCACAGGGAATGTGAAATGGTAATAAAATTTAGGAAGGGGGGGGGGAATAAATTTTCCAGTTTTGTTGACCAACCCCTGAATATGATTTAAATTACCCGAGTTCCCCCTTCCAACTCATATCACTTTTGAAATTCAAACAATTTTCTTTTTACCGTTATTAATTAGGGTTGCCCAAACTGGTCGGCAGATCTGTACTGTCTGTCCGGCACCCAGGCCTATATGAAACTTAAACTGAAAAGGGGAAATCAACCCTCGGCTGAGTTTGCAGTAATTGCTACGCAGCGCCGGTCTTCAGATATTTCATGGGCCAATACGCGAGGTGTCAAACGACTTACCGTTATTAATTGCTCATTTTACACAAAATCTTTTAGTTTCCCATAAAATTCTTAAATACAGGAGTTGTCATAAATAACACTACGCTTAAAAAAGTGAATTTCATTCCTGCTGATTGCACAAATCGCCACTACTTTTTTTTTTATTTTCGTGGAGTCGTTTAGCTAGCTAATCGTTTAGAGACGGGATGACATTAAAGGTGACTGTTATCTCAAACAAAAAGATCACCGAGACAAAGATGAATGCTGTGCTTAATACGCATGCACAGAACCCATACAGTCTTGACTCATACAGTGAGGTGGGAACTGTATAATCAAAATATTTACAACAGAACTGCTTTTCTAAAATTCCGTGTCACAGATGAATAAAAAAAGTAGACTACAGTGGTGCCAGTAACATAAAGACAAGGAATTGCGCACCGTTGGGTTTTTCTTTTTCAGGCCTCTCGAGCATCCATTTTCGGCATGTTTCTACTAAATTAGTTCTATTCAAAATTCTCCTTTTATCCATCTTAAATGGCCTTTTTAGCCGGCAGATTGGAGCGATACACGTTTTTCCCTTGCTATCTCTGTGGCCCTGGGGTGGGGGCGCCAGGGGCTTGTTTAGGTGCGTCCGCGGAGTAGCTGCCGTCTGCGGTCTATACCCAGACCCACCGGTGGGAATCGAAGCCTAGAAGGTCTCCTTTCATGCCATGGTGGGTCTCACTTGGTGCCTTAGGACAGGTCAATGGAAACATTTTTTTTTTTTTTTTTCAGATGAATCAACCTTCACTCTATTCCCTACCTCGGGACGTGTTTACCGGCAGAACATCACAACTGAAAATATCTCCTTCCAACCGTAAAGCATAGTTGAGGTCCCGTCATGCTTTGGGCAGTCATATCGTGGTTTTCAGCAGGTCTCATTATCACTTTAGGACGAAAGATAACTAACAGGGACTATTTAAACATTTTGGATTAATATGTCTATTTAAAGGCGCTCACATTATTTTCTGTAGATTACATCTTTCAAGATAATAGCGCCCTAATTGACAGAGCTGGAATTGGTAGATCATGGTTTGAGTAACCCTGATGATAAAGTTGGACACCTTCCCCGGCCTGAACAAACACCATATTCAAACAACATTGAGCCACTGTGGACTGAATAAGAAAACAGAATGAAATCTCGTTTTCCTCCTGCATCTCTCAAGGTAATAGAGCAGTTTTCCCCTGAAGAATGGTGTAACATACAACTTACCACCATTCAAGACTTTCGTCCGTTTCAAGGAGAATTCAAGCAGTTTTAAATGCCAAATATACTCCAGCACCGTATTAAGAGCGTAATACTACAAGGTGTTTCCATTATTTTGGACAACCTCTAGACGTTATTTGTAAAAGTGATTATTCTTGGAGATAGCCTTCGGGATTTAGCTTCAGAAATTCTTTTCTGGTGCCTCCATAATTTATGAAACAAAACATTTATGTGAAGATTGTACGGATTAGATCCCATTTCCCCCCTTTCATTGAAATCCAAAAAATCTCAGGAAATACTCTGTACTAAAAGCAAATAGATTAGTCTTACCAATAGCTGAGATTCCACTGGACGTTTGAGCGCTTTTTAAGAGGTGCCAGTGAGATATGCCATTTTGTAATACTTTCTGATTTCTTAAAGATGTATTACATTTTAAGTTAATTTCTTTTTTCACAAATAAGTAGCTCTGTATGAAAATTATATCTTCAATACACACCACTGTGCATAAAACTGGGATATCAAATACACTTACACTTAAATGGTAGTTCAAGCTCTCGCATTATATCTCCAATTCTAAGTGATACATATTACATACTAATTACTTACAAATTTTAACTGACAACAAAAATCTCTTAAATAAAATAATAAACAAATTTTAAAAAGGAGCTAAGTTTGAAGATATTATCTCAGCAACTTAATTATTAATCCTCCCATTAGTATAAGTTTAAATTTATAACCCTCTCCCATGTAAAATCATTATCAATTCTTATTTATTTCCCCCACAAATGATGGAAAAACTAATAAAGGTGGTTTAATCCATGGTACCACTTCTCAAATTTACCATATTACTACATAAATTTCCACTGCCCTCCTATCAGTTCACATAAATCTTGACTAGCAGTTCTCTTCCTAAATATCATTAGAGAATTTGGTATATGGAAAGTCTCAAACTCACAGACCTTATATTGATAAATAATTTCCAACTTAACACTCCTACATCTTGTAAAATACAACCTAATCAACAGCACATTTTTTTTCACATTTTAACAAATGTATCATTTACTGACTTTCTGAAATGGAAATGACAAATAATGCTGGCTAATGTGTGGTTGCTGTCATGTTAACAATAAATTATGTTAATAAAATAAAATAAATTGCAAAGCTACTTAAAAGCAAAATGTACAATATACTCATCCCTCCCTCCCAATAAAATTTATTAAACTAGACATTAAGATTATTATTTGGAGCTCCTGCAGAAAACCTAGGCCTATACCAGGCTGTGCACCTGATGATGACGATGATGATTAATTTTACATATTTATTTTTTATTCAGTACCTCCTGAACAATAAATATTTTGTCAACTACTCATGACTTAACATATTATAATATTAAATTTCCATATTATAAGACAAAAAAAATCATTCCTCCATACTTTTTTCATATATTATGAAAAACAAATATTTCAACACAGTTGTATAAGTGTAAAGGTACTAAATTTAAACTAGACCTGGAAGCCTATAACGTTTGCAACTCCTCCCAAAAGAAAGCTAAAGTTATTTGAATAGTACACAACAGCAACAAAATTATACACAAACATAAACATCTATATATAGTGATCAGAGAATGATTGGGAGAATTATGTCATCAAAGTTATGCCAGAAATATAAAATGCAAAGTAAAGCAGCTCACGCAATTGGATTAAAATATAAAAAACGTATTACTGTGGTAAAGGCTAAAGAAATCAAAGAAAAATATGAGAAAATAGTACAGTTCTTTTTTACATGATGATGTAAGTCATGCTACTGCAGGAAAGAAGGAAACTTGAACCAAAAATAAATTAAAGATGCAAAAGAGGTTTTTGTTAGATTCCATGAGTGTTGTATAAAAAATTCTGTGATGAAAAAATAACTTCCGAACCTGTGTCATACACTTTGTTTACAAAATGCAGACCATTTTATGTTCTGAAGCCAACCGATGATGACAGAGACACTTGTAGGTGTGTGAAACATGCAAATTTAGAGTTCATGGCTTGCAAGCTACGTCATCTGAAAGTTCTGCCTACTGTAAACCTGCATGTATTGACATCATTCTTAGCTTATGATAAAAACAACTTTAACTGCATGTTTAGTATATGTAAGAATTGTATTTACAATACAATCCCAGTATCAGTTGAAGATCTGAACAGTAGTACAACCTGGAAAAAATGGAGCAAAGTAAAAGAAGAAAGATAAAAATAAAGGATGGAAAAAAGTCATTGTTTTGTGTGAATGTGCAAAAAGTTGTAACACTTCATGGAACTGTTAATGAATTGAATAATTCCTTCCAAAGCCAGATGAAAGCATTCAAACCCCATTCTTATAAATTAAGACATCAAAACAAGTCTTTTGAGGAATGCAAAGAGCAGTTATCTGATACTGAGGCTGCAATAATTATCGACTTTTCAGAAAATTATAATTGCAAACTGCATGAGGAGATCCAGAGTTACCACTTTGGAGCTTCACGACATCAAGTGGCTATTCATACAGGAGTGTTATATATGAAGGATAAAAGTCATCTCTCTTTCTCATCAATTTCCCCAAGCAATGAACATGGTCCACCTGGCATCTGGGCTCATCTCGAACCTCTTTTAGATTTATTAAGAAAGGATTATCCAAATATACAAGTTCTTCATTTCTTTTCTGATGGGCCTTCTACCCAGTACAGACAAAAAAAAAAAAAAAAAAAAAAAAAAAATTCTATCTTTTTACAAGAAAGATCTTTGATTTTGAATTTAAAGCAGCAACGTGGTCTTTCTTTGAATCTGGTCATGGCAAAGGAGCTGCTGATGGCATTGGGGCAACATTAAAGCGAACAGCAGATCAAATTGTAGCACATGGTACTCACATACCTGATGCTGAAACATTGTTCCATGTGTTACAAAATCAAGGATTAAAAGTGAAACTATTTTTTATACCTCAAGACAAAGTTGATAATTATTTTCATCTAATATCATCCAATCTCATGACAGTCAAAGGTACTCATTCCATTCACCAATTATTAACTACAAATTCAGAAGAATTTTTTTACCGTTATGTGTCATGTTTCTGCATGAAAAACGAATGGACATTAGGAAAGTTTTGCAAGTGTTTTCAATCTTTTAAAAAGATTGTTCTCAAAGGAGTAGTAAAACATAAAAGATCACCAATTTACAGCACTGATGATGATGTTGACATTTCAATATCTTCCATTGATCTTAACAACCTAGGAGCTAGT
This sequence comes from Dolomedes plantarius, assembly GCA_907164885.2. Classification (NCBI taxonomy): domain Eukaryota; kingdom Metazoa; phylum Arthropoda; class Arachnida; order Araneae; family Dolomedidae; genus Dolomedes; species Dolomedes plantarius. Next base: position 28,729 of record CAJRAI020000258.1, on the reverse strand, counting down.
GGCTGTGAATCTAAGCTTCAACCTGGTGCTTATGGGCTAATTAAAGTTTTTAGGGATAACCCAAATAAAGGACATTACCAATATGTTGGAGTTTGCCAAGAGTATGATACTGTGGATGGAGAGCTTAAGGTTGCTTTTTTTAGATTAACTGGTGAAAATGGCATATTGTTTCGATTAATGGAGGAGGACATTTCATATGTAGAATTTGATCAGATAATAAGTATTTTGCCTAACCCCCAACTTGTAATGAAAGGCAACAGAGTTTATTACCGTTTCCCCTTTCCAACTGATGTATTTGAAAAAGCATAACATGCTTTTCTCTCTTTTTATCAAAGTGTTACCATTTATGTCACAAGTGTTACCATTTGTGTCATGTGTGTTACCTAGTTACCTCTAAAACACAATAAAAAATTAAATAAATCCATAATAACTGTACTAGAATTTGTATAATGATTAAAAGTAATGTATTTTTATAACAATATTATTTTGAAACTTTTTTTAAATTTTATTTACAATAGTGATAGACAGTAAAACATGATATCAGAATAACACTCATGACAATGAATAGTGCATTTTTATTAAAAAATTATTAAATTATTTTTTTGTTTAATGTTATATAGTCAAAGGAGAAATTTATTAATGGAATGTATCATTTTTGGAAAAATAAACACTTTCATACTTTATAGAAATGTAGTCACATTGTCCGGTAACACTCATGACATTGAAACTCAAAGATTTACTTTCAAAGTTAAATATATCCGGTTGTGGGAAAAATTAAGCTCCAATATCACTGTATCCTTAAAAATTAAGTATTTCCAAGCATGTATTCAAAAATAAATTAAACAGTTGATGATTTTTAATTTTCAAAATTTTGAAATGTTGTTTTGGCAAATTTTTTGAAAATGACCCATATATATATATATATATATATATATATATATATATATATATATATATATATATATAAAACGGTGTTTCTCAACAGTTTAAAATTAGTAAAACTATTTTGTATTTCAATTATTATTAACAATGACATCACGTTTTAGAAGCAAGTACTTTAAACACATATTACATTTTCAAAATTCAATGTTTTCCCTTTAACCTTTGATAACTTAGGCTAGTTCAGTTTATAAAATACAGAAAGGTGAAAAGAGAATTTTTTTATTTTTCTCTAAAAGTCAAATAAATCTTATCAGATCATATTATCAAGTAACCTTTAGAATTCAAATATAAATATGTAAATATATTTTAAATTAGTAGCGTTAAATTATCAAACTGCAAGAATAATGTAATTTCATACACTTAAAATTTTTAAAATTAAGCTCTCTAATTAGATACTTTATATATTATACATAAAATCAAGTAAAAGTGGCATTTCAAATTTTACAAACTGAGAGAAAATAAATGAGAGATACTATAAACAGTAAAACGTTTTATAAAATATTAATTAGATGGTTTGTACAAACGCACGATACGATAATGGCATTCATAATTTATTTGATAATCAACAATTAAATATATTCTGTTCCATACTGCAGAAAGATACTCAACCTTAACTATGTCCAACATACAAAAACAAAGTTTGTAAGTCTTGTAAATTCTGGGCAATAACCATTATAACAAAATAAAAAAGTAATTTTAGTTCGTTTACATGGATTTTCACCGAAGAAAAAATTGTGGTACATGAGTTACAATATGAGCAAAACTTACGTAAAAATTATAAATTTTTTAAACATAAATAGATACTTAAAAATTAATCGTTGATACTTTGAAAACAAATTTTTTGTAAATTACTTTTTAAAAGTTTACATTTTTATCCTTTATTATAAATAAAACTTTAAATGTAATGCACATGCTCTTATAAGTGATCTATTCTAAAATTAAACCTGAGAATACTGTTTTGATCACTTAACATTCTGTTTCAATTTTATTTACACATGTTACGTACATCAACATCACCACGTATCGCTTGACGCTATTTGAATTATGAAATTTAAAGAGAAACTCTTTTTCATGCCAATCAATTCTATTATCTAGTAACCCACACAAAAAGGGTTGCCACACAGTTGAATCCTCACCGTCAACATGAAATCCTTAACTGTAGCAGACTCTTGATTGAAAGAGTAAGTCATTTAATTCGACCGTTTACTTTATCGATTCGGTTAGCAGCTAATATTGGTCATTTAATTATTGGTTTATCTAGAATTAGATTAATTAGTGTTATAGGATTTTTTAGTTCTTTATTATTACAAAATATTTTATTTGTATTAGAATTTGGTGTAACGGGTTTTGTGGTTCAAGGTTTTGTGTTTAGAATTTTATTATTATTTAGAATATTATTAATACTTTTGGAAAAGCATTATCATCCTTTTCATATAGTAAATATATCACCTTGACCACTAATTACTGGATTTGGAGCTTTATTTACAGTAATTGGAATAATTAAAATATTTGTATTTTTTAATGTAAGTTTATTAATAATATCTCTTATTCTATTATTTTTAGTAGCTATATTATGATGACGGGATGTAGTTCGTGGAAGAACCTACCTATTCTAGTGTGGTATTAAAAGGATTGATATTAGGTATAATTTTATTTATTGTAAGAGAATTTTTTTTTTCCTTTTTTTTTTGAGCTTTTTTTCATTCTAGATTGAGACCAACAGTGGAATTAGGTTCTCAATGACCTCCTTTTGGTATTTTTACTTTCAATCCTTTTCAAGTCCCTTTATTAAATACTGTAATTTTATTGGCTTCTGGAGTTAGAGTAACTTGAGCACATCAGTTAATTTTAAAAGAAGATTGGGAAGGTGCTAAAATTTCTTTAATGGTGACTTGAATATTAGGTATTTATTTTTTATCTTTACAAGGGTTTGAATATATCTTCTACTAGAATTAGAGATTCTGTATTTGGTTCTACTTTTTTTATAGCAACAGGTTTCATGTTATTGTTGGAACTTTATTTTTATTTATTATTTGAATTCGTTTTTTAAATAATTATTTTTCTAGAAGTCATCATTTTGGTTTTGAAGCAGCTGCTTGATATTGACATTTTGTTGATGTGGTATGGTTGTTTTTGTTTTCTGTAGTATATTGATGGGGAGGATAAAATTTATACTTTATTAAGGTATGTTTAATTTCCAATATTAAAAGGAGGATTAATTGTTATTTTTGTTTTATAAAGATCTATAATATTAGTTATGTTAGTATATTTATTGTTTTTTGTTATTTTTTATAAGTGTGAATATGGTAACATACGATTAGTGTTATTGGGAGCTGCTAACTTTCATATAGCGTATAGCTACAATGATAGTGTGCTTAGAAGCGGCTTAATTTCGACTTAAGAGGTGATAATATTAGTGTAAGTCACATCATTATTTCATGATGAAAATGTATTTAGTTCTCTATCTTCAGTAAAGTACTTTTAAATAAGCTAAATGATTAATATATTAATATTATTGGTAAAATTGAGATTATTATTAGAGTTATAAGTAGTAATGACTTTCTTTTTTCTGGGATTGTAATTGATTTTTTTATAATTATAAAGGACTTGTAAGGACCATATAGTTCTTGTCAATTTTTGTCATTTTTTTTATATAAATTTATTAAGGGGGGAATAAAAGTATAGGTTTTGTTGATAAAAAGTGTGACCCGGCGGGAGCCATGTGTTCAAATCTTCAGATTAAAGTTCAGGAAATATAAAAACAACGGCTGCAAATAATCATCTGGCGTGACGACAGAAAGACAAGGTACTTTATTTTCACACGTAAACGTAGATAGAAAATCAGAAGAGCATCGCAATGCTAATCTTAGCACGAAGCTAAATAGAACACAACCGTTTTACATCGAATCAAAATTAACTCTGCTGAAAACAAAACATTACTATGAGTTGCCAATCTATGAATACAAAACTATTCAAAATACAATTACATTTGGCTGACATCTAGGGGCGAAAGAATAAACTAAATACTTTCAAACAAAGTGAATAAATCATAATGAAATTGCAGATAATCCTATTTTTATATATATATTATTTTTGAAGGAGAATAAAATTCCTAATCTTATTCCTGTAAATAGTGTTATTAAAATAATATATTTGAAATTATTAGGAAAAAATAATATTTGTTCTGGGTTTATTATTCATAATAATATTGAGCCTAATGAAATTGCTATGGGTGTCATTAAAAAAATTGGAACATTTCTATATAAAGATGAGTGGTTGTTTAAATCTGGTTTAGGTTTAATTGTTCTATTGTTAGATAAATTTATTATTTGAAATGAATATGATGCTGTTATTCCGATGGATGAGATTATTATTAAAGTTAATAAACATTCTAATTTTGACGAAATTATTTTTTCAATAATTATATCCTTTGAAAAGAATCCTGACGTAAAAGGGAGACCTATTAAAGCTGCGTTTGTAATTCCTAAAATAATTGTAATCATTGGAATTGTTAAGTCATTTATTCTTATTATTCGTATATCTTGGTATGATGATTCATGAATTATTATTCCAGCACATAAGAATATTAATGATTTAAAGAAAGCATGGATCAATCGAATTTCAATCGAATCAATTCATTTAGCTTATATGGAAATAAGCTAAATGAATTGATTCGATTGAAATAGCAGGTCTTCATTTATGATAAGTTGCATAGTTCTGCGACTGATGTTCTCTTCTGCAGCCATTTTATTTGCAGAACGTTGTGGATTTCTTCGTATCTTTTCACGAATTCTTTTGATACGTTCTTTTGTAAGAACAGTGCGTGGACGACCGGACCTTGGTCGATCTTTACAGCTATTGGTATCCAATAATCGATTTATAGTCCTATATATAAACGTCCTATTAAAACCAAGGCATTTTAATTGCTTAAATATTTTACCTGCAGAAAATCCGCGATCAAAAAGCTGTTTAACCATTAACCTTTTGGCTTCCATCTTTAAAAATATTCTACATGTTTTACTTTAAACAAAAATCGTCTACTTTTACAAAAAGTTGCCAATCACACAAATAGATAGATAAATTGTTTTTCCAAACGATTAAAATTAACTCTTATTTTTTGGAGTGTTACAGTATTTATTAGCCACCCTGTATATTATTAATAGTAATATTAAGAGGAGTATTAGTAGTTTTTACTTATATAGTAACTTTGATTCCTAATGAAAGTTTTGAAATTTATAATTTAATTATAGTTTTTATATTAATATTTATATTAATAGTAGAATATAAATTTGATTTTTTAAAAGATATGGGTTTTGTAACTGTAAATTTATGAATAACTTATTTAGGGGTATTTAGTTTATTCTTAGTAAGATTTTTATTAATTTTTATATTGTTAGTTATTTTTTTAAGAAATATAAATGTTGGAGCTCTCCGAATTAAGTAAATAATGTGCTTGATTAAGGCCGGGTGCAAGTTGAGACGCAGCTTGGTGAGGTGAGGTGAAGAAGGTAAGCAGGATTCAATCAACTGCACGCAGGGAGAGCGAAAATTGGGAAGCAGTTCTATCTCAACTGCGTGCCAATGAGGGTGTTTAAACGAAATTGTGCGCGATGGCAATGTATCATAACTAAGTTCGGAATCTGATTCCGATGAATTCGAAGACCAAGTAATTTCAACATTACTTCGTGAAAAGCTTCCGAAAAGCAATTATCTAAATAAAAGAAAGACGCACGGAGAATTAATTCTCAAGAATGAATTTTCTAATGAACTAAAACTTTTACGGTAATTTTGAAAATTTAAAAGATTAAGTACTTTCAATTTAGTTTACAAGCATTATCATTAATTGTATATATACAGTTCATACGAACCTACCTACCAAAAAAAAAACATATTTTAATTTGCAGAAAAAATTTCCCAGAAAAGTTCGGGAAGGTATAACTATCATACAATACACTCAAGGAAATAAAAGCAATCACGATTCAAGTAACACATTTCATGAACAAGATGTAAGCATATGAAAAAGTAATAAACACATTGCAAGACGTAAATACCATGGAATGCTAAAAACAAAGATACCACAGTAATGCGTGATTACATACATAATTGCAATAAACATTTTTGAGAAAGAACACATCACATTTTACAAGTGCACAAAAAAAGGACACTTAAATTAAGGCAAGTGAAAAGTACACATTTCAGATACAATTGAATGACAATACTACTCTTAAATTATGAGTGTGGCCACACTCTCCACGAAAAAATATTGCAAGGGATAATGCAAAAAGTATCACACAAACGAAATCAAAAGTATGTAAGATTGAAAATTTATATGTGCATGTGGTTATCTAGAGTAAGAGTGGGCATATGACAGGTTCCATTTTAAAACTGGGGCTTACGGAAATAAAAACTGCCGTGACTGGGGGCTAAGATACACACTTACTAACTCATAACATATTCTTCATAACTCTCCGGCAAATTACAGTTTCACAACTCCGAAACGGTAGTAGGGCTGCTCGAGGAATCCAAATACATTACGATTAGCAAAAATGTACCCCCGCGGGAACCGTTACTCTCTCCCTCTAAGACAACCACATACATACACAGAAATATATACAAGATAACATTTTTTGCTTTTAAAAACAACCAAACACCTTGCAAAAGGGTATAAAATACACTAAAGTGCCAGAACACATTTGGACTTACAACTTAAATACAAAGTCCAGAAATTTTTTAAGTTCAAGTTTGGTCACTGCTTTAGTAAAGCAGTCAGCAAGGTATGTATATACTTTAAATTAAATAGATTATCATTAATCAAATTTCTAATAAAATGTAATTTAACTGATATATGTTTTGTTTTATGATTTTCTATGGGGGATTTACAAAAACTGATAGCAGCCTGGTTGTCGGAAAATAAAGCGATTTCAGATGGTTTAAAATCAAGAATACTCAATCTTAAAATAAGTGTCACTCATCTTAAAATAAGTGTTATCCAAATCAGTTCTTTTGATGCCTCAGTAATAGACACGTATTCACTTTCCATTGATGAAAGGCTCACACATTTCTACATACGCCAAGCAATTATCAACCAAGCCTTATCAACTAACACCCATCTACCTCCCATAGAAATTCTATCATCCAGTTGGATGCATAGTCGGCATCACTAAAACAAACTAAACCCTTGACAACTCAAGTCGGTAATTTTCTGTTTGACACACATACCCCAGAAGTTTAACAAGTGCATTCCAGTGCGTCATACCAGGATCTGATTGAAATTGGGATAGGATGTTAACGGCGAAACAAATATCGGGCCTAGTTCGGTTAGCAAGAAACGCTAAACACCCTATAGCACTCCGATAAGGAATTTGTGCCATCTGTTTACGTTCTTCATCAGAATCAGGACGTTGGTTTTTTGACAGCACAAATCTCTTAGGAAGTGGTAGTGAAACCACCGGGAGCTTAAACTCGCAGAAAAGGGTTTTCACTCTTCTAAAATAGTTTTTCTGGTGAATAAAAATTTTGCCATCAGATTCTTCAATTTCCACCCCCAATAGGTTTCTAGTTCTGCCTAGTTCTTTCAAATCAAATTTAGAATTTAGATTTTTTATGACGACTATCATTTTCACCAAAAATTACAATGTCGTCCACAGAACTATATTATTTTGATATGTAAAAACACAATTAGCCCAAGAAATTTCATTAAAGCCCATTTCAAGCAATTTACTGCTAATCTCAAAGAACCACTCACAGCCGCTTTGATGCAGGCCGTATAATGCTTTTTTCAAGCGACCTAGGTGTGGTTTTTGGGGGTCAACAAAACCTTGAGGTTGACTCATATATACGGTATCAGATAGTGGGGCATATAAATAAGCACATTTTATATCAAGTTGTGTATGGGACCATTGACAACAGTGAAAAACAACCTTATTAAAGTGAAATTTACTACAGGGCTGAAGGTTTCATCATAAGATTCCCCTTTACGCTGAAGAAAACTCTGGGCAACAAGGCGAGATTTAAATCTCACCACCTGACCTTCCAAATTTTTCTTCAAGCTAAAAACCCAACGATTTCCAACAATCTTGGCTACTAGATCCCAGACATCTCGATCATGCATCACTTGTATTTCCTCCTTCATAGATTTATACCATTCATCTGCTTGGGGGGTTCTCAGGGCGGCATTAAAACTTGATGGGATATTGATTTCATCTAGTCATGCAGAAGAATGACAAGATTCATCGCAACGCGATTCCATATTCTCGTCAATCTTTTCAGCTGGCCCAGAATAATTATTTTTTGTACTGAAATTAAAGTCTGCTTTGTTATACTTAATTTTATTTGCCCGACAGTATTCCTCCACATCATTAAGCGACCTCAAACGTGCTTTACTGCCTTCGGGGTAATAGTATATATCATGTCTGTTGCCGATTGCACGAAGTACAGCTCGCCTGGTCCAGGAGGTGGTTTTCAAGGGAGATTCTGGGTCTCTGGATGGACCTGCAACAGGTTCAGCTTGGTCATCATGACTGGAAGACCCTCTATCCTCCACATCCTGCTCAACATCTGATTCGTCAATTTCTGACTCAGTGTCGCTCTCGACATCTATGAAATCAGGGTTTGGTACAATAGGGTCCAGTACGCGACCACTGGGCTCCACAAACCTAACATTAATGGTCTCAACGACCTTATGTTCCTCCGGTATCCAGATACTGTACCCTTTGGTTGTTGGACCCCCTTAGCTGTTTGGGGGTCCAACAAAAGCAGTGCTTCCAAAACATTTTAAATGTTTCACTGAGGGAGATTTACCACCAAAAATATCAAAAGGTGTTTTTTACCTGGTTGTGATGGCAAACTCTGTTCCAGGTGTATGTGAAACATAAAACTGCCTCGTCCCAAAATGACTTTTTCAAAGAACTATCCTCTAGGAGGGCTCTTACCCCGTCTACGGCTGTGAAGTTGAACTCTCACTTACCCCATTTTGTTCAGGGGGTATTGGTCCTCTCTGCTCGTATACCTTGGTCTTCTAGGTAATCTTCGAACTGTTGGTGACAAAATTCCAACCCTTGGTCAGTTCTTACATTAATCACCTTTTTACCGGTGAAACTCTCGGCCCTCTTTCGCCATTTCTTAAAAACATCGAAGACCTCTGTTTTTTCTTTGAGGGGAAAAACCGTTACCTTACGCGAGTGGTCATCTATAATACCAAGAAAGTACTTGTGCCCTCCCTTAGATTTCTCTGGCATTGCACACAGATCCATGTGCACTAGCTCTAGAGATTTATTTGACCTAATCTTTGCAATAGGTTTGAACGAGACACGTTTAGATTTTGCTACTTGACAAGGCTCGCACTTCATATCCTCAGTATTTTTAAACTTTGGTAAACCTCGCACACAGTTTTCCTTACTAGTTTTAACAATTTATTTGCTATTTATGTGGCTGAACCTACGATGCCACTTACTGAGAGAATTGTCAATAGTACTCAAGACCTCGGGGGATTCGGCCTTCTTAGGGTACTGGGGGTACACGTAGTACAACCCCTGATGTTTCTTTGCACAGAAAATTAATCGGCCATCTTTACCAAGAACTCTAATATGACCATTCTTACCCTCAAATGTAGTCCCATTTCCTTCTATCAGAAACCCTGCTATTAAATTACGTTGAAGTCTTGGCGAATAAAGGATATTCGACAGAGTTACATCTTCTAGCCTATTTTTATATCTGAAAAACATTTTGATTTTCCCTATCCCTTCGATAGGACAGTCAATACCATCAATGGCCACAGCCATAGAGGTTCCGGACTTTTTCTTATAGTTGACAAAAAGGGACCTATTGCAACAGAGTGGAACTAGCCGCGGTGTCAAAAACCCAGGCTGTTTTCCTATCACTACTACGCCCAGGGAAGCCTCGACAATAAAATTACTCTGTGTTCTCTTTCTTAAAAACTTTCTGCGGGTATTTGACTTTTGTACCGCTTCAGGTGGTTTGACAAATTTGGGTGTCCTCGACTAGTTAACTGTGTTGACCCTACAATTCTTGAGAAGATGACCTTTCTTGCCACACCAAAAACATTTGCGATCTTCAAAAGTTCTTAAATTTGTTTTTCGGGCAGCCTCAAGTACAACTGCCTCTTGGTCACCTTGAGCCTGTAACAGACGAGACTCTTCGGCCAAAAGTTCACTCAAAACTTTATCAGATGTGAATTGGGGGTCTGGGTATCTATAGATCGTCTGAACTATGCCAGCAAACTCGGTCGGGAGATGTCTGATAAGCTGGAAAGCAACAAACCAGTCGTCAATAGGCTTGCCGGCATCATTTAATTGATTAACAATGCCAGTCAAACGGGCGGCAAAAAGGCCTATGTTTTCAGACTCATTGGGCCTACATTTAAAAAAAACATCAGTTAGCCCAATGATTCAGGCACGAGAGTCCGGTCTAAAGGGAGTTTCAAGCCTGTTCCATGCCTTGCAAGCATCATTGATACCTGTCAGAAGGGCTCTATAGGGTTTTGTAATAGTTAGATAAATTACACTAAAAGCTTTTGCTTTCCTAGCCTCAAAATCCCTAACTTCTTTAAGATCAGGAACTTGATCCTTAACCACCTCTGGTTTAATTTCTGTTTTATTTACTTCTCTCCAACAGTTTTTACTCATTAGCAACACTTTTACATCATTTGCCCACGTGGCATAATTGTCCGCCCCCAATGGATCTATCATCATAGGATCCATCTTTGATAATTGTAAAGGAGAGCAGCACAAAACAAAACAAAATTTACAGACCTGGCCCGCCGTCGAAGCACATCATAATTACAGCTGACGATGAAAAAAATGCACAGTCAGTTGTTCAGCATACTGTTGCTAAGAAGTCAGTTCACTGGATCCACGCTAGACACGTACTGTACCGGAAACACAGAATGGCCATCACTGGAGCTACTTCCACAGGAGTCAGGCAGCTTACTTCAATTACACCACACACCCGAGTGCATGTCTGGGCCCATAACCAAGTGTCACGCAGAGTGACAATATAAGAGCACGCACTGGTCTGGCATGAGGTGTGTTTAGAAATCAGCAAGACTTAAGTTAAAATAATTACGTTTATTCGAAACTTCAATAAACATTTAAAAATATTAAAAGCAATAACTTAAAACATTTGTATATCAAAACAATCTCACACACAGACTTCTAACATACGAATCTCACTAGCTTGCGAGTTCAACTGTGTCTGCTGCTAACAAAAACGAAACACAACATTTCTCATATGTACGACGTCAAAGTTGCTGTGACGCCATTACTTCTTAGATAATAAGTGCTACATCAGTCTAAAACGATAGCATGAATGTCGGAAAGTAATACAAGTAAATGATCTAATAAACTGAAGTTTAGATAGCCCTTTTAAGGTTCATTTTCCTAACATATATTTATTTTTTTTGGCATTAATTGCATAGATTGACCGTTGTATTTAATTTGAATGTACTCCGTAGCGAATTTCGGGTTTTCAGCTAGTTCTTCTATATATAATGTACCAAATTGTTAAAACTATATCTGTTAAAACTATAAACGATTATATACTATTATAAAACTATAAACGATTATAAAACTATAAATGACTACTATTGTTAAAACTATAAACGATTGGGTGATAAAGGAGAAATAATAAAATACTTTCCGTGGACTTCCAACTTCCTTCAAGGCCATGATACCCCACTTCTTGGATAATGCAAATTCTTTTTCCTTCTGCACCACGACGACAACAAGAGCAGCAGTGGTTCTTAGGATGGTGGACATTACACAGTGATTTTTGAAATTACCTCAGATATATGAAATTTCTGAATTGGTTTGAGGGCAGTTCATTTTAGTGTATATACAGCCTTTAGTTAATGGGAGTGATGAAACTGGAAAATGTAAGACTTGAAACGGTTACAAATTTCATCAATATATGATTCTTGATGCATAGCAAATAAGTTTTCTTCTTCAACACACTCAACACCCAATAATTTTCGTGTTTTACCCAGGATCTTTAAATCAAAATTAGACTGTAATTTATTAAATGCCTTATCTATAATTTTAGGGTTCTGTCCAAAGATTACTAAGTCGTCTACATATATATATATATAAGGAAAACAAGCTTCGATATAAAAATGTAGACACAGTTGCAACTCTTTAAGTTTATCAAAGCCTATGGAAAGTAATACTTTATGAATTTCAAAATACCAAGCTCTTCGCTTTAGTGTAAACCATAAATGGTCTTTTGTAGCTTACACACCAAGTTTTCCTTGCCTGGTTCAACAAAACCTGGTGGCTGGGTCATAAAAATATCTTCCTCCAAGGGAGCGTAGAGGTATGCACTTGTAATGTCACATTGTACATGCGACCATTTTTGAGAAACTACTAGTAGGGAGAAAAAGAAACAGACTAAGCTAAAATTTATAACAGGACTAAATGTCTCGTCATAGCTCTCTCCCCGTACTTGCTTAAAACCTTGGGCGATTTCCAAATTCTTAACATGTTTCCTATTATACATTCTGAATAAACTTTTAAAGTTAGTGGAGAAGTCTCTGTCTCTCAAATGATTGATAATGAAGCTAAGAGAAACAGCATTCATGCTCTTAAAGGAATGATGGTGGGGCAGTACAGGAAGCCAAAATTGAGATAGCCATAAGATACAACATGTAGAATATGAGGCCAGTATCAACAGAGGTTTTCATCTCAAGACAGATTTGTATGGATTTAAAGAATATCTTAAGATGAAATAAAAGATTTAGATAATTTACCAAAGTAGGTTTATCTGTCAAGAGTGCCAACCATTTCTTATCCATTAAAAAATAAATGTGCTCTTAGTCACTTTATAATTAAGATAGGTTAGATAGGCTGAAGCTACTGATAACAATCATCAGTAGCTTCAGGAGGATAGAGGGTCATCATGACTGGAAGACCCTCTATCCTCCACATCCTGCTCAACATCTGATTCGTCAATTTCTGACTCAGTGTCGCTCTCGACATCTATGAAATCAGGGTTTGGTACAATAGGGTCCAGTACGCGACCACTGGGCTCCACAAACCTAACATTAATGGTCTCAACGACCTTATGTTCCTCCGGTATCCAGATACTGTACCCTTTGGTTGTTGGACCCCCTTAGCTGTTTGGGGGTCCCAACAAAAGCAGTGCTTCCAAAACATTTTAAATGTTTCACTGAGGGAGATTTACCTCCAAAAATATCAAAAGGTGTTTTTTACCTGGTTGTGATGGCAAACTCTGTTCCAGGTGTATGTGAAACATAAAACTGCCTCGTCCCAAAATGACTTTTTCAAAGAACTATCCTCTAGGAGGGCTCTTACCCCGTCTACGGCTGTGAAGTTGAACTCTCACTTACCCCATTTTGTTCAGGGGGTATTGGTCCTCTCTGCTCGTATACCTTGGTCTTCTAGGTAATCTTCGAACTGTTGGTGACAAAATTCCAACCCTTGGTCAGTTCTTACATTAATCACCTTTTTACCGGTGAAACTCTCGGCCCTCTTTTGCCATTTCTTAAAAACATCGAAGACCTCTGTTTTTTCTTTGAGGGGAAAAACCGTTACCTTACGCGAGTGGTCATCTATAATACCAAGAAAGTACTTGTGCCCTCCCTTAGATTTCTCTGGCATTGCACACAGATCCATGTGCACTAGCTCTAGAGATTTATTTGACCTAATCTTTGCAATAGGTTTGAACGAGACACGTTTAGATTTTGCTACTTGACAAGGCTCGTACTTCATATCCTCAGTATTTTTAAACTTTGGTAAACCTCGCACACAGTTTTCCTTACTAGTTTTAACAATTTATTTGCTATTTATGTGGCTGAACCTACGATGCCACTTACTGAGAGAATTGTCAATAGTACTCAAGACCTCGGGGGATTCGGCCTTCTTAGGGTACTGGGGGTACACGTAGTACAACCCCTGATGTTTCTTTGCACAGAAAATTAATCGGCCATCTTTACCAAGAACTCTAATATGACCATTCTTACCCTCAAATGTAGTCCCATTTCCTTCTATCAGAAACCCTGCTATTAAATTACGTTGAAGTCTTGGCGAATAAAGGATATTCGACAGAGTTACATCTTCTTGCCTATTTTTATATCTGAAAAACATTTTGATTTTCCCTATCCCTTCGATAGGACAGTCAATACCATCAATGGCCACAGCCATAGAGGTTCCGGACTTTTTCTTATAGTTGACAAAAAGGGACCTATTGCAACAGAAGTGGGAACTAGCCGCGGTGTCAAAAACCCAGGCTGTTTTCCTATCACTACTACGCCCAGGGAAGCCTCGACAATAAAATTACTCTGTGTTCTCTTTCTTAAAAACTTTCTGCGGGTATTTGACTTTTGTACCGCTTCAGGTGGTTTGACAAATTTGGGTGTCCTCGACTAGTTAACTGTGTTGACCCTACAATTCTTGAGAAGATGACCTTTCTTGCCACACCAAAAACATTTGCGATCTTCAAAAGTTCTTAAATTTGTTTTTCGGGCAGCCTCAAGTACAACTGCCTCTTGGTCACCTTGAGCCTGTAACAGACGAGACTCTTCGGCCAAAAGTTCACTCAAAACTTTATCAGATGTGAATTGGGGGTCTGGGTATCTATAGATCGTCTGAACTATGCCAGCAAACTCGGTCGGGAGATGTCTGATAAGCTGGAAAGCAACAAACCAGTCGTCAATAGGCTTGCCGGCATCATTTAATTGATTAACAATGCCAGTCAAACGGGCGGCAAAAAGGCCTATGTTTTCAGACTCATTGGGCCTACATTTAAAAAAAACATCAGTTAGCCCAATGATTCAGGCACGAGAGTCCGGTCTAAAGGGAGTTTCAAGCCTGTTCCATGCCTTGCAAGCATCATTGATACCTGTCAGAAGGGCTCTATAGGGTTTTGTAATAGTTAGATAAATTACACTAAAAGCTTTTGCTTTCCTAGCCTCAAAATCCCTAACTTCTTTAAGATCAGGAACTTGATCCTTAACCACCTCTGGTTTAATTTCTGTTTTATTTACTTCTCTCCAACAGTTTTTACTCATTAGCAACACTTTTACATCATTTGCCCACGTGGCATAATTGTCTGCCCCCAATGGATCTATCATCATAGGATCCATCTTTGATAATTGTAAAGGAGAGCAGCACAAAACAAAACAAAATTTACAGACCTGGCCCGCCGTCGAAGCACATCATAATTACAGCTGACGATGAAAAAAATGCACAGTCAGTTGTTCAGCATACTGTTGCTAAGAAGTCAGTTCACTGGATCCACGCTAGACACGTACTGTACCGGAAACACAGAATGGCCATCACTGGAGCTACTTCCACAGGAGTCAGGCAGCTTACTTCAATTACACCACACACCCGAGTGCATGTCTGGGCCCATAACCAAGTGTCACGCAGAGTGACAATATAAGAGCACGCACTGGTCTGGCATGAGGTGTGTTTAGAAATCAGCAAGACTTAAGTTAAAATAATTACGTTTATTCGAAACTTCAATAAACATTTAAAAATATTAAAAGCAATAACTTAAAACATTTGTATATCAAAACAATCTCACACACAGACTTCTAACATACGAATCTCACTAGCTTGCGAGTTCAACTGTGTCTGCTGCTAACAAAAACGAAACACAACATTTCTCATATGTACGACGTCAAAGTTGCTGTGACGCCATTACTTCTTAGATAATAAGTGCTACATCAGTCTAAAACGATAGCATGAATGTCGGAAAGTAATACAAGTAAATGATCTAATAAACTGAAGTTTAGATAGCCCTTTTAAGGTTCATTTTCCTAACATATATTTATTTTTTTTGGCATTAATTGCATAGATTGACCGTTGTATTTAATTTGAATGTACTCCGTAGCGAATTTCGGGTTTTCAGCTAGTTCTTCTATATATAATGTACCAAATTGTTAAAACTATATCTGTTAAAACTATAAACGATTATATACTATTATAAAACTATAAACGATTATAAAACTATAAATGACTACTATTGTTAAAACTATAAACGATTGGGTGATAAAGGAGAAATAATAAAATACTTTCCGTGGACTTCCAACTTCCTTCAAGGCCATGATACCCCACTTCTTGGATAATGCAAATTCTTTTTCCTTCTGCACCACGACGACAACAAGAGCAGCAGTGGTTCTTAGGATGGTGGACATTACACAGTGATTTTTGAAATTACCTCAGATATATGAAATTTCTGAATTGGTTTGAGGGCAGTTCATTTTAGTGTATATACAGCCTTTAGTTAATGGGAGTGATGAAACTGGAAAATGTAAGACTTGAAACGTTACAAATTTCATCAATATATGATTCTTGATGCATAGCAAATACGTTTTCTTCTTCAACACACTCAACACCCAATAATTTTCGTGTTTTACCCAGGATCTTTAAATCAAAATTAGACTGTAATTTATTAAATGCCTTATCTATAATTTTAGGGTTCTGTCCAAAGATTACTAAGTCGTCTACATATATATATATATAAGGAAAACAAGCTTCGATATAAAAATGTAGACACAGTTGCAACTCTTTAAGTTTATCAAAGCCTATGGAAAGTAATACTTTATGAATTTCAAAATACCAAGCTCTTCGCTTTAGTGTAAACCATAAATGGTCTTTTGTAGCTTACACACCAAGTTTTCCTTGCCTGGTTCAACAAAACCTGGTGGCTGGGTCATAAAAATATCTTCCTCCAAGGGAGCGTAGAGGTATGCACTTGTAATGTCACATTGTACATGCGACCATTTTTGAGAAACTACTAGTAGGGAGAAAAAGAAACAGACTAAGCTAAAATTTATAACAGGACTAAATGTCTCGTCATAGCTCTCTCCCCGTACTTGCTTAAAACCTTGGGCGACTATTTTCATCTTTAATATTAACCTTTTTCAAAGCATGTTCTAAGAGGATGTAAAATTTTAAATGTTTTTGACTTCAAATTAGGTATTTTAATTAAAAAACATTCCTTAATCTGTAGTATCACAAATCACATTAAGTATCAAAAATTATCTGTTCTTTCAGGAAATTCACATTATAAAATGAAAATAAGGCATGATTGAAAGAGATCTGATGATCTGATGATGCGACAACGCTGAGTAGCTACAGTAGACAAAAAATTTCTAGTTGATAATATTTTTTGCTATGAGAGCCTGAAAATCCTAAGATAGTTTAGTTAAAAGAAAAGCTAAATTTTAATTACAAATAAAACTCTTTACAGGGCTAAGTTTGGTATCACCCTAATTCTTTTTCTATTCTGTATTGATTTAAAGTTTGTTGTTGAGATAACTATATAAAATTTGAATTTATCCTTCCCCAATTTCCAAATTCTTAACATGTTTCCTATTATACATTCTGAATAAACTTTTAAAGTTAGTGGAGAAGTCTCTGTCTCTCAAATGATTGATAATGAAGCTAAGAGAAACAGCATTCATGCTCTTAAAGGAATGATGGTGGGGCAGTACAGGAAGCCAAAATTGAGATAGCCATAAGATACAACATGTAGAATATGAGGCCAGCATCAACAGAGGTTTTCATCTCAAGACAGATTTGTATGGATTTAAAGAATATCTTAAGATGAAATAAAAGATTTAGATAATTTACCAAAGTAGGTTTATCTGTCAAGAGTGCCAACCATTTCTTATCCATTAAAAAATAAATGTGCTCTTAGTCACTTTATAATTAAGATAGGTTAGATAGGCTGAAGCTACTGATAACAATCATATAGGCAAATACATTGATTACTTGAAATCTCTTCAAAATTACTATAATATTAGCTTCTAATATTTATTTTTGGTTTTGAAATTAAACACTAAGAAATTAAATCTAAAGTTATTTTTCATCAGTTTGCTTAATGCTACTGACATATTGTGAAGTGTGAAATAGTCAGCTTTCTCAACACCCATAATCCTAAAAAATTTTGGAAAGTGGAAACAATGTTTTTACTAGGGAACAGATTTTCTATATAAAGAGGCAATTGGCTCTTTCATATACTTACTAACAGGTTATAATTTATGCTAACGGTATGGGAGAAAGGACTCTAAATAACCATTTGGAAATTATTGGTTCCAGTGAAACATGTTTCTTAATATTAAAAATAGAACAGTTTAATTATGAATTTCTCGACAAACCAAACCACATTCTTCAGTGCTTCAATGATGCTGATCATAAATTAATTAGAAGATCAACATCTTGGATAATTTGCATTTTGTGCATTAGTGAATACTGGAGGACCTATTCCATGGCTCAAAAACAAGTTTCAGTTTCAATACAGAAGCTTAAGTGTTTACAGTAAGTGAAGTTGCTGGGGAGATTACCAGGTTCAACAGACTTTCAGCAAATAACAGTTGAACTGAATAATGTTCCCCTCAGTTAAAACTTTACGATAGAGCAACTAAATTACCATGGAATTCTGAATATCAACATTCTTAACAGGCATTTCTTTGACAGGGAATTTATTATTGTAGAAGATGTTGACTTTGGGGTTGAACTTCCTCCCTCAAAGCACTTAAATTACATACACACACTATATATATATATATATATATATATATATATATATATATATATATATATATATATATATATACAGGAACGTAGCTATGTCCTTCAATAACTCTTTAATTTGAGTATCAATTTCTTCTTGTTCTTTTGGTGAAGTTTTATATGCGGGTAATGACACTGGTAAATCGGAAGTCAATATCACTCTTTGGGGCTCTATTCATACTGATCCCACGTCATATTTATTTTTCGCAAATATGTCTTTATATTCTTCTATAAGTTCTCTTATTTCGGAACTTCCTACATTTTCACTCATTTTCGTTTTTTCCTAGACTGTACTCTGATAATGTGTGCACCCATTACCAGAATCCGTCTCGGAAACATAACGTTTTCATTTTTATTCTTTTTCTTTACTTCCTTTTTTTCTTTAATGTTACTAACATGTAGCTCAACATGATTTTCAGGCATGATATGCAAAGACAAATCGCTGCATTCAGAACTAGAGAAAGTGATCAGTTTTCTCCAATCCTGCACGACAATTTGGTTTGCACAATTAACTACCAAACGAAAATCAACACAACTCTCTAAACCCAAGAGGGCATATGGAGAATAAGTGTCAAGTATGAAAAACTCTGCCGATTTAACAATATTACCAATTTTAAGGTTGCATGTTTTGTTTACAGCTGTATTAGCCCTTATGTTTGTTTCATGTTCATCACTTTATTTTCTCTAATGGGAACATTTAATTTTTCAACAATTTTACTTCGAATCATATTCACCGTAGATCCAGTATCAATATTTAACCATATCTTATTATTTGAACTCGAGTTATCTTTATTTTTTGTTCACATTTTTATATCGGGAAAAACAGAAGTGGTGGAGCAAGGTGTTAATCCCTATGACACTATGTTACGTCATGGACTAGGGCGTGCCCGATGATTCTTATTGGATCAGTCTCCATAGACAGAGGCTGTTCCAAGTGTATGAGGATATTTATCTGTCTATAGGGGTACGAAGGGATAAGTATTGCAAACTTTATGGGCTATTACATCATCTTTAGAAATCGAATAAATTATGTTTTACAGGAATAGAGACAAGTCAGATTATTACTAATATAAATTATTTATATATATGTATATGTATGTATATATATATATATATATATATATATATATATATATATATATATATATATATATATATATATATATATACACAGGGACTACCTACCGTGGAGCAGTTGGAGCAAACTGCTTCAGGTGCATGACTCATAGGGGCACAAAATTTGAAAGAGTGAAATGAAAATTTGTGAAAACTTTTGTATAAAAAATTTCGATTTTTCAAATTTTCTATTAAATACAAATGTAATATTTTTAAGTAAATAAAACTGTAAATGTACTTGAGTTATGATAATTTTGATTTTAGAAAATTTTCATTAAAAATTTAACACTTTATATACAGTGATTTCCCCTTATAAGAATCACTTTTGTTATTACTGTTTTTGATTCTTATAGCCGAAATTTAGGTTTTTGGACAGGCCCACATGCACCTATATATATATATATATATATATATATATATATATATATATATATATATCAATCAATCAGATAATTTACCATAAAAAAACTCTTTAATTTACGTTAATTATCTTTTATTAAAATAATTATTTTTTATAATTTTAAAAGTGCAACTTCATTTCTAGACCTACAAGTAGATATTCATGATTACAGTAAGAGAGAAAAAATCCAATATTTGTTAATACATACCAGTTTCTCATTTCAACTACAGGAAGGGTGCCAGAAAAAGTTTTCTATGGTAGTTTGAGGTAATGAAGTTTTCAGGAGGCTGTTTATACCTCTTTCAAAACCAATAGTCTCGGATGAAGATTCACCTTCTATCTTACGTTTCACGGTTTGATAACGTGCTGAATCTATTAATGTGACGTTTGCCTAAGTGAAAGTGCACACTTCGCCGAAGATATATGTGTTTCAGGGTCCAGGAAGTTGCAACAAGGATGTGGTAGGTGGGAAAAAAGAATCCCTATCTTTGTTTATCAGTGGATAAAAGTGAAATCGGACCCGGACGGGTGAAGATGCCCCTGGGTCAAGCTAATAGGACAGTGTTTAACTAAAGCATTTAAGGGGAAACTATTATGCTATGCCTAACTAAGAAAGGGACGCAATTTATGACTGTATTCCATCCCATCATACCACTCTTTCTTTAAAAAAGAATAAAGAAAGAACATCGTGCCTTTTGAGGTTCTCAGTGGCATTTTTTGAAATATGAAAGGAAAGCGAAGAGTGTAAGCTGATTCTTAAAACCAGTCGATTGATTCTTCAAAGCGAAAATTTTAACATGGAAATAATACTTTTGTTTATGCGATATTCATTCTTACAAACGATTTATTCTTATAACCACTGATCACTGTACCTCTAATAAACCTATAAAAATGTATGATGATTGCTAAGAATGTTTAAAAGCACTACTATAGGCACTTACTATATGTATTATAAGTTGTGTTTTGCTGCAAAGAAGTGACATGTATCCAGTGAATCCCACGAGCGCCAATTATAAAAATTTTTATATCTGGTTCTACTAGAGTGAGGGATAATATAAGATTACTCTGTCTATTATATTAGGGCGATTCTGCATTTCCCTGGGCAAATAACTCATCCGACTGCAATCGAAATTAGAATTCAAAATATTTGCTATATGGCCCAAAATTTACTGAAATTTACTGAAATGTTACAAGTAATGTCTCTGCGGCTACACAATACGCTAATTAAAATTCAAAATGTATATAAATTGGAAGAAAAACCCAACACCAAATTTAGAGCAAATGTTGCTCATCTAAATTGTTAACCCTGTCGGCTACATTTACACATATAAAAGCCAAATACCGCTCATTGACTCATCATTACATCTCTGGAACCATAAGTTCTTGGAAGTTGAAATTTTGTAGTGTGGTACCTCTTAGACCCTAGGTGCTCATTAAGAACTCCTCTTAAAAATTTAATACAAATTACGGGGTAAAGGTTACGATGGGGTTGTGAATATGAGTGGTGCTTACTCAGGGTTAGAAGCAAGAATTAGACAACGAAACCCCACTGCCAGATTTTTGCACTGCTGTTCTCATAATTTGAATTTAGTGATCAATGACAGTGTCACCAATGTACAGGAAGTCAGGCAATTTTATGAACAATTAGAAAAAAATTAACATTTTTTTAGGTTGTGTTACACATTGGGCAATATTAATGGAAACAAATTAAACCAACTTAGCAAAAACATTTAAAAGTGTTTGTCCAACACGATGGTCTTCCCATGTTCAGGCCCTTCATGCACTACATTCTTGTTATTTTGATGTAATTAAAATATTGACATATTTATCAGTGAATGGGAAAAAATTATGACGAGCAACATGAAGCTAAAAATTTGATTAATTATTTTGATAATTGTACAAAGTAAAATACTTGAACCTATTAATACAGTCTCGTAAATGCTGCAAGGTACTCATGGAGATATAGAGGAACCAGTTGAGATACTTTCATCACACCTAACCTAATTCCAGAACTTAAGGAATTGGGAGTTTGTTAAAAACGATGCCCTTGAGTTATCAGCTCAATGGAATATGGAACATTGTTTCCCCAAAAAGATTGCGTTGTGTGAAAAATTTTTTTGATGAATTACAAGTAGATGAATGCATTGAAAACAGTGAACAGTTTCAGAGTCGACGTGTTTTATAAAGTAACCCATTTAAAAATTAATCAATAACTATTAGATTTAAATCCGTTTGACAATTATGTACACTTTTTAAATGTTTATCACCTGCATATCTTGTCGCGTCACTGAACAAAAATATTCTGGAAGGATCAGAATTGTTACAATTGGCATATCTTTCCGATATTTTGCCTAGTTTGGGATCTCAACTGCTTCGATTTAAAATGTGCTTTTATATTCAATTAAAACTAATTACTTCTATACGCAAAGTTGCTGAACTACTTTAAATTCACAATGCAGCCTCAAGTAGCTTCTCTGACATTATTACAGCATGCATGATATTTTTAACTTTAACGGTGACAACAGCGACATCAGAACGAAGTTTTTCAAAGATAAAATTAATCAAAACATAAACCCCTAAATCAATGGAAAGAACATTAGCTTGTCAACTGGATCTGGAGAAGTGACTGACCGATTTGCAAACGAGAAAGTGAGAAAACAACAATTTTGAATTATTTTTTTTTATATGGAGACTGAACATGCATAAGTACATTTTGTCAATACAGTTTATAAAATATGCAGTTAATATTAGTGGTCACTCCATATTTAAAGAATTATACTTTGTTTTATTATTATATATATATTTATTAAATTGAATTTCTTATTACTGAAATGTCTTGAATTTCAAATAAATTGTTATTAAGTAAGGGTTTAAATGGAAATAAGAGTAACTACATAATAGAGTAATTACGCATACCACGTAAAGAGTAAATGTGTAATTTCAAATAGAAGGCACGAGAACATTCCATGAACATCACAGAGCATGCGCAATAAGTTTTGCGCCTAAGTTTAACAAAGGATTATTGCAGAGCGTCTTCAGATGAGGAAGCAGAGCGTGTGTCACGAGGTCCAGAGATTGAAACTTGGCTTGGATTAAATCAGGTTAATTAATAGTATTTGAAATAAAGGATTTAGATGTAAACACACAGGCCTACAATCATTGACTGCATAGATTTAGAGTAATTATAATGGGAACAAGTTTAGAAGGAGTACGAGTATATATATATAGAGAGAAAGAGAGAGAGAGAGAGAGAGAGAGAGAGATCAGACGAGGAAAGGTATTTGAGCGGTTTTTAAATTTATTACCACAGGTGAAAGAATTTCTATTAGCCAGGAATAAAAGTTGTTTAGAATTAGAAAAATAAACCCTAGTTAATTTAGCTAGGCTTTCTAACTGATGTAACTGTAAAATTGAAGGAACTAAATATGAAACTACAGGATAGAAATCATCATATTGCTTCTATGACAAGTACGATAAATGCATTTAAAGCTAAATTGGCACTCTGGAGAAAACATATGGAGGAAGATAATTTATCACATCTTCCAAATTTAAAAATGGTCATAGAAAATTATTACGATGGAAATTCTACCAACTATCAGTTTGCCAAACATTTTCATTCCTTATTGGAAGAAGTTAATACCAGATTTGAAGAATTGTACAAATTGGACAAATTCTTGACGTTTTTTATTAATAATTTCTCTCATACAGAGGATGATGTGACTAATAAAATCACAACACATTTTGATATTTCCAATATGGAGGACTGCGAATTCGAAATTATAAACATAAGAAATGACATTGAATTAAAATTGCATCATAACGAAGAAAAATTCTGGAATTTAGTGAATGGAAATAGCTTCCCTTTGTTGAGAAAATGTGCTCTCAAATTGAACTCTCTGCGTCGACAAATACTTCTGAATATTTGTTTTCCAATATGGAATTCTTAAAATCAATGCCTTAGAACTAGGAATTCTACTTAAGGGCCACATTAAAACGAGTTGGTCGCAGATTTGCAATGTGAAATATTGCACTAATTATCAATTTTAAGATTATTTTGTTTAAATTGAAATTTTAATTTATGTATTAAAAATTATGTCACATTAATATTTTCATGTTTAAATATTAACCCCCTTCTCCTCCTCATCCAGGGGTGCCCACCGAACTCCCACAATTCTGAAATATGCCCTCCTAGTAAAAAAGGTTGCTGACCCCTGATGTATGTATGTGTGTGTGTGTGTGTGTGTGTGTGTGTGTGTGTGTGTGTGTGTGTGTATGAATGTATGTATGTATGTATATATATAGGATGGAATTTTAATAGTGGCAACTAGGTATGTATAGTCCACCTTCCGCCAGAAGAGACCTGACACTGGTTTTAGGGTAGCTGCCTCGGGGAGGTCGATTCTCGAAATGAGGGGTTGGGGAAAATCAACATTCTTCACCGTCACATATTTTCTCCCGCCTATGTAATGTTCCACCTCTCACCAAAAATGAACTCTCCCTGAATGACTTGCTTCTAGGGGATCTTCTCTTCAGAGGAAGGCAATATAAATTATACTCGAGATACAGGGGGTGAAACTTTTATAGCCCTTCAAAGTAGTAACGAGCATTATTTAGCACTCGTAACTAGCGCATACTGGAAGCTGCAGGATGCACCTGATCTTTTTATCCTTCAAATGGAATGGTCTACAGCCTGCAGAATCTCTGGTGGGAATGGTTCCTTCATGTAGGGGATGAGATCAAAGTCACAATGATTAAAGTCCGTGCAATATGGGGGACTGTAGTGCAACACATCAGCCAAAGTGTGCATTTTCCTTCTTCAGTACCATGCAAAAAATTATTTTGTACAACAGACGGGTAACTAAAACACGGTTTTGTGTTCCATCCCTCATAAAGTTCCATCCCTCATATGTATATATGTGTGTGCGTGTGTCTACATATATATATATATATATATATATATATATATATATATATATATATAAATTTCTTTTCGAACCCTCTGTAGCCTCCAGGTAAAGAATAACTGAGTTACAGGATTTTTCAGATAATCAATTTTTCAGAAGTCCCTCATCCTGAATTGCCCGAGACATTTTACCCTGTAGGTCAAGAGATTTCAGAATGGTTGAACCAAGGAGATAAAACAACTTTCTAAGAATGGAGCCACTGTAAAGTTTTAGAATTTCATGAATAATGTAAAGCAGGCCGGCACAACATACAGCCCTTTATCTGTGAGCAGCCTCTTAATATTCAGTCTTTACCCCCACAGCCTTTTATGAAAGGAATATATAAGCAATGAATATTAAATTTGAATTTTTAAAATATTCAGCATTGTATTTTTGTTAGATATTTTTTACTTTACCATGTATCCTATTTTCTTGTAGCTCACAGAAGCATTCCATAAAGTAATATGGCTCTCTTTAGAAATAGAGTTCTGTTGGCCTGGCGTGAATAAACTTGGAGGCTAGCATGAAATTTCCATAATGTTAATATACTGAGAAACTGGTTAGTCTGAAGGTCTAACAGACATCAACTGATTTTTTTTAAAAATGTTTAACAGGGTAATTTGTAAAATCAAGGTTCCATCATTAATGAAATTTAGAGTAATTTAGCAAAACATTAGCAATTTCCAATGCGTAGTTTCACCTGAAAGCAAAAGATTATAGCACAACTTAGAGGTTAAAAGGGAACAGTTTATTTGTATATGGCAAGCAGGAATCTCAGACTCAAATTCTGAATAAATATTTTGTAATCTTTACTGGAAAGAACGTCGAGTGTCTTTGTTAACAATTTTTGATACAATTTCAGCAGATCTAAAGAGTACATAATTTTAAGAACAATTTTGATTTCAGCCACTGCATGGGACTGATTATACGACATTTTCCTTCCCTGCAATGAGTGTACTGCAGATATACTTTGTGGATATCCTTATGAAGAATCCCATTTACATGCAGATATTCAAAATATAAAATTCCCAACGCAAAAAAAATTGCATAAAAAATGAATTCCAAGAACTGATATAATTTTTTTTTTTTTTTTTAAATGTTACCTTCTTTTCAACAGCCATTTCAACTATTTTAAATATATAAAAATTGAGAGAGAACACAAGATTATTTTCCACCTAAATTAAAATATTTTTATTCACGTAATTTTCAATTTTTTATGGATTTAGAAGTAAATTTACTCAGAGCTACGAGTTTTAATTCTCATAATAATATTAAGGCCATATCAAATTATTTTTTTCTTCCCTCAAGAACAATTGCAGGTTTTTTTTTTCATTTGCAATTGAGTTAAACTTTTTTCTAACATAGAACATGTTTTAGAACATGTTTTAGATGTAAATAAGAATCCATGTAATTTGTAATTTTCTGTGGATTTCAGAGAAATTGAATTAATTTTGATGATGTTACAGTTTATTAATTTACTAACAGACACACGGATTAGCCAAAACAATAGGACCACGAAACTTTGTATAACTTTGAATTTTGATTGCCAGCTCAACATCATAAAGAGTTGGTGGGTTAAGCTCTATTCCCTCACTTTCCCCACTTAAGGTAGACTGTACATTATGTGAAACTATTTCTTCTTCATTATCTCTACTCTTAAGAAGAGTTTTAAAATGTTCACGCCATCTAATCAGAACCTCTTCCATATCTCTTGTAATTTTTCCTCTGCAGGCTATGGTTCTAGGATTGATGTGTTCATTCACTGGTTTGAATTCAATAACTTTGTCTCTAATTCTTTTACTAACAATAAAAACAGGACTGAACTGGTGTAACCTGTCATGGCAGCTATAATAGACACTGTAGTTTCGCTTATCCATCATTCCCTCACCAGTCCATCTCATTTCCTGTACTGCCAGAACATTATTTAATATTCCATGAAAATGTCAGAAAGTTTTTTCAGTGCTCCACTTCTGTACAGCGTCCGTGTCCCAAATTTCATGCCAGGTCGTTGGGAATGAGTCAGTCCGGAAAATTCTTTTCTGAATCGAGCAATTTTGTTCTTTTCTGAATCGAGGAATTCTTTTCTGTTTCGAGGAATGTTGTCTCTAATTCGAGGAATGTTGTCCCTTCTTCTTTTCTGAATCGAGGAATTCTTTTCTGTTTCGAGGAATGTTGTCTCTAATTCTTTTACTAACAATAAAAACAGGACTGAACTGGTGTAACCTGTCATGGCAGCTATAATAGACACTGTAGTTTCGCTTATCCATCATTCCCTCACCAGTCCATCACATTTCCTGTACTGCCAGAACATTATTTTATATTCCATGAAAATGTCAGAAAGTTTTTTCAGTGCTCCACTTCTGTACAGCGTCCGTGTCCCAAATTTCATGCCAGGTCGTCAGGAATGAGTCAGTCTGGAAAATTCTTTTCTGAATCGAGGAATTTTTACAAGGCAGGGTGATTGGCCCTGCGCTCAACCCCCAACCTGGAGGACCAGTCCCCTGATATAATCCCCAGGGGCAGGGTGCCCAGCTATACCCCCGGACGTTGGGTACCCATTTCAGTCGCCTCTTACGACATGCATGAGCTACATTGGGACTATTCTTTCACACCCGGTCACCACACGGGTTCAGGTGGGGTTAAATTTGTCACTTTTTCGGTAAGAGAGCAGTTTTTCAGTTTGAGGCAGGAGCAAAAAATTTTGTAAAACAGTAGACAATATTCATTTGCTAAGGGTTACACACATGCCTGAGCATATGTATGAGGTCCGAAAGATTTCTATCACAGACGACGATTAGCAGACAATGTCTCATAGTCGTAGGCTTGCTTTTAGTGCAGCTTGAATTGGTGGACTATAAACTGTCACTTGGCGAGGTTTGTCTAGCAACATAGGAGTGAACATTTTGCTTGTATCTCTGTTTTAACATCCAATGCAAACAGTAAAAAGCAACCTTTTCTTGAAAACATTAGCACACAAGATATTGTTGCAGCGAGTCTGCATGTACAACTGCATGTTTTTTTTTTGTTTTTTTTTTTCTCCTTGAGAATGCCACTGAATTTTCAATTTTCAATCTTCTTGTTTGTATTGATATCGAAGTAGCTCTCAGAGTGAAAAGTGAGGTAGGGAAGACAGTTGACTACTGACATGATGCTGTATTGCGGGTATATTCATCATATTCCAGATTGTTGCATGAAGAGATAGCTAGACCATCACCATAACAAAAAGTTTGAGCAGAGCAATACCCGCCTGTTTCATTACTTAGGATACCACAAGTCCTAATTTTCTCTTCAAAGCTGACAGCTAACATCTTGTGGATATCTCCTTGTTTTGCCTTTTGTTCATCAAGTTTGTCGTCAAGTTTGTTTTATCTTCAAGTCAGTGTTCAAACACTGAAATTTTGACTTCAAATTTTTTGAGCCTGCAGTCTCACATGGAGTGTAGGTAGTCTATGTTTTGACTGATCCGTGCATTTTAACAGATATATATCTTTTCAAGATTATAATGACTCCTGCTCTTTCTTGGACTTTGAAACAGCAGCAATTTTTGATTCATACAATTCATATTTTATTTCCTTAAAGTAAAATATTCTAAATACCCTCAAAGGGCAATTATGTGGTCGGAACTGGAGGCATACCAGTGATATTCTATTTAAAACATTTAACAGTAAGGAAGATAAGTACTTAGAACTTATATTTTATGCAATATTTTTTTTCAGCTACATGCATTGTGTATATTAATGAACCAAATTCTTAGAAATTATGAATGAAGTATA
>CAJRAI020000257.1:0-45338 GCA_907164885.2 Dolomedes plantarius | reverse complement strand
TGAATGAAGATATACCTGAGAAAACTTTAAATGTTTCAGAATGACTCGAGTTCCCTTCGGTGTTTCTTGCAGCCCTTTTCTTTTAAGTGCCACGATTCATTATCACTTAAAGTCTTATGAGAAAAATCACAGCGAAGCGTGTAAAATGTTGGAGAAAATGTACGTCGATGATCTTATTTACAGTGTAGATTCTGTAGAAGAAGCACACAATCTTTCGTTAAAGGCTCAGAAAATAATGTCTGAAGCAAATATGAAAATGGGAGACTAATTCAACTGAACTTAAGAAACTCTGGAAGGATAATGGATTGAATGTTAGACCAGTCGCTGAGTAAAACCCTGAAAGTTCTTGGGATAATTTGGAATTGCGAAGAAGCTTAAGGCTTGAAATGGAACCGGTGCTCCGAAGTTTAGATGGTGCTCAGGCGACAAAGAGATTTACTGTCCTTAAAATAGTAGCAAAGATCTTTGACCCATTGGGACTTTTTGCTCCATTTACTATCCGGATGAAATGTTTTCTTCAGGACCTGTGGGAAAGAGGATTAGCTTGGGATGAAGCACTTTCTCCTGATTTGAAATCTCGATGGGAAGAGAGTGGTGTAGCGAGCTAAAGGACATTACAAACATCGTCATACCTCGCCCATATGATATACCAAGCACTAAAGACCCTTTTCAAGTTTGTATTTTCTGTGATGCTAGTCCAAAAGCCTATGGAGCAGTTGCCTACATTAGAGCTCCAGATCAAGAACTGTGGACAACCAGTTTTATTCTAGCTAAATCTCGTGTTGCTCCCCTGAAAAAATTGTCATTGCCTCGCCTCGAGTTAATGGGAGCTTTTATCGCATCGCGACTTACAGAATATTTGAGAAGACTTTCCATATAGATACTAAAGATATCTATTTATTTACTGACTCTGAAATTTGCCTCTATTGGATCAAGAGTACTGCAAAAATATGGGAAAACTTTGTTTCGCATCGGGTCACCCCAAAACTGGAAATTTTGTAAAGGTGCAGGAAATCCAGCTGTTAAACTTACCAGAGGATTGAAAACAGCCTCTTTTGTGACAGACGAGCTGTGGTGGAAGGGCCCAAGATGGCTCTCACAATCTAGTGAAACTTGGGATACACATTTCCCAAAGAATGTTGAGAATCCGTTTGAAGAAGTTGAAAAAGAAAGAAGAAAATCCAATCACCAGACAGTTAACATTGTTTTTAATGAAGATCTGAACAATGAAATTTTATCAAGATTCTCCTCGTGGACCAAGCTACTTCGAGTGATAACTTGGTGCCTCCGGTTTTGTCAGAAAACAGTTCGCCGGCAGAAGGGATTTTTAACATCGAATGAATTGAAGAAGGCATTACAAGCAGTAGTAAGACAAGTTCAAGCTAGCGAGTTTTTTGAAGAAATAAAAACTTTGAAGTCTGGGAAACCCCTTAAAACTTGTAGCAAGATAATATCTCTATACCCCTTCCTTGACGAAAATGGCCTACTGCGGGTTGGAGGGAGATTATTAACCAAGGCTGAAATATCGGATGATCAGAAGCATCCTATCATTCTTCCGAAGAAACACTACGTTACAAGCCTTCTGATAAAACATTATCATGAAAACCACCTGCATAGAGGGGCGATTCGGCACTCTGCGATTCGGCAAAAATTTTGGATAATCAATGCAAAGGAGGCGATCAGGAGCTGTATATGGAAATGTGTTAAGTGTCATCGATTTAGAGCGAAATCAGCCACTCAACTGATGGGTGAATTGCCGAAAGCAAGAGTGGTTCCTTGCCGAGTTTTCTCAAGGATCGGTGTTGATTTTGCTGGACCCTTTTTCATAAAGATGAAAAATTGAAGAGGAGGTCAGACAACAAAATGCTATGTTTGTCTTTTTATTTGCCCTGCTATAAAAGCTATACATCTTGAAGTTGTGAGTGATTTGTCCTCGGAGGCATTCATCGCATCACTTAGAAGATTTGCAGCTCGCTGAGGTCGACCACAAGAAATCTATTGCGACTGTGGTACCAATTTTGTTGGCGCTGCGAGAGAAATTAAGAGCATGATGCTCTCATTCAAGACCGATGAAAGATTTCACAACTATCTAGCTAACCAAAACATTATTTGGAAATTCAACCCCCCTGGTGCTCCTCATCAAGGAGGCTGTGGGAGGCAGGAGTGAAGTCGATGAAACATCACCTTAGACGAACGATGGGCTCACAAGTTTTATCAATAGAAGAATTCCTAACACTGATTTGTCAGGTTGAGGCGTGTTTGAATTCTCGTCCCATCATTCCTGTGTCGACTGACCCCAATGATCTTACTGCCCTCACTCCTGGACATTTCCTCATTGGAGCCCCCTTGACAACCATTCCTGACCATGACTTAGCTGATGTGAAAGTGTCTACTCTAAAGAGATGGGAATTGACCCAGCAGATGTTTCAGAGTTTCTGGAAACGTTGGGAAACAGAACTGGGAACAGAGTTGGGAAATTTCAACTTTGAATCAACGTGCCAAGTGGCACAAGACTAAAGACAATCTCAAAATTAGTGACTTGGTGCTAATAAAAGAGGACAATCAACCACCTATGAGGTGGAAACTAGGGAGAATTCTTCAGGTCTTTCCTGGAACTGACGGTAAGGTGAGAGTAGTTACTCTAAAGACTGCAGATGGTGAGCTCAAACGCCCCATAACAAAACTCTCTCCATTACCCTTCAATGAATAAGTATAATTTAATATTTGAAAACTTTCAATTTCTTATTGCAGTGTACTTTAACTTTTAATTTTAATATGTTACTTACTCATTGATATCCTGAAAATAATAATATGCTGTATTTGTAAACTTTGATTTTTTACATTTGTATACTTACGTAATTTGAATATTTAGTGTTTTATATTTGTTACCTGAAAAATTTTTTTTTATTGTTTGTTATTGACTGTAGCATTGCCCCAGAATGGCATGAAGTTAGTTTTGTGATTGCAAAATCGTCTATATTGTAATTTTTCATGCAAAATCCTCATTTGTATTTAATAATTGTTTAATTTGTATGATATATTTGATTTAGGAGTGCTGAATGGATCTCAGGGGAGGATGTTTGAAAGTATTTAGTTTATTCTTTCGCCCCTAGATGTCAGCCAAATGTAATTGTATTTTGAATAGTTTTGTATTCATAGAATTGCAACTCATAGTAATGTTTTGTTTTCAGCAGAGTTAATTTTGATTCGATGTAAAACGGTTGTGTTCTATTTAGCTTCGTGCTAAGATTAGCATTGCGATGCTCTTCTGATTTTCTATCTACGTTTACGTGTGAAAATAAAGTACCTTGTCTTTCTGTCGTCACGCCAGATGATTATTTGCAGCCGTTGTTTTTATATTTCCTGAAGATCTGAAGATTTGAACACATGGCTCCCGCCGGGTCACACTTTTTATCAACAAAACCTATACTTTTATTCCCCCCCTTAATAAATTTATATAAAAAAAATGACAAAAATTGACAAGAACTATATGGTCCTTACAAGTCCTTTATAATTATAAAAAAATCAATTACAATCCCAGAAAAAAGAAAGTCATTACTACTTATAACTCTAATAATAATCTCAATTTTACCAATAATATTAATATATTAATCTTTTAGCTTATTTAAAAGTACTTTACTGAAGATAGAGAACTAAATACATTTTCATCATGAAATAATGATGTGACTCACCTCTTAAGTCGAAATTAAGCCGCTTCTAAGCACACTATCATTGTAGCTATACGCTATATGAAAGTTAGCAGCTCCCAATAACACTAATCGTATGTTACCATATTTATTGATTGCAAATCAATTTAAAACTCCCTATTCTTCATTTCATTAACAATAAAATCGCTATAACAGCTCCATTAAACCAATAATCTAATTGGCAGATCAAGTGCATTTAAGTTTAAGTCTTAAATATAAATAAAATTAATTCACAACTTCATAATAATCTAACCAGTCTAAAGAACCATAAAAATATTCATAAATTAATCCCACTAACAAAATAAAAATAAATATAAAAAAAACTAGAACTCCTATTAATCTAAACATCAAAAAAGGAATAGGAAGTATTAAAGAAATTTCTACATCAAAAATAATAAATAAAATAGAAATAAAAAAAATCGATAAGAAAAAACTAATCGAGTAAAGAATTAGAATCAAAACCACATTCATAACGTCTTATAACTTCTGAAGTTATTTCACACTTATAAAAAAATAACAAAAAACAATAATAACTAATATTATAGATCTTTTAATTGGAATCCTCCTTTTAATTGGAAATTAAACATACCTTAATACTTCATAAAGTATAAATTTTATCCTCCCCATCAATATACTACAGAAAACAAAAACAACCATACCACATCAACAAAATGTCAATATCAAGCAGCTGCTTCAAAACCAAAATGATGACTTCTAGAAAAATGATTATTTAAAAAACGAATTCAAATAATAAATAAAAATAAAGTTCCAACAATAACATGAAATCCATGAAATCCTGTTGCTATAAAAAAAGTAGAACCAAATACAGAATCTCTAATTCTAGTAGAAGATATAAAATAAATATAAAATAAAGATAAAAAATAAATACCTAATATTCAAGTCACCATTAAAGAAATTTTAGCACCTTCCCAATCTTCTTTTAAAATTAACTGATGTGCTCAAGTTACTCTAACTCCAGAAGCCAATAAAATTACAGTAAAGGGACTTGAAAAGGATTGAAAGTAAAAATACCAAAAGGAGGTCATTGAGAACCTAATTCCACTGTTGGTCTCAATCTAGAATGAAAAAAAGCTCAAAAAAAAAAAAGAAAAAAAAAAAATTCTCTTACAATAAATAAAATTATACCTAATATCAATCCTTTTAATACCACACTAGAATGGTATCCTTGGTAGGTTCTTCCACGAACTACATCCCGTCATCATAATATAGCTACTAAAAATAATAGAATAAGAAATATTATTAATAAACTTACATTAAAAATCCCTTTATTTTAATTATTCCAATTACTGTAAATAAAGCTCCAAATCCAGTAATTAGTGGTCAAGGTGATATATTTACTATATGAAAAGGATGATAATGCTTTTTAATAATAAAAGTATTCCTAAAGCATATAATAATAATAAAATTCTAAACACAAAACCTTGAATAACCGTTACACCAAATTCTAATACAAATAAAATATTTTGTAATAATAAAGAACTAAAAAATCCTATAACACTAATTAATCTAATTCCAATAATTAAATGACCAGCCATTATATTAGCTGCTAACCGAATCGATAAAGTAAACGGTCAAATTAAATGACTTACTCTTTTAATCAATACTATTAAAGGTGAAAGAAAAAAAGGTCTACCCTCTGGAACTAAATGAGCACAACTATTTTTAAAATTACAAGAAAACCCTATTAAAAAAAATGATAACCAAAACAACTCCAAATCTTAATGTAATAAAAGGATGAGCTGTTCTAGTGAAAATAAAAGGAAATAATCCTAATAAATTTCTTACCACTAAATATATTACACAAACAAAATTTAAAGCTAAATGATTAGGAAAAGAAACTTCCTTAAATACTTTTCTTACTTGAATAAATAAAATTTTAAAAACCTTAATCAACCCTCTCTCTACTAAGTAGTATTTAACTGGAAAAAATATAAAAATAATAATAAGAATTAATCAGTTTAAAGATAAACCAAAATAAGAAGTAGGATCAAACACAGAAAAAAGGTTTATTATCATATTAAATTATATTTAACCATAATACTTTTATAAGTATATATTTCATATATTCTCTCCATTATTTTTAAATAATAAAACATTAGAAAAGTAAATACTACAAAAAAAAATTATAAATACAGAGTTAATTAAAAAAAAGTATTAATTGAGGAATTTTCTTATCTTTAATTTGACAAATTAATTTAACTAAATTTCTCTTAATTAATTTAAGAGACTAACACCTAATAATCGGTCACTATATTAAGAAAATGACTTTAATAAAAATTCTATCCAAGGAACCA
Source organism: Dolomedes plantarius (assembly GCA_907164885.2). Taxonomy (NCBI): domain Eukaryota; kingdom Metazoa; phylum Arthropoda; class Arachnida; order Araneae; family Dolomedidae; genus Dolomedes; species Dolomedes plantarius. The sequence continues at coordinate 39,316 of CAJRAI020000257.1, read as the reverse complement.
CTAAAATTATAATAGGTATAAAACTATGGTTGGCACCACAAATCTCAGAACATTGATCTCTAAATAAATCTCTATTAAAAATTAAAGATTATTGATTTAAACGCCCAGGAATAGCATCAACCTTTACTCCTAAAGAAGGAATAGTTCAAGAATGAATAACATCCATTCTTGAAACTACTATACGAATTATAAGGAATTACTAAAGAATTATCGACATTTAATAAACGAAAAATTCTATTATTATCTGATAATATATAAGAATCAAAAGACTATATTCATCAAAAGACTATATTCTCAAATCACTATATTCATAAGACCAATATCATTGATGACTTTAATAGTTATATCATATAAATCTCTGTCTTCTATTAAGTATAAAAGACATAAAGAAGGAAAAGCGATAAATAAAAGAAATACTGCAGGAATAACTGTTCATACTCTTTCTAATTCCTGACCCTGAAATATATTTAAATTATAAATACAAGAATTTACTAAAATATACCCTACCATTACTATAATTATAATTATTGCTATTATAATATGATCGTGAAAAAAAAATTAAATGTTCCATTACTGGGGAAACTATTTTGAAATAAGATTGAACCTCAAGTTGGCAAAAGTTTATTCCTTATTTAATAAATTCAACTGTTTAAAAGTATGATCTAAAGGAGGAATATTGTTCATTCATTCTAATGAAGAACTAACATAATAACCATTAAAATTAGGTAATTTTATAACTATTGCTTCTCATACAATATATATAAACAATATTACACCAAACAATGATAATAATGATCCTATTGAAGAAACTATATTTCAAAAAATAAAAACATCAGGATAATCTGAATAACGACGAGGTATTCCATTTAATCCCAAAAAATGTTGAGGAAAAAAAGTTATATTCCAACAAATAAATATTAAATAAAATTAAGCTTAGTTATTTTTTCTCTTAAAGCAACACCAAAAAATAAAGGAAATCAATAAGTTATTCCAGCTAAAATAGCAAATACAGCTCCTATTCTTAACACATAATGAAAATGAGCCACCACATAATAAGTATCATGTAAAACTACATCTAAAGATGAATTAGATAATACCACTCTAATTCCTCCTAAAGTAAATAAAAACACAAATCCTACTCTTCATATTAATGAAGTTCTTATCTTAAAGAACCATGAAAAGTAGCTATTCAACTAAAAACTTTAATTCCAGTGGGAACAGCAATAATTATAGTAGCAGCAGTGAAATAAGCTCGAGTATCAACATCTATTCCAACAGAAAATATATGATGAGCTCAAACAACAAACCCTATACCTCCAATTCATACTATTGCATAAATTATACCTAATCTTCCAAAAGGTTCTCGAACTAATTACATGAGATACAATACCAAATCCAGGTAAAATTAAAAAATCAAAATAAATGTTGAAATGAAATAGGATCTCCTCCACCCGCTGGATCAAAAAAAGAAGTATTAAAATTTCGATCAGTTAATAATATAGTAATAGCACCTGCTAATACAGGTAAAGACAATAATAATAAAATAGCAGTAATAAAAACAGATCATACAAATAAAGGAACGGTTTAACCGATAGTCTTCCTCCAAATCTTCAGCAGTTGATGGTGCTTAGTCCTCCTGCTACCCCAGCAGCGTGGCCCACTTTAATTTCTAAATTGCTTAAAAGACACATGCTGAATCTAACAGTCTCGGACCTCAACAAGCAAATAGTTTTTTCAGTCCTAGAACTCCACAAAATGACATTTAATTGTAGACCTGGATTTCAATGACTACCATACAATCGAAATTTCAATAGTCACAATCCAAATAGTTTCAATAATCCAAGATTTCAACTACCAAGACCTCAATATAATAACGACCGTTCCCAAACCCAACTGTCTCCATCTCCATGTAGAGAATGTACAAGGAGAGGAATACTGAATGCATATCGTTGTGCCCCTTTAGAAATGCACTTACTAATCCTTATGGTGCCTCAAGTAGTGGAAAACACTGAGAGTCAGAACCCTAACCTTAATGAGGACAACCAGATTTGACAATTAAACGTAACTGGATACATAAATAAGATTCCTTGTATGGTTGATACTGGCAGCTCCTTGTCTAAAAACACTTTGACTAAAAACACAGACATCTGAAAGACTTTTATTTTAGTAAAGCAAGCAAAAGGCCTTCTCCAATTAAAGAGATCATGTTTAATTAACTTATGCATAGGAAATGTGACTAAAAAGGTAAAAATGTATGTTATAGACAGTGATTTACCTTATATAAACCTGGGATTAACAGAATGTGGACAATGATTTTTGAGAAGAACGTGAGGTTGGCTTTCACTGTTTTACAGAGTTGGGCACATGATGTTGACCTTCTCTTTCTTTCTAATGTTGTAGAAGCTGCTTGCTGTCCAGGAAGTTTTTGTATAGTGTAAGCTGCTAGGAGATATAGGGGAAAAAAGCGATGGTGCTGCAGAAGTAAAAATACAGGTCATTTTTGCTTCAAAACGTATTTTCTTAACAAAGCTTAAAAAACGGAATGAACACGTTTTTTACGGAACACTTGGCAAGTATGACATAATAAAATGTTTGTGTACACCAATGTCATTTCATGTAGTTCAATGAGATATTTGAATGCGAATGAAATGCCAAATGAAAATGAAAATGTAAATCCTTATGGAGGATGAAAATGAAAATGGAGGAAGAGTAAAATGTGAAAAGAATATCTCAAATTATGAAAATCAAAATGTAAACAATGTACGTACTGAGTTGGTTCACATTCCTCTGACCTCTGAAAAAAATTCTGAAAATTTCCAGACTGTCAATGTGAACTCAATTCTTTGTTGCATAACTACTCGCATATATTTTCTAAGGACAAATATGATATAGGCTTAATTAGGGCGTCCGAGCTTCCTGTATCCATAAGACCTAAGGAAATTAAAAACCAAATTCAGAAATTGTTGCAAGCAGGTATTATAAGAGAGAGTAGTAGTATTACCTGTCAAATCTAGTCTTTCCAAAGTATGGCACCGTGACACAATATCAGTAACACCTCTGCTCGTAACCCCTTAGTTCAATCACTTTTAATTCGGGGCATTTAAGAGGCAGAGAGTTTTGTGCACCAGTTCAGATAGATCCGTTCGACGGTAAGGCACAGCGTCGGTAAATCGCGACACAAGAGTCTAAAGAGTGTCTTGAGGCCCCGGCAAACCTGAATGCGCCCACTGCTCAGGGTAACCGAGGATGTACCAGCGCACTAAGGGCCTGTTCCCATTACGATTACCAATGAACTTTTTAACGCCTTTTCATCTCAACGTCATCTTTTCCTTAACGCAACGCAACGGACTTCCTATGTGAACACATAATGCGTTTCTATCTGAACGGGTGCACAAAACTCTCTGACAAAGGACTGGGTATAGTTGTAATTTTTTAAAAATGCCTCAGAGATGCCTTATCATGACGCCACAAAATATATGTTGGGACTCTGTCTTCCCAATTTGGAAGTTAAACGTTTATGTTTTTCCCATACAGCGAGTGACGTGCATGCTTCGGGAATGACGTGATGAAACTGTTTCTTTGCGATCGCAAGTTGCGATATTCGGACGTCATTCCTGAACGCTGGTTGCGTTCCTTTTTTCCGGTGTTTATATGTTTTTGTAATATTTGTTATTGTATGTGTAGTAATTTTTGTTATTTATTATAAGTCAAGTATTACTTTTCGTGACAATTATTTTGATGTTTATTTGGCGTAAATTTTCCTGAATATGCAAATCAGCCAGTTTGAATGTATATAACTTGCTGGCTTTACTTAGCTCTCGCCGAGGTCAGTCGGAGCATTGTGTTAGACCGAATGCTAAATGTTAGCTCGAGTTTACTATTCGCGGGGAAAGTTTCGACGAAGTATACAGCCCTGTAGTTAACTTTAGCGTTATAAGATTTTTCTTCTCGGTTTTAGTATGTTTAAATAATTGGGTTCACGTACAATGCGACATAAAGTGTGCTTATTTATATGCAACTCTAAAGCAACGAAATTTCATGAAACAGCCGCAAGGTTTTGAAACAGGGAAAGATCAGGTTTGTTTATTGAATAAAGCAATTTACGGTCTCCACCAAAGTGGCAGAGAATGGTTTCTTGAAATTCATAAAGTTTTGAAAGTTCTGGGATTTCAAAAATTTAAATGGTGCAATTGTGTTTACGCATACGAAGGAAATGTAATTTTGTTACTATATGTCGATGACATAGTTGTGTTCGATAGCTGTGTAAATTGGGTAGAAGAAGTGTTAGAGCTTTTAAAATAAAAGTTCGATTTAAAGGTATTAGGAAGAACTACGAGGGTGTGGAATTCGAAGAGACCGATGGTTCTCTGTTGATTCCCCAACGTAGCTATATCGATGAACTTTGTAAAAGCTATGAAGAATTTGGTTTTTCAATGTCTTCACTTCCAATTGCCAAAGGCATACTTTACACTAAGCTTCTTTAAAGTTAAGTTCTACAGAAATGAAGGTAGAACAGATATAAAAGTGTCTGCAACTTATTATGAAAATTACGTTTACAGTCGAATTATAGCAGAATCTGTAGAATATGGATGCCGTCTATTCTGTTATATAATTTTTAGTACTGATAAATCAGAAGTGTATCGAAGAAACAGAATTTTTCTTGTATGAGAAGAAAACAACTCAATTATTCGTACAGTATAACATACAATGTGATGTAAAAGCATAAAGAAAGAAATTTTACTAGAAATTTTATGCCCCTCAAAAGAAAGTTGCTGAAAATTACGACTGTTATTTCCCAGCTTTATTTCAGCTGCAAAGGAGCAAATGTTTATGACAGCACGTCTCCATTTTGCCAGACGTCAAAAGTATAATAAAATACAAATTTATTAATGAAGACGTGAGAGGTTATAGGCCTGAAACTGGAGAAACAAATTTTTTTCATTGGTTTGGGGAAAGAACAGAAGCAAAGTACGCACTTAATCTGTGTTTGTGCTTGGAAGTTTCCTGAATCCGAAATTTGTTTTACATAATTCGAATGGCAATAAGCCGAAAACAATGTGTAATTCAAACTTCAAATAAGGTAACTATTTTTCACCTCAAAACTATACTGATTTAGATATTTAGATTTTTTAATACACCATAAAATAAAAATGTTTTTTCAAAATGGGTAAAACTGTTAAAAAAATTCGATTGCAAATGTAACAAAATTAAGCATTCGTTAAGATATAACATGAGAGAAGTTTAAATAAAATATCTGTTTTGAAATTAATAATGACTTTATTATAACTGTAATTTACTACTTTAAAAGAATAAAAATATTTTCCTAAATGGATAAAACTTTCATTCCAAATTCGACAAAATTAAGTGGTATCTGTTCAAAGAGTTCTGATCAAAGTCAGTTTTTTTATCGTGCGGTAATTAGAATAATTACGACGATAAGTCCATTTCGCGCCTTCGTAACATGGCCTGAAACGCTAAAACCTGAATGCGAGACTAACTAAAAAAATTACCGTCCGAATTTAATTAAATTGCACATTCGGCACGTTCCGCGGTGCAATAAGAGGACGGAAGTGCAATTTAGTGTCTGCTTTTGTTATTTTTTGAGTTATTGCGAAATGTCCTATTCGCGCCTATATGGCTATATGCACCGATTTTCGCGAAAAATGATTTGGCCGTAACTCGTCGAATTCTGCTCCGATCGCTTAGAAACCGCATGCATTGTATGCGCCCCCCTCGCCCGCAGCCGATTCCACTAGTTTCTTTTTGATCGTGCGGTAATTAGAATAATTACTGCGGTAAGTCAATTTAGCACGTTCGTAACATGGCCTGAAATGCTAAAACCTGAATGCGAGACTAACTAAAAAAATTACCGTCCGAATTTAATTAAATTGCACATTCGGCACGTTCCGCGGTGCAATAAGAGGACGGAAGTGCAATTTAGTGTCTGCTTTTGTTATTTTTTGAGTTATTGCGAAATGTCCTATTCGCGCCTATATGGCACCGATTTTCGCGAAAAATGATTTGGCCGTAACTCGTCGCATTGTATGCGTCCCCCTCGCCCGCAGCCGATTCCAGTGGTTTCTTTTTGATCGTGCGGTAATTAGAACGGTTAGTTAATTTCGCACGTTCGTCTAGTAGAACCAGATATAAAAATTTTTATAATTGGCGCTCGTGGGATTCACTGGATACATGTCACTTCTTTGCAGCAAAACACAATACATATAGTAAGTGCCTATAGTAGTGCTTTTAAACATTCTTAGCAATCATCATACATTTTTATAGGTTTAACAAGTATACTGTGTCTAATAGTAGCAGGGCCGCCCAGAGACTTTACGGGGCCTGGGGCAAACTTCTGTTGGGGGCCCGAAGAAATCTGATTAAATTTTTTTAATTTCAATAATTTTTTTTTAAATTTTTTGAGGGGCACCTTTTTTCAGGAGATTATTTTGAATTTTGACGTACGGTACAAGTTTCAGAATTTTCTTTCTGGCGAAATCTAATAAATAAATTTTTAAAAATTATTTGGGGGCCCCTCCTTCAGTTGGGGGCCTGGGGCAAAGTTCCCGAGTTGCCCCCCCCCCCCTCTTGGCGGCCCTGATGTATACATCAATTACTTACGAGTCTCTCCTAAAAGTTGTAAAGGCGCCTTTTTTAAAACTTGTGCCCTGTAAAGATTGTTTTGCTACAACGCTAGTTAGGCTTAGCTGTTGAATCGCAACACTCGTAAAGTCTGTGCTGATCCAAGTTTTAATCAACGCTCCTATTGTATTGTATCCTGTGTATTTTGGTGAGTTTCGTAGCATGCTATCGACTGATTGTATATTTTCGCTAAACTGATTGTATTTTTTGTGGAAATTTTGATATTTGGATTATGGCCCGTTTCGTCGCCGCGATTTCGAAATGGCGCAACGCATGTGTAGAATTGCAACCGTGTTTGAAAGAAAACGAAACGTATAGAAGAGTAAGATTTTGAATGGCCCCCCTACCGTAGTTTTAGTTTTTAATATCGTTACATGTGGAGCAGGTCACGCTGAAATAATTACTTTCGATTCGAGTCACTTTCGATTCGCGAGTTTCAAATTCTCACGACACCCGGGGACGTTAACTGGGGACGTTATTCATGTACTGTTCCGGATATATTCTAATCCGTTAAAGTATGGACGTCGTGCTATCAGAAGAATCACTGGCATGCCATCACTGGCATTTCCCGTTACGTAAATGACGTTTTCAAAGTGAGGGGGCCATTTTAATAGACTCCGAGTACCGAATTAGTGGTTATAAGAATCAATCGTTTGTAAGAATGAATATCGCATAAACAAAAGTATTATTTCCATGTTAAAATTTTCGCTTTGAAGAATCAATCGACCGGTTTTAAGAATCAGCTTACACTCTTCGCTTTCCTTTCATATTTCAAAAAATGCCACTGAAACCCTCAAAAGGCACGATGTTCGTATATACGCGCGATATTATTCTTTTTTAAAGAAAGAGTGATATGATATGATGGGATGGAATACAGTCATAAATTGTCATATATTAGTTAGGCATAGCATAATAGTTTCCCCTTAAATGCTTTAGTCAATTGACCCAATTTGCATCTTCACCCGTCCGGGTCCGATTTCACTTTTGTCCACTGATAAACAAAGATAGGTATTCTTTTTCCCCACCTACCACATCCTTGTTGCAACTTCCTGGACCCTGAAACACATATATCTTCGGCGAAGTGTGCACTTTCACTTAGGCAAATGTGACATTAATAGATTCAGCACGTTATCAAACCGTGAAACGTAAGATAGAAGGTGAATCTTCGTCTGAGACTATTAGTATTGAAAGAGGTATAAACAGCCTCCTGAAAACTTCATTGCCTCAAACTACCATAGAAACTTTTTCTGGCACCCTTCCTGTAGTTGAAATGTTAAACTGGTATGTTGTAACAAATATTTGATTTTTTCTCTCTTACTGTAATCATGAATATCTACTTGTAGGTCTAGAAATGAAATTGCACTTTTAAAATTATATAAAATAATTATTTTAATAAAAGATAATTAACGAAAATTAAAGAGTTTTTTTTATGGTAAATTATCTGATTGATATATATATATATATATATATATATATATATATATATATATATATATATATATATATATATATATATATATATATATATAGGTGCATGTGGGCCTGTCCAAAAACCTAAATTTCGGCTATAAGAATCAAAAACAGTAATAACAAAAGTGATTCTTATAAGCGGAAATCACTGTATATAAAGTGCAAAATTTTAAATGAAAATTTTATAAAATCAAAATTATGATAACTCAAGTACATTTACAGTTTTATTTACTTAAAAATATTACATTTGTTTTTTGTATATTTAATAGAAAATTTGAAAAATCAAACAATCAATTTTATACAAAAGTTTTCACAAATTTTTATTTCACTCTTTCAAATTTTGCGCCCCTATGAGTCGTGCACCTGAAGCAGTTTGCTCCAACTCCCTATATATATATATATATATATATATATATATATAAATTATTAATATAAAAATTTCGATTTCTAAAGATGATGTAATAGCCCATAAAGTTTGCAATACGATAGACAGAGATGCTATAGACAGAGAAATATCCTCATAGACTTAGAACAGCCTCTGTCTATGGAGACTGAGCCGATAAGAATCATCGGGCACGCCCTAGTCCTTGACGTAACATAGTGTCATAGGGATTAACACCTTGCACCACCATTTCTGTTTTTCTCGATATAAAAATGTGAACAAAAAATAAATTTAATTCGAGTTCAAATAATAAGATATGGTTAAATATTGATACTGGATCTACGGTGAATATAATTCCAAGTAAAATTGTTGAAAAATTAAATGTTCCCATTAGAGAAAATAAAGTGATGACAAACAAAGGGCTAATACAGCTTAACAAAACGTGCAATTTCTTCCTTAAATGTTAAATCGGCAGAGTTTTTCATACTTGACACCGATTTACCATATGCCCTCTTGGGATTTTGGTTTGGTAATTAATTGTGTGAACCAAATTGTTGTGCAGGATTGGAGAAAACTGATCACTTTCTCTAGTTCTGAATGCAGCGATTTGTCTTTGCATATCATGCCCGAAAATCATGTTGAGCTACATGTTAGTAATGTTAAAGAGAAAAAGGAAGTAAAGAAAAGGAATAAAAATGAAAACGTTTATGTTTCCGAGATGGATTCTGGTAATGGGTGCACACATTATCAGAGTACAGTCAAGGAAAAAAAAAACGAAAATAAGTGAAAAATAAGTGAAAATGTAGGATGTTCCGAAATAAAAGAACTTTTAGAAGACTAAAGACATATTTGCGAAAAATAAATATGACGCGGGATCAGTATGAATAGAGCCCCAAAGAGTGATATTGACTTTCGATTTACCAGTGTCATTACGTGCATATAAAACTTTACCAAAACAAGAGTTATTGAAGGACGTAGCTATATCCCTGTGTGTATTATCTGATTGTGTGTATGTAATTTAAGTGCTTTGAGGGTTCAACCCCAGAGTCAACATCTTCTACAATAATAAATTCCCTGTCAAAGAAATGCCTGTTAAGACAGAATTCCATGGTAATTTAGTTGCTCTATCGTAAAGTTTTAACTGAGGGGAACATTATTCAGTTCCTCATCTTATAATGTGAATTTCCTGAAAGAACAGATAATTTTTTATACTTAATGTGATTTGGATGATGATTCAGGAATGTTTTTTAAAATATGCTAATTTGAAGTCAAAAACATTTAAAATTTTACTTCCTCTTAGAACATGATTTGAAAAAGGTCAATATTAAAGATGAAAATATATAAAATTTGTGTATTACTGATGAAAAGATTTTCTAAACATGAAATTTGTGGTGGGTATCTTACAATGGGTAAAAATTTTTAATGCTCAACAGAATTTTCTTATTGTTTTCCTTACAAGTTTAATGTTGTTCTTCAATAAGATTAACTTACATTATATTATGATAATTATCTCCTTAATTTTGTAATATTAAACTGTGACTTAAAATAAGACAGCAATTTATTCTTTGTAGCTTTTTACTACAAAAAGGCGACCCTGGATTTTTGGAGTTTGAAAGCTCTAGTGCTAAAGGTTTTATTTGCTTGCCCTAATTTTTAGATTGTGTGTATCATTTTGCAACCAGTAACATAATGATATACATTCTTAGCATTTATTTAAAAAAATTTTGTAAAATATATCAACACCTAAAGCAGGGTAAAGCTTTGTAAAAAGATATTTTATGTACAGAACACTGAGAATCGTACTTTCAGATATCCAAATTTCACTGCTGACAATAAATTGAATTTTAAGTTTTCTCAAATTTACAACAAGCATTTTTTTTAATCAAATTGTTAAAATTACTAAAAAGATGTCATTTTAAGATGAAGTTCCTTGTGCATTTTCCAAATATGAAAAAAATGATAGGTGACGGGGTAATTAACTGATCAACATTTGTTATCAACCTTTAATTATTTCAAGACCACTTTGGAAAGCGCTTTCAGCAGTATATATATATATATATATATATATATATATATATATATATATATATATATATATATATATATATATATATATATATATATATATATATATATTTGTATTGATTTGTCAAATTTTGTATTGATTTCAAATAATTAAAATTTTAAACAACCTACTTGCCAAATTAGAAAAAAAAATATCTTCTCTAATATACTGCAAGGAATTCCCCCTTCATATTCCCAGATTTATTCATACATGTATATATATATATATATATATATATATATATGTATGAATAAATCTGGGAATATGAAGGGGGAATTCCTTGCAGTATATTAGAGAAGATATTTTGTTTAAAATTTTAATTATTTGAAATCAATACAAAATTACAATGTTAAAAGAATAAAAATGAAATTTATTTTAATCAAGCTGATTTAAATCGGTGTACATTGGCCTGAATAAAAATAACTTTAATTTAATCTATTTAATATAAATACTAATATTATTACTGTTTTGTTTAACTATATTACTGTTTTATAAATACTAATAATGAGAATGATAGTTTGGGATGGAATTAGATAAATGAAATTATATTAAAAATTTTTAATAAATGCAACCAGAATAAATATTAATTTTATTTTGTAATGTAGTAAATTATTAAAAAATAAAATTCATAAAATTCTTAAAATTCAATAAAATTCTTTTTTTAATTTTAAATGCAAATACGTGTAAATGAAAAGATTGACAAAAAAATAAAATCAAAATTAGCATTTGCCAAGTTTTTGTGATACAAATAGTTCATATTTCAAAGTATAGATGGCAGGAGCAGCTACACGCAATTGTGATATCAGATTGCACCCATTGGGCATGCGCGAATATAACAGGTGGTGGGAATAGCCAGTGCGCGGATTGAAGGCATTGGTTTACGATGTTTTCTCGGTGAGGACGGACGTTGTCATCCATAAACACAAATGGGTAAAGCACAAGCATACTTAACCTTGGAAATTCTCTGGGTGAGAAAGGATTTGAGCATGATTCCTTGAATACCAATATAAATCATCTTATTAATAAATTTTCTTTTGCAGACTACCAAACAAACGTACATGAATGATGCATTTTCCACTATATTGCATTTTCTATTTTTTCTCTAGCTGTTAAATATTATAAATATTATTAAATGCTATTAAAGATAAATTTGATTAAATGCTTTTAAAAAATAAATTTAGGGTTTATTTCATATAGTTAAAAAATGTGTTTTTTAATGCTCAACAGAATGACCCCACACAGCCTTTCAAATGTCCACCTGGTCATCCGAAGGTTAAGCAAATTTAATTTTACGAGCAGTCTCTGTAGAGTGTTTTTTCCAACTGAGCTTAGAATCAAGGAAGACTCAATATAGAAAACAATGACTCTAGTTCTTATATGTAAAGGAAACATTATGGGACTTAGTAGACAGTGTAAATAGACACTGTTTTGCAAGGGTTGACCTCCATGAGGTTTGCATCTCCGTCCCTTAATGAAGACTTTAGCAGAGTTTCAGTGTAAAAAGTAAGGACACAGGTTTAAAAGCAAATAAATTAAGTTTATTAACCATACTAGATTAACTAATACTATCGAGCTACAGCTCGATACTACAGCTCTAATACTATCGAGTTGCAAGAATAACTAGGCAGCCTAGACCAGACTCTCTCAGTATGGACTGCATGTTGCATTCCTTAAATACAAGTTATAGTCAGTGTTGCCACTGATAGAAAGGAAAGTAACATTAAAAGAAATTAACATACATACGTCATGCAAGTCTTATGACGTCATAAGATGAGATGTGAGATAAGAATAAAGTTTAACAATACTATTCCTCCACAGCAATTAAGGCTTTACTCATTACATTGTTAGCTGTCACACTGTCATAATCTGAAGTATAAATAGCAATATCGCCAGGAAAATGCAAAACCCCAACATAGTGTAATTTACTTGCAAGGTTATTTATCATTATGTTAAAATAAGAGGACGGCTCCCCATTTGGCTGGAGCCCCAGCTGGACAAAATGGGGAAAGCACCAGCATACTTAACCTTGGAAATTCTCTGGGTGAGAAAGGATTTGAGCATGATTCCTTGAATACCAATATAAATCATCTTATTAATAAATTTTCTTTTCCAGACTACCATATGCAGATTTAAAAATTAACAAAAACAGCAAGGAGCATCGAGCGAAATATGCTACTTGCAAAATTCTGTTTCTTTTCTTATGGAAACAAACTTGGAATGTTCTATCAGTCCAAAAAATAGTTTAAGAGGTTTATAATCTTCATAATTTTACAGCACGAGATTATATGGGAAATCAGATGGTAGCTATCAAAGTTGTCCGATGTCTTGTAAGACTTAAGATTAGGACAATAACAGATTTTCTTCAGACCGTAGGAAGACCCTTATGCCAGATAATGTTAAAGAGAAGAAAAGTACTTCTAATGTTCCAGGTTTAGAAAAAGTCCAGAGGGAAGGCTACCCTTTATTTGTTTCATGGAAAGCTGCATCCAGTTGTTCAAAGGAAAATTCACTATTAAATAAGTTCTCATCTTTAGACATTAGGCTGTCTACAGGGGGATGATTATAAAGTCTAGCATGTTAAACATGAGGAATGCAGCAAACAGAAGCAAAATGCTTTGCAAAACATTTACCTTTGAGATAACCTTAGTGGTACAATTGTTCAAATGCTAAAAGTATAAATCCTCTGCTGTTGTATAAGTAATTTGACTGACCAGTCGTATAAAAAAATAGCTTGAAATACAGAATATTAAAAGAAGTCCAATACTATGGTGTATGTGGTGTATATCTATAAGGACAACCTACCTTTGTGGTGCTATATAAACTAGAGACTGTATGGACCTGCTTTGGAACTTCCGGCCATGGGACATTAGAAACAACACACACACACACACACACACACACACACACACACACACACACACACACACACACACACACACACACATATATATATATATATATATATATATATATATATATATATATATATATATATATATATATATATATATATATAAATAAAGTATAAAGAGAAAAACCAGTATGAGAAATGAAACTACTTGCAGCCAGGAAATAAAAACATGAAAAGATACGATTGAAAGAGGTTTGTGACAGCATCTTTTCATCAGCGGTGTCGATACTATATAAAAATCAATGGATTGTTTCTGATAAGTATGATCTATACAATAAACATACTTAGACACCGTACAATCCATGAGTAACTGTAGAATTGAATATACATCCACTCAACCATAGAACACCAAGCCTGGCACCAGACAGAGTGGATGTTAAGAATAGGTAACTGCAAGATGACGTCACAAAACTTGCAACCAAGGAGCAAATGGAAACACAGAAGCTGTCCTACTATGGAGACTGCGTTTTAGGACAATTAAACCTTAATTATATTAGCTTTTTATTATTATTACTAAGAGTAATTTATTATTTTACTTTTACTTAAGTTATTAATTTTATTTATTTATTTATTTTATTTTTAGTAGTAATTTAAACTTATTATGTTGATTTACTTATTAGTTGCAACAGAACAAACTATTCATTAAATCTAAAACAACCAATTATGTGCTTGGAAAGACTATCGGGGTAATAATTACGTGTTAGCACAGCTATCAAGTCTAAAATATGTTTATTCCTATTGTCTTCAGAACAAAGCCTATTTATACGTACAACCTGATTTATTATAATGTTATTAAAAATGGATTTATGTAAACAGGTTAGGTAATTTTGAAATTTAGCAATATTAAAATCATAATCTGATCTTTTGTCGTATAAGTGAATGAGAATTTAATTTAATGTTAATATCTAAAAAGTTGACATCAATATTATTTTGGTTACTTTGTATTAGTTCCAGATTAGGAGGGTAAAAATTTAAGTCTATATGATTATTACTTTTATTAATTGCTAATATCATCTATATATCTAAATATATTGTAATTGCTATTATCTATATTATTAATATTATGATCTTCAAAATAATTTAAGTTTAAATTGGCTAGCATACTAGCAGCATTACCACCTTCTGGTACACCTTTGGTATGTAAGAATATACTATTATTATGAACTATACAATTATGTTTAGTTACAAAATCTAGGAGCCTAGTAAGTATAATTTCGTTGCATATATTATTTTGTACTAACTTTATAATTACTGTATTTAAATCATTTATATTGATATTATTGAATAAATCTTTAAAATCATAAGTTACTGTTGTTTTACAATTATCTAATGTTTGTAGTTTTCTAATAAGTCTTCTAATTAGTCTTCCATCAATTCTACCACAAACACCAGATTAATAGATTAATTTAAGGTAATTTATACATGAAAATGTATAAATAAATTATAATTTATTCATATATAACTCTCTAAAATTACAAGAAGGCCTAAGCTTAGCCGAAAATCTTGAATCATTTTTCCTGAATGCAGACCCTTCCGCTGATAGAAGCCGAACATTCAAAAGGGGGCTGGATCCATCTCCTGAGCGTGAATCTACAATGGTCTTGTAAAAACCAGCAAATAAACCAAAATTACAGATTTTTTAAAGAGGATAGAAGGTGTACAAAATCTAAATGAAGAAAAAGATTCTGAAAGTATAGCCGATATCCTTTATTCGAAATCAGTGATGAGGGAGAAATTAAGATCGCATGAAATGAAAATATTTTTTGTTTCTTTTTATTTTGTGTTATACATACATTTATATTTTTAATAAAAATTAAGTTGCTTATATTGAATTTAAAAAAAAAAAAGTTTTGTTTTAATAAGTTTTCAGAATGTAAACCCCCCCCCTTTTTTGAACTGTCTCTGCGTCTCATATAACACGGTTTCACTCAACACTGTATTTTCTAGGAACTTATCTACCGTGGAGGGTTACCTGTATATACACAGTCCAGTCACATCATGGGCGGATCCAGCCGATTTTCAAGGGGGAGGGGAGGTTATGGAATATCCCCTGCTCAGCAGAGGGACTGAGTGGCCTCCCCCAGAAATTTTTTTAAATATACAGTGCTTGAAAACTTCTTCTTAGGCTATTTTAAGTGCCTCAAAAGCACCTTAAAATATTATTTTAAACCAAGAAATTTACATTCTCTCCCAATGTAACATGAAAACTATGGCAATTCTATGGCATTATAGACAGTTATTTGTTTTGACCTAAACAACAAAGTCCAACTTCCTTTTCTTCATTTTAGCAAACCTATCAACGACTTTTTTTGCATCAACTTTGTCCGCAATTCCTCTGTGAATGTTTAGCAGTGCTAATGCTACAAGTCTATCCTCTCTCATGGTTGTTCTCATCCAGTCCTTCAACCTTTGAAGGGTTGAAAAGGACCTCTCGGCTGTAGCTGTGCTAACCGGCAGAGTTGCAAAAATCTTCATCAATTCGTGTATTGCAGGATAAACCTCTTTGTCACACTTGATGAGAGTTTCAATGCCTGTTTCTGGAATTTCTTCATTTTTTGTCTTTGGTTGCTGATTTAACCATTTGTTTTGCCACAAGGCAACTTCATTGCCAAAAACAGCTCCACTATGACTTGAAATGTTCCCCACAGCAAACTGAAATCTAGAAAACAAGAACTTAGCTGATTCTCTTAGGTTTGTTGGGGACATTTTAACAACCGAAGTGGGTATCAGGATTGATAGTTCAAGGAGTTTCATAATGTCATCGGGGATCTTTGATATCTCGAAGTATCCTGTCTAATATAGGAATGTAAATTGTTACTCTGTAGAATTCCTCAAGCTCGACAATGTTGGGGTTGGTTCGGTTTTTTTTGCCTTTGAGCAATACGAGGCAAAGACACCTCCGTACCCATATATCTTCAGCTAAACCTGTTGCTACAAGATATACATCATGGGAAAACTCTTCACACTCTGATCTTCTCTGTTCCAAGGTAGAACAAGTAGATTGAAGAGCTTCACTGGCTTCTTTTTGGTCAATGCTCTTTTTTTTTTTTTTGGAATAGCCGACTAAGAGGAAGAGTGATAGCTAATATGTCTGCTAGAGACGCTATGGAAACTATGAAAGAACTAGTGACTATATTATTTAAAAGAGACAGCGCTTCAGTTTCTTTACAAGTACTTACAACTTCAAGCACTTCATGAATTTTTGGAAGGCTTGAACAAAACAAATGAATACTATCGTTGCGTTCCACCCATCTTGTTTGGCAGAGCTCTATAAACTGTCTGCCTAATTTTTGTTTTAAGACAGAGTTTTCTCTTTGGGCTTGCTGTAAAAAAAGAAATGGTGTCGACTGCACTTCTGACCTCTTGAATCTTAGAGGCCTTTGTCAGTGTCAAATTCAAAGCATGGGTGGCAATGGGTGGTGTTGACAGCACAACGAACGTTTCACAGCATTTACTGTTCCCTTTACCTCAGACACTATACTACTACATCCATCAGTGGTCCTACACAGTTTTCTGGGTCCAAATTAATTTTTTATTAATCCAAGCACAGTACTTCCTATCACTTCACCAGTCAAGGAGGGTTCACGTAAATAAGTTGTCTTCTTCTTGTGCAAAAGCTTCAACGGGTTTTCTGGAATCCACAAAGTCCAGGAAATTTTCATAAACATTTCCTTCGTAGCAGTAGCGTGTGGAAAATTTCAGTTGTGAATCATGAGCAGCATCTGTTGTCTGTATGACATTTCGGACTTCAGTTCCGCAACAGTTGATTAATTCATTTTGAATCGTTTTACTGCATTAGCGCATGCTGACTGGAGGTGTTTGCTGAGATTCTCATCTCCTGATTCGATACGAAAACGCACCAGTTCTCTGAAATTTCCTTCGTTTTGGGTTTGAATTTCCTTTATTACGCGACCCGTTATTCAATAACCACAAGTCAACACACACTGAATCTGTCTTTGTGTCACTCACGCTGTGCGACGGCAGGGAAAGGGATCCTGGCGCGACTGGTGATGGGGTGCGGCGATCGCGTATCTACTTTTGACTTCACCTTCAAGCGAAATGCACTGTACTGGCTCATTGCTAATCGACAAGCACGTTTACACTTAACGTTTCTTTCCCCAAAAGTTACCACTAGCGCTACATATTATTTGTTACTTTATTTTCCTTCTTGAGTTCTTTCTCTAAATTAAAAAACATGACCTAAAGGGGGGGGGCTGCAGCCCCCTCAGCCCCCCCCTCTGGATCCGCCCCTGAGTCACATTAATGTGACCACCTGTCAAATCCAAAATAACCACCTTTCGCAGAGCGGACCGCTGCGAGACGTGCAGGAAGAGTCAATTGGGTTCCTGAAGGTGTTCACTGGGATGTCGAGCCATGCCGACACCAGTGCCGTGGCAGGTTACGCGAGTGAGGGTCCATGGTGCGAACAACCCGACTGAGGTGGTCCCACAGATTCTCGATTGTCCGGGTAATTTGCAGGCCAAAACTCATCCTGGTGCTCTTCGAACCACGCACGTACACTGCGAACTTTATGACACGTCGCATTGTCCTGCTGGTAGATGCCATCATCCTGAGGAAAAAATTCGAATGTAGGGGTTCCGCAAGGATAGATGCATACTTGTGTTGATCCATCGTGCCTTCTACAATGATGAGTGAAACTAAAACATTCCCCAGATTTGTTATAATGCTCCCTCCATTATTTGTTATAATGGTCCAGCTTGGCAATTTTTGACGGGTGTTTGCTTTCAGACGTGTCACGCCGTATACGCCAACATGCATCTGTCCTATGGAGCATGAAACGTGATTCATCGGGTTCGCTGAACCGTCGTTATGGAGACATGGCCCTTGGTGCACCACATTTGCCACGTCGCTGATTTCGGATAGTGCAATTTTGCCATGCACGGTTATACTTTTACCACGGCGGCCCGGGAACAGTTTATAAAATTGGCCGTTTCGGAAATGCTTCCACCCTTGGCGCGAAAAATCATGCCCTTTTGGAAATCGCTCCGTTTCTGCATGACTGCAAGAATTTTTTTTTTTTAAACTAATCCCCATAAAACCAAAAATTTCCAATAAGTCTAAAATCAGTAGAGGGTCCAGAAGGACCTCGTCCTTAGGAAGTTAAGTTTATAAAATTGGCCTTAACAGTTTATAAAATTGGCCGTTTCGGAAATGCTTCCACCCTTGGCGCGAAAAATCATGCCCTTTTGGAAATCGCTCCGTTTCTGCATGACTGCAAGAATTTTTTTTTTTTAAACTAATCCCCATAAAACCAAAAATTTCCAAAAAGTCTAAAATCAGTAGAGGGTCCAGAAGGACCTCGTCCTTACCTCGTCCCAAATAATTTAAAATATGGGCAGGGGAGGCCATGTCGGCAGAGCACCAGTGGCACTCCGGGAAGATCTTCTGTCCCTGCCGAAAAGTGACCACTCATGAAGCGCGAGAAGGCCGTTTGGTACTTTCTGAAAAGACCCACCCGGACTTCTTCCAAAGTACCATGGGTGACAAGGAGGAGTTCTCCAAAGATGGTTTTGTTTGATCTTCATGAGGGAGTAAATCTCTCTAAAAGTAAGTGCCTCACGTACTCCTCAGCCGCAGTCCTGGCCAAAAAGTCGGCCCTTTCATTACCGTCGATCCCAACATGGGATCCACTGGAAATGAATAGTGTGTCCAGATGAAAGCCGGTCAAGAAGATCTAAGATATCCAGGCTAGTCTGGTCCCCAATAATAGTCCAATTAGAGAGGTGCTGTCAGTTAAAAACTGCAAGAACTGAAATGTTTTACCTACAACTCACTTTATATATCCACCAAATTTGCTGATGACACGTGCCTCCTGCGATTGGTTATTTAACGTTGACGTCAAAAGTAGGCGGTGGTCGCATAAATATGACTGGACTGTCCGAGTTTCCGATGTGATTTTCAGGGAACCATAAATTTCCCTTTCGAAACCAGGCTGGAAAGTAATATCTTTTTGGCTGAGAGGGAATTGACGTTAGTCACGTCCCGAGGAAAAAAATTAATGCAACTCGTCAGCGAATATAAACCACGCACAAATTTAAAAATGTCGGTAATTTTAAGCGATGACCAGCAACCCAGAAGAATGTCCTTTTCAGAGCAGATATGTGTGTTTGATCAGCAAATCCAAGCGTGGGAAAAAGAGGGCGTCGTTCATCAAACTTTGCAGCGCCAGTCGTATTATGTAAAAGGAAAGGCGGATCTATGCGACTGTGTGTAGGCTACAGACGTCTAAAAAGAAATAATTCGCGATAGTTTCCTTTAGAAGAGGTGTTGAGAACTCGCAAGTGTTTACCTCCTTGGATCTAAAAAATGGGTTTTTTCACGTAGATGTAGATGAAAAGAGTAGAAAGTACACTTCATTCATCACGCATAACGGACAGTGGGAATTTCGCAAAGTGCCATTTGGCTTATGTAACAGCCCTAGTGTTTTTCAGAATACCGTTTTTAAAGACCTTTTAAGGTAGGTAGCGTCACAATACGAACTAGAGTTCACAATTTTAAAAAGTGCCAGTTCCTAAAACGTAAAATCGATCCTTGGATACCTGATTGAAAACGGCACAGTCCGACCATCAGTAACGAAAACTGCAGCCGTTCAGAACTTTCCCGTACCTAAGAATGCCAAAACAGAGTTTTTTGGGATTAACCGGATACTTAAGAAAATGCATTCCCCCAATTCTCTAGAATTGCTAAACCGCTACACAGATTTTAAATTCTGTCCAGCGAACAAAGCCCAGTTTTACACATCTATAGACAAGGAGCTGAGTTTGAGACGCAAAGAATTAAAGAGATTCTAGAACCAGAAAATATTGACATCCTAATGGATCTAACCGGAGATCTGGCGAAGACAAGAGGAAAACAAAAGAAGCAAGAGTGCACCTACATTACAAACTGGGAGATTTAGTGGCAATGCAAAAGACGCAATTTGGAACGGGAATGAAATTGCGCCCAAAGTTTCATGGACCATAACGAAATCATCAAAATCAAACCGCGCGACAGATATGACGCGCAGAAAATTGGTAATCCTGAAAGACCAAACTCTACCGCAGTCGATCACACGAAATGGCTCAGACTAAACTCCCAGAGCCACGACCTGTGAGTAAATAGTTATTAGTTCTGTATTGTTTTTTTTTTTTGTGTATTTTCATGTTTCAGGTAGAAAGATCGATGTCAGCCTGGGCAGGACGGCCGAGCTATGGGACCCGGAAGCCACTGCCGACCCACCGCCGAGAGCGATCCCGTCGGACCAGGAGAAGGGCAGATAAGGTTTGGAGGCGATAGGCTCGGGCGCCAGCGTTGAACGACGGGCGTTGAAACTCAGCGTTGAACAGCGTTGAAAATCTACACAAGCCGGCGACACGTGCATGTGACATTTTTTCCCGCATGGTCTTTTCTCGCAGCTTGAAAAGCTACACAAGCCGCTAGAAAAAAGGGTTTGGACCTAACTAACCTCCAGCGGGCGACCTTGAGAACGCGACAGGTAACTCCCCCGCAAGCGAGAAAAACAGCTGCGTTTGGTGCTTCTATATTTTGGTGCTTGTTTTCACGCTGCGTATCTGCGGGAAAAAACGCTCGTGTGGCCGTAGCCTTACTAGGAGCGAACGGGGAAGAGACCCCGGAGAGTTTTGTGCCTAGCTACGATAAAAAAGCTCCCGTGTTGAGGAAGTCTGAGTGACTTCAAGAAGTCCAAGTTGGTCGAGTGCTGTAAAGTGAGAAAGTGCTGTAAAGTGAGACACTTAAGAGTCATCCAGAGTCCTGTATTAAATGTGGGCTGCCAGATCAGACAACCTTTTAGGCTAATCTAAAGGTTGAACCCCCCCCCCCCCCCCCCACACTTACACACACACATATATATATATATATATATATATATATATATATATATATATATATATATATATATATACACACAGTCGGACCTATATTTAACGAAGTCTCCAAATCCCGAAAAATAGTTCGTTATATAGAAAATTCGTTAAATAGAGATTCACCTTTTAAAATACTTTAAACTAACAAAACAGATTTTAAATTCATAAACACTAAATATTATTAATAAAAGTAATTGATCACACCTTTATTTTGTAAATTAATGTCTATTTGTTTTATATACACAGTGCGTCAAATAAGTTTTAAGACTGGGTCTGTAAAAAGAAATGGAAACAAGAAATTAATACCTGTTTTGGCTTTTTATTCAAAATAGGACCCTCCGGCTTCAATGCACTTTTTACAGCGATTTAATAATGAATAGAAAGCCTGTTGTAAATCACTTTGTGGAATGGCCTGCAAAGCACGCGTCGAAGCTTCTTGTATGGGCGAAATATCCTTAAAACTTCATTTTAAGTTTTGGGTATAAGGAGTAGTCCCAGGTTGCTAAATCAGGTGAATACGGTGGATGGTTCAACACACAGACATTATTTTTTGCCAAAAATCGACTAACAATAAGGCAGGTGTGACTGGGTGCATTGTCGTGTAACAAACACCAACTGCTTTCAGTCCTATAGTCTGGACGAATGCGACGATTTCTGGCCATCAAACGCTTTAAAACAGCCAAGTAGTATTGACCTGTAATTGTCTGTCCAGTTGGAACAAATTCTTTGTGGATAATACCTTTACTATCCAATAATGTAATGAGCATTGTTTGGATTTTGGATGGAACTTTTCTTGTTTTTCTGGCTTGTGGTGAATTTGGTGACTTCCATTCCGCATTTTTTCGTTTTGTTTCAAGATCATATTGGAAACACTAGGTTTCATCACCTGTAAATGGACTTCAAGAAGTTTGGATCGTTTTCAGCGGCTGAAATAATGTCTCCGCAATGTTCACTTCTCATTGCTTTTTGTTCAGGGGTTAAAGTGTGTGGAACAAATTTAGCACACACTTTTGTTTTGCCAAATCTTCATGCAGGATGGTTCGAATTGTATCTTTGTTGATGTTTGAAGAGTCTTCCATCATTCTCAGTGATGCACAGCGATCGTTTGTTACGAAATTTCGTACTTTCTCAATAACTTCAGGTCTCCTAGATGAAATTGGTCTTACACTACGCTGATCATCTTCTACCGTATCTCTTCCGTCCAAAAAACGTTTGTGCCACACAAAAACATTTCATCTACTTAAACAACAGTCACCGTAAACTTGTTTCATGAGTTGGTATGTTTCCGAAGTACTTTTACCAAGTTTTGCGTTAAATTTAATTACAGCTCTTTGCTCCATCTTAAAAAATCAACATGAAAAATATTCACTGCAATAAACGCTCGCCTTCTCTCAACTACTTAACGAAATGCGCACAACTTGTTAGCAGTGTGCCAGCAGACGATGGACGTTATGACGCATGCGGATTTACACTCACAGCGCCTTTACAACCTGCGCTCTGGAACGAGTCTTAAAACTTATTTGACGCACTGTGTATCTTGCCCATCAAACAGAAATCTGCAAAGAAAACGAGAATAAATCGGAACATTTTCCGGGAATTACCACATGCGTCATTAAATTTAATTACTGATAAAGTCTGTTAATTTTGCCTGAGTTTTTTGTTTGAAAAAGTGATTTCTCTCATAATACGTCTCTCATCTTTGCAGTGTCACCAAAAACCCCTTCAGGTGTATTTTCTTCAAACTGCAACCCGCGTTGGAATGTGTTAAAAGAAAGTTAATGCTTGTAGAGCGCGAACGAAAAGACCCTCAAAACCGCGCCAAGTGGCATATGGAAGTTACATTCCCCCTCAATACTCATCGCAGGTTTTGAGTCGTTGTGTTCATCCAGTATATTTTGAAAAGCGGTAGTATGGAGACGTGTTCTAGTGCTATGTCATCGGCGAGGGCGCTGTTATCGCATTTTTAACAGCTGAAAAGGTGACTCCTACTGAGATTCATTTTCGTTTAAAGGCAGTTTATGGTGACGATGCTGTTCATAGAGAGGTACTTGTAATCAGTTGTTGCTGAAACACGCAGCGGACGTCTGATCATTGCCACAGACGATGAACATCGCAAACTCACCGACAATCACTCGTCGTTAAAATGACCGGCGAATCGCTCAAAAGCATATCGCAAACCATATAGGAATGCGTCTGCTTCATTTTAAGAACAATTGTGATACTGTGACATCTGTGCGCTATGGGTACCACGCCGTCTCACAGTCGAGATCAGCGTCGGACTGGAGGGGTGCTCTGTGAAACCTGAAGTTTGAACCGAATCCACATCCTCCTTATTCCCCCGATCTTGCGCCTTGCAATATTTATTTTTTTCCTCTACTCAAGAGAGACCGCAAGGGTAATCATTACACCTCGGACGATGAGGTGAAGGCAGCTGTCAAGTCGTGGATTCGAGAAAAGTCTGAAGAATTTTTCAGTGACGGAATGAGAAAACTTGTTTACATGTTGGGAGAAATGTATTAGCCTTAACGGTGACTATGTGTAAAAATAAATATATGATTTTGAAGCTTAGGAAATTGTACTTTAATGTTCTTTTTGCCCGATCTCGCTATTTCTTTTTGTTCACGCTCTACAATCATGTGTGCATTACTTTATATATATACAGTGGACGCTCGTTAATTCGAACTCGAAGGTTCTCAGAAAAAAGTTCGAATTATCCGAAGTTCGAATTATCCGATGTTAAGAGAAAATATATAACTTTAAATGTGTATCACTGAAGAAGAACCCCAGAAAATATATTATACTATGTTATCTAAAGTTAAACATATTAAAAAGCAATACAGACTTACCTTTGTCATAAAATGAAGCAGAAGATATGCTATATAAAGTAAACTTTTATTGAAAATATGAATTACACTTTGGGGAAAAACTGTAAAATGGATGTTTGGTTCTGTTTATGATGCCTACATTGTTCAGCCAGCTTCTCGATTTGAAGTAAACATTTCAATTCATTTTCAGAGGAAGGTTCCATCTGAATAAATGCGTTCAGAGTTTTAATAGAGTACATTATGGATTTTTCCATTATGGCCGCATTAAAAATATCTTGCGGCAGGTAAGTAGAGAAAAGCCCTGGAAGTTTCCTACCGAAATTGGTGCATACGTCTTCGTTTGCATCAGAGCTTTGGCTACATACAGTTTGATAAGAAATATTGTGCCTTGACTTAAATCAAGAAAGCCATCCATCACTGCATTTAAAATCTTCAATACCCATTCGACTTGGCAATTCATCAGCCTTCGTCAGCACTAGGAATCCATTTATCGGAAAATTTCGATATCTAACATCCTGGAGCCATAGCAGTAGAGCTCTTTCTAGAACTTCTTGGGACGCATTTCCCATACGTTTCCATCCTCTAGCAAATTTTGATTTTTCCCATGAATCTAAAATTGACTCCTTGTTTATCAAATTAGTTGACAAGGCATTTTTTTAATTCCATAGTCAACTGCTAACTTCTCCATTCTCTACTTTCTTTAAAATTTCTAATTTTGTCTCCAAAGTTAGGGTTTTGTACTTTCCACTTGTAGACATCCTTAATTTTTACACGTTCACACCACACAATGAGGAAGAAAAACTAGACTACATTAACTTGTCTGCACTGCAGTTATAACTGACGCAGCTCCCTAGAATCTGGTTTTTCTGAAATTCTAAGAAAATCTATCCAAATAAAGGGATCCTTTTCCGTTTAGCACTAATAAGAAGGACAATAGCTACTGACGTTTAGCGGACATGCAATAGTCTAGGAATGCAGGCACGTGCCTCTTTACACAGAAAAGAAATTTTGACACACAAAATAATAAATACAGTGTGTATTTTCTCCATTAAATGAGGAAAAAGAATTTTTTTTGTCAAATTTTTAGTTCGAATTTTTAGTTCAAAGTGATAAAAATTTTGTTCGAATTAATGAGATATTTTTAACTCCAATACAAGTTTTTGGGGGCCTTTGTTCGAATTAACGAACAACAAAATATTATTCTTTAAACAACAAAATAAAAACCCATTAAATTAATTTCTACTCTTATAAATAAAAAAAACGTTCAAACATTAATAGCTGCATACCTATTTAAAAAATGCAAATAGATAAAAAAAAAAATATTGGTAATTCAAGGTGTCAGTAGATGGGCGCCACCCTTCAACCTAACCTATCCCACCTCTAAATTCAAATGGACTGTTCCACGCATAGGGTGCCCCGTTGGGGCCTGTATTCAGGTTAGGTTTGCCCCGAGTATAGGTTCTACAGTTCCTCGTAAAGTTGTACTTGCACAATGATTCGTGATTATTTTTTGTGTGTGTTACGCCCCCATACTAGCTGAATACTCCTGTTTCGCTACAGGGTACATTTTAGGATAATTACAATGAAAAAGTTATGAAATTGCTTTTTAGAGGATTTTCTTATAAACAATATATTTTGTTTCTTCATTGGGCGGAACTAATATTACCAGGCTCGTCCGCGAACTTACGCGTGAGCAAGCTACGTAAAACTCGCTGTTATAATTCGAAGTTTCCCTATGTACATTTTAAATAGTTTGTACAAGAACTTCCATAATTGATTTCTTGTGTGATAACGATTAGAGGAAATTCAATGTCGTTTACAGACTGACTAACTTTGGAGCCCACCTGTGTTTGCTATTGATTTTTTGCTATATTGTATTTACGGAGGGTATTATTGAAGATTTAAGTGTACAAAATCTAATAAATAAAGTACAAGTCAAAATTGTCTACAATTGCAATTAATTATCTTAGATTGTTGTTACTGTACAGTTCTAATGTCTTACTGAAATGTCAACACGGTCAGTAATCGTTTCAAGGCTGTTATTGCTTAGATTTTCAACCCAAAATGATTTATTGAGAATCACTCCTAATTTTAAACATTATACAATCAGTGTTATTTGAAATTTGCTGATATGAATTTAAATTTCAAGATTCAAACTAATAGTGATAATTGAAATAGGACGGCAATAAATCTTAAATTTTAACCACAGTAAAATAAATTTTAAAAACTTGTTTACAGTTTACTTACGAGAAGAATAAGTCCTTAAGAACTATTTATTCACAGTTTCCATTTTTAATTCCTAAAAAACTTTTTAAATTTCAGTACAAATCGTTTATAAGGGGACTTTAAAAACTGGTTCTTATAATCGATAGTTTTATATCCGATAGATAACTTAAAACCAAATTCATTGTCACATAATTTCTATTTACACCTGAAACATGACGTTCAAAAAATGGTTAAAAGTTTCGTATTTGAAACGCAACGTCCTATCCGGGGTCATCCCAGTGTCATCAGTTTTGAAGATTTCATGGTCTTCATAGCCTTCTCTTAACGTGGTCCAACGTGGTTTTAAGCCAGTTATCGGAAACTCCTGGTGTCACGGCCTTCAATTCTCCACTGATTCTCTCGAACACAATGGAATGCCTCTCAAGAAATCTCTGGATCCACGAAGTTGAACAATCAAAATCATATTTTCTAAAGAGCTTCGCAAGTTCATTTGGGCCGGGAACTAATAATTCCGTTCTTTTAAGCGACATGTGTTTATAACCGGTGTTCTTATAAGCAATTTTTACTGTACTTAGTTCCTTGTAAAAATTTTCTATTTTCTTATAGTGTAGAATATAGGTAATAAAGTGGTCTGAAACAAAATCTAGGGATCTATTAAGGCTCCACTTGCATCCACAAAGTACAAACCGACTGGGTGTCAAAAAAATGTAGGAAAAGTTTCTGAAAGATTTTTATTGCCAAATGTGTTTTATATTATACTATTTTTCTGCGTAATTGCCGTATTTATTGGGGTAATTTTTCATATCCTGAGACTAGCTTTTGTAATCCATCTTTGATAGCGCGTGCAGACTTGCACAGCGCTCCAGTGATTTATGTCTCTGTACTGTGTTTCCCTGCGCCGGATCGCCTCCTGAAGCGGTCCATTTTGCAGAGCATCAAAGACGAACTCGAGGTCCCGGGGGTCAAATGGTGACAGTGGGGGCGGGGGACACTAGATCATGAAACACAAAGTCTTTGGCGGCTTGAATGGGGGGGGGGTTCTAAATGGGGGAATATCTGGAAGACACGTGTTCATTGGAATGGGGGTGGTTCTAAATACCGTGTCTAATATTACCGTGACAAATGTTGAAAGGAGAGTAAGGAAAGAGAGCTCTTGCACCATGAAGATACTTACTGCCAACCTATTCAGCCACTCTTTCTCAACATCTTTTGTTTCCTGATCATTCCGTTGACTGACTGGTCAAAAATCTCTTCAGGTGGAGAAAGAAATGTTAGTCGCTAGGAGCTAAATCTATTCGAAAATTTCCTAGACAGTGACCCAGAACGTCGAATCTGAATGGCTCAGTGCAGCTCCTTTTGCACAGCTTTGCGTTAAAAACCAACAGAACTTGACAGCTTGCGTAAAACTAACAGCAGAATACAATGTAACACCGGCTATTTTGCTATCCTGGTTTTAGGAAACTTTGGACTAATCAACATTCACAGCAAAGCGAGACAATTGACACCAAATGAAGCACCAAACACTCACAGGGACCAAGTGACGTCGTTACAATGACATGATCTATGAGCAATCAGTTCTTACTTTGTGGATGGATGCACCTCGTATTATTTATTGCAAACTGATTTTTGTTTAATGATTAATAATTGCTTTTAGATTGTTTAAGGTAAGACAACTGTTTAATTGCTGCGAAAATAATTTTCCCTTCCCAGGTGAAGAATGAAAAGCCCATGGAAAAAGGTTATAAGCTTTACAAATTAGCTACATTAAATTAGAAATAGATATTTTTTCTTTTTTAAGCAGAACGAGCACCATAGCGGACCGACAGGGGGCGCGAATGTCTTCATAACATCGAACGTGCGAAGCGAGATAGAAACGTAACGGAACTGAGCGATGATAGAGAGAATGTGAAACGCCTTTGTTAGTGTAGTAAATGTAACGTGTACGTATGATTAAATATTCGTTTAATTGTCAGTTGTAGATTAATTTCGAGTCTGATTTAAATGTAATTGAGAGCCAGCGGCCCTTAGCACGAACTCAGAAGGTAAGTGGAATTTACTTACCTATAAAAGAAAGTAAGGTTTTATAGACTGACAACACCATATACTCAATTCATTGTACTTAATTCTGATATTCAACCATTGTATGAATCTGGCTTTACATTTAAGAGTAATCTGTTAGGACGTATTTTCTCGTCCACATGCAAGAGACTAGATCTGAATGCAATGTATATTATGAAAAGAGCTTTAAGGAAAGAGAAAAAATCTGCATTTACTTTTAATGACTGTGATTGCTAACTCATTTTTTTCAGCCCCATGTCTGCAAACCCTCTTCAAGTAGAAATATTTTTTGATGAAGGATCTTGCAAGTCTTCTCCACTGCGGCAGACCCTTACCCTTATTGTCATAGGACACTGCGGTTTTGCTGGCCACGTTTTCTGGGAGTACCGTACAGGTACTCCCAGAAAACGTGGATTACCCTCGTGGAAACAGCATTACCCTCCCTATGGGCCAGTCCCGCAATTTTGAACCGAGTCAAGTGACGAGACCGGAACACTTGATCCCGCACCTCCAGAGGTAAATATGAGGACATTGCAGCTACGACAGATTTTACGTGATCCAGCCGCCATTAGTGTACACGGCGGTGGATTTTGTCAGCGACCCGCAACCCTCAGAAAACTGGCTCGACACATTTGCCAAATGGGCCACCGCACCCTAGGATGTTGCAAGTAGAAATATAAAAGCTGTTGGAACTATCTGAGAACATCGAATTCAAAGATGTCCATTGATGGACAAAGGAAATGAAAAAAAAACTAGAAAGAGGTTCATTTGATCAGTATTTATATGCCGCTGGAAGACAGTTTCTTCAAATTATTGCATTCATCAGTCGACTTAAAGATATTCATGTAAAGATCGGAAGAAAGTGAACATACAACAACCAAATTTAATACATAAATATAACTAGTTGTTCAAAACATGACGGCTAGATAGTACACAAATACCGTTCAAAACATGACGGCTAGTACCGTTCAAAACATGACGGATAGTACACACTAGCCGTTCAAAACATGACGGCTAGATAGTACACAAATTATACTCAACACATCATTGCCAAATGTTGAAAATCATAATAACGCGCAGAAACAAATTAATGTGTTTCAGCGGCCTCGTGCTTAGTGAGAATCTAAAGCGAGATTTTAAACTGTCACTGAGCATGCGGAGAAAGCAAATTTTTAATTGTAAATTATTGTTAATTGAACAGCGCGAAATAAACAATTTCTATCGGGTTTTATCTTATACTTCACAAACATAATTATCATAAAAATAAAAATGGCAGAGAGATCTAGAGAGGCTCCTCGACATTGAAACATGTGACTGAGCATGCTCAGAAACGGTGAGTTTCTAAAGTCGGATTGAAACATGTCACTGAGCATGCGCAGAAACAGCGAGTTTCTAAAGCCAGATTGAAACATGCCACTGAGCATGTGCAGAAATCAAATTTTAATTGTGAATTACAGCTCGTTAATAAAAATTGCAGTTACAAAAACCAAATTTGACAAATCTACAGATTACAATCAAAGACCAAAATGAAGTAAATTGATACAGTAGTTTTCTCTCCCAAAGAGTCGGCTTAGCAACTTAAATATATAGATACTGGAATGGATGGAGTTGACCTGCTAGATAGATTGTTCCCACGCTTCGCAATAAGAAATGGTGGTGGAATTTATTTGTGAATGCATTAAATATGGCTGTGGTCACTGGTTGGCAACTCATGAAAAAAATACCAAGCTGACTCATATGGAGTTTTTTGGAACACCAGTGCGTGGCACAAAGTGCAACGTCTCGATTATTCCTTTTGTAATAAACTTTTTTTTTTCCAAATTCTGCATTTTATGACAAGATACAAAATGATGATAATACTGAGATATATTTATAACTAGCTGTACCCGGCGTTGCTCGGGTAATGTAATTGCCAATTTTTTAGTAGCCTTAACCCTTAATGGGCGTCATCTTCATAGATTTTTTCCACAAACACACCACAAATTATATGATATTAACTAAGTGTTGGCCAAAAAAATTACGGCATTACTAAATGCGATTTTTTAATCGATTATCACTGCAATAGTAATCGATTTCCTTTAACCACCCAATCCCTCATAGAAAACAAACGCCCCAACACATCACGTGCTCGACGTCGAAAAAGACACGCCTATTTTCCCCCGCTTTACCTTCGTCCGGAAATGAAGAACGAGATCTCTATAATGAGATTTCTCGCAAGAGTTTCCGAATCATAAAATAAATTATTAAAAAATAACTACAATTTCTAAATTAATTTTGGTTCTGAGATTTCGTAAAAATGTAACGACATTTATGTATCGATTCAACAATTTGGAAAAAAGGGTCGCGGCCAAAATCGCGTTTTTTCAGAAAAAAGGGTGCGTACAGGCGATAGAAAAAAATCGCAATTAATCGATAAATTAAGACAGACAATTTTAATTGTGATTTCCGTATAGTGTCATCTTTCCCGTATAGGCTCGTCTGAAAAAAAAAATTCTTGGATTTACGGAGCTTTTACTCGTCCGGGAGCTCCAAATCGCGACTAAATATTTAATTACGGAAAATCTAATTAAAAAATCGAAAAAGGGGCTTCGAGGGGCATAATGAGACCTCGGGGGGCATCTTCGTGTCGAATCTCAAGACTGTCCGACCTGCCGTCTTTGCGCCGTGCCGCGAGCAGACGCAAACACAGACACACACACACAGACTTTGCCTTTTATATATAAAGATTAAATGCAGATACCATCGCCAAAGGACAACTTGCGAATGTCCAAAAACCTAAAAAACAATGCGATTATCAGAAATACTGTGTAATAGCTGCATATTGGATCGACTACATCAATTCCTGCTTTTGTCGTATCGTAATCCAGCATAATCGCTGGTTTTATTCCCTCCTTTCCTCTTCGTTTGTACGTGTTTTTAGTTTGTAAAGATAACAAGTACAAATATTTTAACAGACTAGTACAAATATTATAACTAGTACAAATATTTTTAACAGATGTCGTAGCTTGTCCATTTCATTTAAATTCTTTTAACCCGTTTTTTCTTTATTAAACGGAAGCTAGGGAATTTTTGTTCTGCTGCTTGGAATGCTTGTGAATAAAGAACCCAGGGGCGTAGCTACGGTGGAGCAGTTGGAGCGAACAACTCAAAGGGGCGCAAAATTTGGAAGAGTGAAATAAAAATTTATGAAAACTTTTGTATAAAAAATTCATTTTCAGATTTTCTACAAAATATACAAAAAATAAATGAAATATTTTTAAGTAAATAAAACTATAAGCACCTAAATATATTAGAATGTACTTCACTTATCATGGCCACGGCAACATAACTCTTTGCATATATTATACTTTAGAACTATTTAATAAAACTCTTTTTACCAAGAGTTTGTCTTCATGCCTCGTGAAAATTTTCCTTGTTTTGTTGGAAAAACTCCCCGTACTTCGGAGCAGTTTGCACATTTCAATTACATCTACTGAATGATAAATGTAACAAGTTATTTAGGAAAGAAATCAACTTTCAAATATTAAAACTATACTCGGGGAATACCTAACCTGAATACTGGCAAAACGCTAGAGCAGTATGATTCCGCCATTGCGATACAGTTCGCACTTTTTCCTAATAACAGAGTTGATAAAAGGTACATTTCAGACATAAATCATTAAAATAATGATTTAACTGATAAAGCGTAGATATATTTGAGCAACAAAAATGTGGTATTTAGTAAATAATGCGCAATACAGCATGCGAGAGAGAATGTAACGTCACCGAATAATGTGACCACCACAAGGCGTCCACTTTCCTTGGCGGGAGTATCTGGCGTTCAGTGTGGATGTGGAATTTTGGTAACCCCGGGTCTGTTACTTCCTGCCAATGGGTAATGGCTTACCATAAGAAAAGGCAATGTTTACAAGAGACAAGTGGGGAGAAATACACATCTGCAGTTAACAATAGAAAGGAAATTTTCAACATTGGAATATGCTGTGATTTGCTATACAATCTAAAATGGGCTACGGTATTTTATGCGGACCTGACCGCCAAAAGGTAGTTGTCTTTCTGGCCTCTTAATAAGGGATTCATGCATTATTCATGCATTATCGGTGCATTATTTGTACATTAAGAAAAAATATATGTATTATATATATAAATATATATATATATATATATATATATATATATATATATATATATATATATATATATATATATATATATATATATATATATATATATATATACACATACATACATATACATATATGTATGTATGTGGAGGCTCGTTAATTCGAACTCGAAGGTTCTCAGAAAAAAGTTCGAATTTTCCGATGTTAAGACAAAATATATAACTTTAAATGTGTCTCACTGAAGAAGAAACTCTTCTAGTATGTGTAACCCCAGAAAATATATTATACTATGTTATCTAAAGTTAAACATACACTGCTGGCCACCCAAATTGCAACACCAAGAAAGACAAGAGATATCACAACAAAATTTATTTTGTAGATAACTTTGTAAATTTATTTTGTAGATGTTGTTTTGTAGATGTTAAATTTATAGATTTCTGTGAAGTGTGGTTCCTGCCAAAATCAGTAGCCAGAGTAGCCGCTATTGTTGGAGATCACCGCTGCCACACGCCTCGGCATTGATTCAAAGAGACTTTGAATGAGTTCTTGGGGTACAGCAGACCAAGCAGCTTCCACACGTTGCCAAAGTTCATCTGCTGTGGCAGCTGGGGATGGAATCTGGGTCAATCGAAGAGCAACCATGGACCACATGTTTTCTATCGGCGAAAGATCCGGAGGGCGAGGCGGTCAGGGAAGCAATTCAATCTCGCGATTGACGAAGAACCGTTGGACAATGCGTGCCACGTGTGGTCGCGCATTATCCTGTTGAAATATGGCTGTGGGCAAGCCCTGAAGGTAAGGAAGGACAACTGGCTCCAACACCTCGGAGATGTAGCGCTGGCTGTTTAAAGTACCGGCAATGCGTACTAGAGGTGTGCGAGAGTGATATCCAATACCGCCCCATACCATAATACCCGGTGCAGGGCCAGTGTGGCGGTGCATAACGCATCTGTTGAGCGTCCTCTCTTCACGGTGTCTCTAGACTCGAATGCGACCTTCGTGGTGTTGCAGACAGAAGCGTGACTCGTCAGTAAAGACAATTTCATTCCATTCTGCCGTCCACATCCTTCTGTCATCGCACCATTGGCGGCGGAGACGTCTGTGGTTCTGCGTCAATGGTAGACAAAGCAATGGACGTGTTGCGGACAGACCACTCTGCTGTAAACGGCATCGAATGGTACGCGCAGACACTGGATGATGCGTTACAGACTGCATGTGCTGTGCTATGGTTCGTGATGTGACTGAGCGATCCGTCACTGCCATGCGCTCAATTTGCCTATCATCACGTGAAGTGGTGCGCTGAGGTGGATGCGATCGAACACGCCGGTCCGTCGTACCCTCCTGCATCCAACGATCACATATCCGCATTACAGTTGTTTGGCTTCGTCCAACACGACTACCGATTTCCCTGAAAGATAATCCACAATCTCGGTAGGCCACTATCCTTCCTCTGTCGAACTCGGATACTTGTTCAAAAGATGATCGCTGTTTCGACGAGGCATAATTGATCGTTTTTTGGAAAAAACCACAAGAAAAATACAATTGCCGAACTTGAAATCGTCGAAATCTCCAAGCCTTAAATAGCGCTTTGAAGTGGCGCCACAGGCGCACATGATGTGCGTCTAAGCTAAAATTCAAATCATTTCAATATCTCACCTCCGCTAATGCATGTTGTAAATTTCATGTTATTTGCATGTTTCCTTCAGGGTGTTGCATTTAAAGCGGCCAGCAGTGTATTAAAAAGCAATACAGACTTACGTTAATAATAAACTGAAGCAGAAGATATGCAGTATAAAGTAAACTTTCATTAAAAATATGAATTACACTTTGGGAAAAACTGTAAAATGGATTTTTGGTTCTGTTTATGATGCCTACATTGTTCAGCCAGCTTCTCGATTTGAAGTAAACATTTCAATTCATTTTCAGAGGAAGGTTCCATCTGAATTTAAGAGTTTTAATAGAGTTCATTATGGCCGCATTAAAAATATCTTTCGGCAGGTAAGTAGAAAAAAGCCCTGGCAGTTTCCTACCGAAATTAGTGCATACGTCTTCGTTTACACCAGAGTTTTTTCCACATACAGTTTGATAAGAAATATTTTGCTTTGAGTTAAATAGAGAAAGCCATCCATCACTGCATTTAAAATCTTCCAATACCCATTCAACTTGCCAATTCATCAGCCTTCGTCAGCACTAGGGGTCTATTTATCGAAAAATTTCGATATCTAACATCCTGGAGCCATAGCAGTAGAGCTCTTTCTAGAACTTCTTGGGACGCATTTCCCATGCGTTTCCATCCTCTAGCAAATTTTGATTTTTCCCATGACTCTAAAATTGACTCCTTGTTTTTCAAATTAGTTGACAAGGCATTTTTTTAATTCCATAGTCAGCTGCTAACTTTGTTTTACATATTATATATATATATACATACATACATATACAGAGTCTGTTCACACATTTTTAAGACGATGTATATTGTATTCACAAAACTAAATTACATAAAATTCTTGTGTTTTAAATGTTCTATTTGACATCCCTTATTCTGAACTACCTTTCGACATTGCAATTTCCAGGAAAATAATGCCTTTTGAAGTGTCAGAAGAGGTATTCTATCCCATTCCTCCTGAACAGCTTTCCAGAGTCCTGTAAGGGTTTTGGGATGACGTTTGGATAATGCAGATTTTAAAAGTCCGAAACCACAAAAATCCATAGGTGATACATCGGGAGATTTAGTAGGGATATCAGTGAAGGGTATGGCCTTGATACCAGTTTTTTGTTCCATTTCTTTTAGGAAATTTACAGTGGATTTTGAAGTGTGACTATACATATATATATATATATATATATATATATATATATATATATATATATATATATATATATATATATATATATATATATATACATACATACATACATATACACGCACATACATACATATATATTACATACATACATACACTGTTGGCCATCCAAATTGCAACACCAAGAAAGACAAGAGATATCACAACAAAATTTATTTTGTAGATAACATGTTGATCAAGTATCAAATGATTAAATTTATAGACTTCTGTGAAGTGTGGTTCCTGCCAAGATCACTAGCCAGAGTAGCCGCCATTGTTGGAGATCACCGCTGCCACACGCCTCGGCATTGATTCAAAGAGACTTTGAATGAGTTCTTGGGGTACAGCAGACCAAGCAGCTTCCACACGTTGCCAAAGTTCATCTGCTGTGGCAGCTGGGGATGGAATCTGGGTCAATCGAAGAGCAACCATGGACCACATGTTTTCTATCGCCGAAAGATCCGGAGGGCGAGGCGGTCAGGGAAGCAATTCAATCTCGGGATTGACGAAGAACCGTTGGACAATGCGTGCCACGTGTGGTCGCGCATTATCCTGTTGAAATATGGCTGTGGGCAAGCCCTGAAGGTAAGGAAGGACAACTGGCTCCAACACCTCGGAGATGTAGCGCTGGCTGTTTAAAGTACCGGCAATGCGTACTAGAGGTGTGCGAGAGTGATATCCAATACCGCCCCATACCATAATACCCGGTGCAGGGCCAGTGTGGCGGTGCATAACGCATCTGTTGAGCGTCCTCTCTTCACGGTGTCTCTAGACTCGAATGCGACCTTCGTGGTGTTGCAGACAGAAGCGTGACTCGTCAGTAAAGACAATTTCATTCCATTCTGCCGTCCACATCCTTCTGTCATCGCACCATTGGCGGCGGAGACGTCTGTGGTTCTGCGTCAATGGTAGACAAAGCAATGGACGTGTTGCGGACAGACCACTCTGCTGTAAACGGCATCGAATGGTACGCGCAGACACTGGATGATGCGTTACAGACTGCATGTGCTGTGCTATGGTTCGTGATGTGACTGAGCGATCCGTCACTGCCATGCGCTCAATTTGCCTATCATCACGTGAAGTGGTGCGCTGAGGTGGATGCGATCGAACACGCCGGTCCGTCGTACCCTCCTGCATCCAACGATCACATATCCGCATTACAGTTGTTTGGCTTCGTCCAACACGACTACCGATTTCCCTGAAAGATAATCCACAATCTCGGTAGGCCACTATCCTTCCTCTGTCGAACTCGGATACTTGTTCAAAAGATGATCGCTGTTTTCGACGAGGCATAATTGATCGTTTTTTGGAAAAAACCACAAGAAAAATACAATTGCCGAACTTGAAATCGTCGAAATCTCCAAGCCTTAAATAGCGCTTTGAAGTGGCGCCACAGGCGCACATGATGTGCGTCTGCGCTGAAATTCTAATCATTTCAATATCTCACCTCCGCTAATGCATGTTGTAAATTTCATGTTATTTGCATGTTTCCTTCAGGGTGTTGCATTTAAAGCGGCCAGCAGTGTATTAAAAAGCAATACAGACTTACGTTAATAATAAACTGAAGCAGAAGATATGCAGTATAAAGTAAACTTTCATTAAAAATATGAATTACACTTTGGGAAAAACTGTAAAATGGATGTTTGGTTCTGTTTATGATGCCTACATTGTTCAGCCAGCTTCTCGATTTGAAGTAAACATTTCAATTCATTTTCAGAGGAAGGTTCCATCTGAATTTAAGAGTTTTAATAGAGTTCATTATGGCCGCATTAAAAATATCTTTCGGCAGGTAAGTAGAAAAAAGCCCTGGCAGTTTCCTACCGAAATTAGTGCATACGTCTTCGTTTACACCAGAGTTTTTTCCACATACAGTTTGATAAGAAATATTTTGCTTTGAGTTAAATAGAGAAAGCCATCCATCACTGCATTTAAAATCTTCCAATACCCATTCAACTTGCCAATTCATCAGCCTTCGTCAGCACTAGGGGTCTATTTATCGAAAAATTTCGATATCTAACATCCTGGAGCCATAGCAGTAGAGCTCTTTCTAGAACTTCTTGGGACGCATTTCCCATGCGTTTCCATCCTCTAGCAAATTTTGATTTTTCCCATGACTCTAAAATTGACTCCTTGTTTTTCAAATTAGTTGACAAGGCATTTTTTTAATTCCATAGTCAGCTGCTAACTTTGTTTTACATATTATATATATATATACATACATACATATACAGAGTCTGTTCACACATTTTTAAGACGATGTATATTGTATTCACAAAACTAAATTACATAAAATTCTTGTGTTTTAAATGTTCTATTTGACATCCCTTATTCTGAACTATCTTTCGACATTGCAATTTCCAGGAAAATAATGCCTTTTGAAGTGTCAGAAGAGGTATTCTATCCCATTCCTCCTGAACAGCTTTCCAGAGTCCTGTAAGGGTTTTGGGATGACGTTTGGATAATGCAGATTTTAAAAGTCCGAAAGCACAAAAATCCATAGGTGATACATCGGGAGATTTAGTAGGGATATCAGTGAAGGGTATGGCCTTGATACCAGTTTTTTGTTCCATTTCTTTTAGGAAATTTACAGTGGATTTTGAAGTGTGACTATACATATATATATATATATATATATATATATATATATATATATATATATATATATATATATATATATATATATATATATATATATATACATACATACATACATATACACGCACATACATACATATATATATACATACATACATACACTGTTGGCCATCCAAATTGCAACACCAAGAAAGACAAGAGATATCACAACAAAATTTATTTTGTAGATAACATGTTGATCAAGTATCAAATGATTAAATTTATAGACTTCTGTGAAGTGTGGTTCCTGCCAAGATCACTAGCCAGAGTAGCCGCCATTGTTGGAGATCACCGCTGCCACACGCCTCGGCATTGATTCAAAGAGACTTTGAATGAGTTCTTGGGGTACAGCAGACCAAGCAGCTTCCACACGTTGCCAAAGTTCATCTGCTGTGGCAGCTGGGGATGGAATCTGGGTCAATCGAAGAGCAACCATGGACCACATGTTTTCTATCGCCGAAAGATCCGGAGGGCGAGGCGGTCAGGGAAGCAATTCAATCTCGGGATTGACGAAGAACCGTTGGACAATGCGTGCCACGTGTGGTCGCGCATTATCCTGTTGAAATATGGCTGTGGGCAAGCCCTGAAGGTAAGGAAGGACAACTGGCTCCAACACCTCGGAGATGTAGCGCTGGCTGTTTAAAGTACCGGCAATGCGTACTAGAGGTGTGCGAGAGTGATATCCAATACCGCCCCATACCATAATACCCGGTGCAGGGCCAGTGTGGCGGTGCATAACGCATCTGTTGAGCGTCCTCTCTTCACGGTGTCTCTAGACTCGAATGCGACCTTCGTGGTGTTGCAGACAGAAGCGTGACTCGTCAGTAAAGACAATTTCATTCCATTCTGCCGTCCACATCCTTCTGTCATCGCACCATTGGCGGCGGAGACGTCTGTGGTTCTGCGTCAATGGTAGACAAAGCAATGGACGTGTTGCGGACAGACCACTCTGCTGTAAACGGCATCGAATGGTACGCGCAGACACTGGATGATGCGTTACAGACTGCATGTGCTGTGCTATGGTTCGTGATGTGACTGAGCGATCCGTCACTGCCATGCGCTCAATTTGCCTATCATCACGTGAAGTGGTGCGCTGAGGTGGATGCGATCGAACACGCCGGTCCGTCGTACCCTCCTGCATCCAACGATCACATATCCGCATTACAGTTGTTTGGCTTCGTCCAACACGACTACCGATTTCCCTGAAAGATAATCCACAATCTCGGTAGGCCACTATCCTTCCTCTGTCGAACTCGGATACT
>CAJRAI020000256.1:22500-31651 GCA_907164885.2 Dolomedes plantarius | reverse complement strand
GATTTACGATAAGCGATGGGAAATTCAGCATATCCATGGACGGATTTCAGAACAACACTTCTGTCACCAAATGTATTGACAGGTTCAAAGTGAACAGGATCCATGTCGTGGACCCGTACACCATGAGGAGATGCGAACAGATGGCCCGATCGTTTCAGATTTTTTTGACAACATACGATTTAAGCTGATGACACCTTTCGATGCTGGACGTTGTTGTGATTGCAGAGAGGAGGATTGCCACAGATGGAAGGCTATCGTCGGGGGAATATCCAGGATCATTAAATTTCCTACCGATCCGATCCGCCATTGAAAGTTTTATTTTATATGACGTCATTTTTAGATTGGACTCGATTTGGAAATCTCAGAAAATATTTTTCAGCCGAGAACTCTCAGCCAAAATCAGAAATGAAAAAAAAAAAAAAAAAATTTTTTTTTTCTTTTTTTCTTTTTTTCTTTTTTTCTTTTTTTCTTTTTTTCTCTGAGTATATATAGAGCGGTTGGTCTGCAGTCATTTATTCTGCCGATATTGGTTCATCAAGCTAGTTTGTAGTAAAGATATTGTATCAACTCTTGGAGTATTGTTTGGACATCCTAAATAAGAAACATTATTGCAAATTCTTTTGACATTGTTTGGACATCTTCAATCTCCTATAGTCTCAAGCAATATTTATTCAGAGTCATACTTGGATTTATACTACCCCCCACAAAAAACTTTGTATCTTATACATAGTCAATCTCCTATAGTCTCAAGCAATATTGATTCAGAGTCAAACTTGGATTTTTAACCTTCGACAATCTTCCAGTCTACAGCCATTTCTTGTTCTACCCATATTGGTTTAAAGATATTGTATAATCGTTTAGCATTTGGCGCTACTTGTTGGCTACTTGGCGATATCAGTTTGGGTATATAAAGGATTGCTCGCGCTCCAGTCTGCATATCTCACACGTCATGGCTCCGAGTTGTCCCAGAGCTCCGAAGAAACCGGCCGTTCGCCGCGTTTTTTGGAATACCGACAGGTGTCGAAAGAAATTGGACATTTCAATAACAGTTCCGGAGAATCCTTTGTTGGTCGAGGCGTGTAAGAAATTGGCGTCGGTCATCGACAACATTCCAGAAGAAAGCCCCGCTAAACTTGCAAATCCAATTGTCCTCCAGTGTCCTGATGCCCGAAAGTTATCGCGAGAAGAGCGAATGAAGGAGGAAAATGCTATTAGAAACTTTCTGAAATTACCCCCGATAAAATGGGGGACTTTCAAAATTCCCAAAGTGCTAAAAGAACTTTAAATTTTTTTTTGGTTCCCCCAACATCCTCGTTGGGAGAGTAAAAAAATGGCCGGAACGTCCTGAAAAAAAAAGGACGTTCCGGCCATTTTTTTGCACAGAAATGCTTGACAACCTTGGGAATAAGACTTTTTTTTTGCATAAGACTTGAATTGCGTGTTGATTTCCTCTTTTATTAATATTTGTTTCCAAAATTGTATTCTTAATCAACAGCTATCAGAAATTTTTCTTTTTTTTGTTGTTTCCAAAGTTGGATTCTCAAATTGTTTAAAGATCTGACCAATCAGAAACCTCTTGACATGACGTCACATAGCCAATCAGCAACCTCCTGACGCGTCAATAAAAATCCGCTTCGGAGAAAAATTCATTTCATTTTGTATTCTGACTCTCGAGATGGAGGGTGTGTGCTATTTGCCACGAGCCCGTGCTGGAATCCAGCATATTTTTTGTCATGATAGAGTGTGCGACATCATAGGATGCACGACGTTTGCCTGTCAGCAGCATACGTGAAGGGCGGTATACGTCAATGCCCTGTATGTCGGGCCGACTATAAAGAATATCAGACATTTTGGTTTGAAAAATTGGGTAGTTTGTACAACTACCAGACCCTTATGATGTACATGGAAAGGGAGCCTCTGAAAAGTCGGAACCGCAAATTTCTGAGGCGAGTGCACGAAATTATCCAGGAAAGATTGGATCGCGGGAGATTCTGCCCCGGGGGATGCATGACAATTCGGACTTTTACAGACTCGAAACCTCTTCCGGATCTGCACAGGTATCCTGAATGGGATCCCAACAGCTTTGCCCTTTTTTTTTGGAGGAGGCTCGAAAGGATCGTACTCTATTCGTCCATCTGAGAGGATTTGTCAGAGAACATCACACCTGTTCCGATGAATGTTATTTCAACCTCTGTTTCTTGAAACAAATGTCTCTCGGATGATTTCATTTGTTGTTTTTTCTCACAGGGGGTAAAAAAATGGGGGCCAAAAAGATGCTTAGTTAAGCATCTTTTTGGCCCCCATTTTTTTTATGGTCAAAGGGCTGACAACGTTGGTATAAGGACTTGTCGCACGCTTTGCTCTACTACTTTTTAAGATGATATGAGGATGTTTCCAGAAAAAAAGATTATTTTAAAAAACCAATTTTGGATTTTTACTATATTGATTGCTACTTTGCTTTATTTATGGAAACCAATTTTGGAGTTTTTACTATATTGATTGCTACAGCAGAGGAAGAAGAAGAAAAAAAAATTCCAACATTGTATATATGTATATATATATATATATATATATATTATATGTATATATATATATATATATATATGTATATATAAAAAAAAGTTTGTGGAACAAACTTTGACCTGACTTCCGGTGCTTAACATCCGGTTTGAAAATCGTATAAAAAGGGCGACCCGTCGGGCTTCGGAATCATTCGACCGCTTATCACAATGAGTTCAGTAGCTCTTCACTATGCCGCTCTGCCGGTACTCAACTGTTGGGGATGCCAGACGCCAGTGCCGCCGCATTGTGCCTTCATGTTTTCATGTAGGCACATTTGCCACGTATATTGTGCTCGCCGAAAATCCTTATATTGGGATTGTCCTGACTGTTACGATCCCAGCAGCAAAGATTTAGAAAGATTATCAAACATGCCGCCTTGGTCCGATGTGAATCCCAAATTCCTGAACTAAAAAAAAAAACAAACACTGTATTTGTTTTTTAATCTCCTTTTTATTTCGCAAAAAAAGGGGGTAAAAAATGGCCAGAGAACGTCTTGAAAAAAGACGTTCTCTGGCCATTTTTTTGCGTCAAAATGATTACCAACTTTGGAAAAATAATAATAAAAAAGACTTTGTTTCATTTGTAGAAATGTGTTTTTCAATAGTAACAATATTTCTTTCCTCCAATCAGTCACCCGATGATGAACAGATACATGAATAATCATGTTTCTATACATCCTTATACTTTATTAATTTTGATTTTTTCTGTCTTTCTGGCTTTCGAATGTGATGCCTTTTATAATTATACTAAAATAAATAATCTAATACCTCCAAGCACTTAAGTCTTAACGAAATTATATGGTCCTGTAATATCAACTATATTTTTTTTATCCAAAGGGGATCCAAATTCATTTACTGTAATCTTAATCCACAAGCACTTACATTCTTAACGAAATTATATGGACTCTTAATCTAGAACTTTATGAATGTTAGCTAGATGTGAAACATAGACAGGATGACCTTATAATAATTAACAAATGACCCCTAAAATCATGGAATAAATGTCCATTATAATACATTTTTAGCTAATTGTGTTAGAAAAGGATGGTATTAGAAATGATCACATGTAATATCAACTATATTATCAGAGGATTCAACTCCAATAATGGTATTAGAAAGCATTTCAATCCTAAATGAAACCTTTTTTTTAACAATTATTAAAAATCAATATGAGAACAAACTTGGAAAAAAAAAATTGTTTGATATGAAAAACAATTTCACAACATTGGACAACTAAAAACAAAAACAAAACAAAAAAAATAGAAAGTCATATCTTATCAGATAACGGGTTCCGGATCGTATAAAAGGACGACACCGATTTGCAATTCTCTCATTCGACTCGCTCGCTCGTGAACGATATGGCTGACGCTTTCCCTTCCAAGCTATCGACTACCGTCCGATTGCTGCAGCACCCCGAAACAAAGAGAGGATTTCGGAATATTTTTGATTCGCGTAAACTTTGATTTCCACGGCCTATTTGGAGGACGACAAGGTATTTTTTGCCCCCCTCGAAGACAGAAGTGAAAATTTAATCGCCAATTTCTACAGGACTGGCAGAGAATCTTTTACCCGCTGGGATGACTACGATTCTGTCAGCTGGGACGCCGTGGCCGCTCGTCTGAAATTGGATCGACGTGTCAGGAAAAAAAACACGGACGTTCGAGTGAGTTTTCGGTAAGTACCATTTCGAATGGGGATTTGAATACGACCTATTTTTTTTTTAAAAAATATATATATATCTATATTGTAGCTCATTCCATATTTTTTTCTTTCATTCTCTTCGTCAGGTACGACAA
Source organism: Dolomedes plantarius (assembly GCA_907164885.2). NCBI lineage: Eukaryota > Metazoa > Arthropoda > Arachnida > Araneae > Dolomedidae > Dolomedes > Dolomedes plantarius. Next base: position 27,294 of record CAJRAI020000256.1, on the reverse strand, counting down.
CACGTTCGTGGTAAAACAATATTTTACTTTTGGAAACGTGGGTGGAACCTGGGACCTGTCACATTTACCAGACCACGACGGTACCCCTCTTCTTCTACGTGTTGCCTGAAAAAAGACCAGATCTTTTGATGTCGTCCGCAGAAAAAGGGGATTCCGAGCCGCCGACCAGTTCGTCTACAAATTTTTCGTCCTGGAACCCGAATCCAAGTACCGGGTGACGGAGGGAACGTGCTACGTACTGGTGACTGCCCAAAAGACTCTCTTTTCTGTGGACGTCGTGAGAGCCGACCTAGAATTGCCCTTCGAGTGCAGGAATTGGAGGGAGACTACCAAATTAAAACGGAAGAGGAACATTTACGACAATGTTCCCCAAACACCGGCATTGGACAGATTAGATGATGATTTGCTGATGCCGCCGCCGCCTCCGGTTCGTAATGTGTATCACTCGTTCGAACCTCCCCAAATGGATCCGGAACCGTCGTCGTCAGTCGTCATGGATCCGGAACCGTCAGTCGTCATGGATGTCGAATCACAGACGAATCAACTTGAAATATCTTCTTTTCATCCGCCTCAGACAGTCTTGTATCTGATACCCCAATTCGCCGACATGTACAATGACATTCGAAATCGGGAATTGGGACCCCCGATTCCGCTTGATTATGTCCAGACATTAGACTATGTCCCTGAACCTATGGACTTGTCGACAAAGAACACGGATTTGGAACAAATCGATATGGATTTGTCGACGAGCCAAATGGATATTGAAAAAATCAATTCGGAGGAATTGATCATGCAGACCTGTTTGGAAGAACCTCAAACTCCAAACTTTTTAAACATGTCGGAAGACTTTGACGAACTCTTTAAAAATTTAGAAACCTATGTAACGTCCTTTTAATAACAACAAACAAAATAAAAGATTTATTTTTACATATTAATCTGTTGTTTGTCTTCCTAAAAAACACAACAATTCCCATCCTAAATTAAAACATATTGCAACTTCAGTGATATGGAATGGCATTAGAAAGAATTCCCATCCTAAATTAAAACATATTGCAACTCTAGTGATACGGAATGGCATTAGAAAGAATTCCCATCCTAAATTAAAACATATTGCAACTCTAGTGATACGGAATGGCATTAGAAAGAATTCCCATCCTAAAAATCCAAAACCATATTACAACTCTAGTGATACGGAATGGCATTAGAAAGAATTCCTATCCTAAAAAATCCAAACACCTTTAATCACAAAATGCTTGAGAGTTAAAAATATAAGCTTATTTTAAGAATTGTACCTCCTGTAATATCAACTATATTATCAGAAGAGAAAAAAAAAAAAAAAAAAAAAAAAAAAAAGATTCAACCGCAACTCCAGTGATACTTACAAAGTGTTTTCAGTCAACAATCTGTTTTCAACGATGTATTATGCTTTAGAATAATCCTCAGGATTATTCTAAAGCATAATACATTGTTATTCCTTTCCTTTCCCCAAAAAAATTGGCAAACCATGGATCTTGTAAAATTTCAAAGGGGTACCGGTGCTTATATATTTTTGCGGCCGACTGTATTACATGAGCATTCAAGGGGAGGGGGGCAAGTTTTGCTTATTTTTGCTGCAAGAGGGAAGGGGGGGGGTTCAAAGCAATGCTTATGTAAAACAGAAAGCATGCACTCAAGAGAGTGCGCTGCGATGTGCTCTGTTTGCAATGATCGCAAGAGAGGTTTTTTTATTTATTTAATTTTCTTTTTTTTTTTTTTGGGGGGGGGGGGTGATGTGTTTTCTTAAGTGACATTCTTCTCTAGAGTCGAATCTTGTTTTAAGGGCTTATGTTTTAGGTTGCGTTTTGTACAGCAGAAAAATTCGTCTATCAATCAGAAACTTTTTGAGAGTTTCAAGAAAGATCGACGAGTACGTCCAGTTCGTATAGCTGCACGACGTACCAATGAGTTAATGTGTAGTCATCAAGCTCAGAGTAGAGATGAAGATAGTGGCTTGATGACAAATAGGTCAGGGGGGAGGCAGTAGGGGCAATTGCCCCTTCCAAAAAAGCCTAGCGTATTTTTTGCATAGCCTAAAATTATATAATCGTAGGCCTAATAATGAGTTTAAATTTAAAATGAGAGGATGTTTATTCTTTTGTACAAATAGCCCTCCTACAGCACGGCATCTTACAACACGGTTTCGCTCTAACACGATAGGATAAATTGCGAGAACCCTCGTATAACACTGCAACCTGTAACACGGTTTCTCTCTAACACGATAAAAAAATTGCGAAACCCTTTGTACAACACTGTACTTCTACAGCACTAGATAACATGATTTTTGTTTAACACATTTAAAAACTAAATTACCTTAAAATAGTGACGGGAAGGAATAATGAACTATCAGTGGCATTACATAAAAATGCATAAACAAATTATAAATTATTCATTTATAACTCTATAAAATTACAAGAAGGCCTAAGCTGAGCTGAAAATCTTGAATCATTTTTCTTGAATGCAGACCCTTCCGCTGAAAGAAGCCGAAAATTCAAAAGAAGCTGCAAAATTGTCTATATCCATACCGTAAAATCTACAATGACTTTGTAAGAATCAGCAAACAAACCAAAATTACAGATTTTTTAGAGGATAGAAGGTGCAAAAACACTAAATGAAGTAAAAGGTTCTGAAAGTAAAGGTGATATCGTTCAACCTAAAAAGCGTTCTCGTTTGATTGTACTGAGCAGTGATGAGGAAGAAATTTATTAAGTTGTTTATATGTAATTTTTTAAAAAAACTTGTTTTTAATAAGTTTTCGGAACGTAACTCCCCTTTTTGTACTGGCTCTGGGTCTCATAAAACACGGTTTCACACAACACGGCATTTTCTAGGAACCTATCTACCGTGTTATAGGAGGGTTACCTTTATATATATATATATATATATATATATATATATATATATATACACTAGAGGAGTGGCAACCCGATGTGTTGCATTTTCGATTTAAAATGAAATGGTTTTATTTCTTAAAGATTGAAAGCTGTTTAATCACTTTTAAAAATGTATTAGAGGCACGAATGCTAGTGTTGTTTTCGTCTGGCTGTGGCTAAGTAACCGGCCAACCGGTTGCCGAGTAATCCTAACTAAGGGACCGGCCGACGCAGAACTTCATTGCGCATCATGTTTGGAAATTCGACCAGCCGGTAACTTAGGATTCGCAATTAAATGTCCGGCTGGTTTGGCCTGTAGCCTTGGTTTAAACTAGTTGTATATTTTATTTTGATTTTACTCAAGATTTTCAACTTTTTCTTCTTATGTTATGTATTTTTGTTTAAATAATTCTATAAAATATATTTATTATTTTTTACTCAAGAATTTCATCTTTTAATTCTAATGTTGTGTTTTTTGTTGTTTGGATTAAAAATTTTTCTATAATATATTATTTATATTACTCAAGAAATTCAACTTATTACTTCATCTGTTATGTTTTTTGGTTTAAACCTTTATTCTATATTATATGATTGAGGTCAACTTAATAATCTTGTTGTGTAAATATATTATTTTACTCAAGAATTTCAACTTATTCAATTTTATCTTTATGTATTGTTTTTTGGTTTAAACATTTATTAAACAATAAATATTTGAGGTTAAATTTATAAACATGTAGTGGATTATTTAACTACTCAAGATATTCTAATTTCTTCTATTTGTTAGTATAATTGGTTCTTACATATAATATTGGTTAATATTATATTCTCTTGCTTTTTCCAATGCTACTCTTATTCTTGCTATTTGCATTGGTTAATTATTAGTTAATACTATATTATTTTTACTCAAGAATTTCAACTTTTTCTTCTAATATTGTATTTTATTGTTGTTTGGATTAAACATTTTTATTTAATAAATTATTTTTTTCTCAAGAAATTCATCTTATTACTTCATCAGTTATGTTTTTTGGTTTAAACCTTTATACTATATTATATGTTTGAGGTCAAATTAATCTTGTTGTGTAAATATATTATTTTACTCAAGAGTTTCAACTTATTCAATTTTATCTTCTTATGTATTGTTTTTTGGTTTAAACATTTATTTAACAATAAATATTTGAGGTTAAATTTATAAACATGTAGTGTATTATTTAATTGCTCAAGATATTCTAATTTCTTCTATTTGTTAGTATAATTGGTTCTTACATATAATATTGGTTAATATTATATTCTCTTTGCTTTTTCCAATGCTACTCTTATTCTTGCTATTTGCATTGGTTAATAATAAGTTTTAATTATTAGTTATTATTATATTCTCTTTGCTTTTTACAATGTTACTCTTATACTTGCTATTTGTATTGGTATTTAATTATAGTTATCATATACCTAATATGTTAGTATAAGAGACCATATTCTTTTCTATTCATGAGCTGTAGTAAACCATTTTTAGCGACTGGCAATTTGGCATGTCAAACTAATCATGTCAATGCTTGGTACATTGATACTTATAGGGGTACCAATGGATTGTCAAACCATTACCAATATTCCACATCCTCTTTCTCTATGCCCTTTTCAGGTAATCAAGTCAGGCGTAACACATTAGTTTTGATAGATGCTCTAATAAGCTATGCGAAACTTGTCCCCTAGCTAACAATTCTCAAATTCAAGTTAATTCACAAAAACAAAAACAAAAATTCTGTAAAGCATATAGTTGCATCTATAAAATTACCTGCAGTTGTTGTCATATGGAATATATTGGTCAGACTTCTAATCCACTACATATTAGAATTAATTTGCACCATTCTAATATTAAAAAATATAACATATA
>CAJRAI020000256.1:15000-20000 GCA_907164885.2 Dolomedes plantarius | reverse complement strand
TTTTTAGAGGATAGAAGGTGAAAAAAACTCTAAATGAAGAAAAAGGTTCTGAAAATGAAGGTGATATCGTTCAACCGAAAAAAACATTCTCGTTTGATTGTACTGAGCAGTGATGAGGAAGAAATTTATTAAGTTGTTTATATGGAAATTTTTAAAAAAAGCTTGTTTTTAATAAGTTTTCGGAACGTAACCCCCCCCCTCCCCCTTTTGTACTGCTTCTCGGTCTGATATAACACGATTTCACACAACACGGCATTTTCTAGGAACCTATCTGCCGTGTTATAGGAGGGTTACCTGTATATATATATATATATTTCTTCTGTCCGTGTGTATGTCACTGAACTGCTCCTAAACGGCTGGACTGATTTTTATGAAATTTTTTATGTGCGATTAAGTTGATTCGAGAATGGTTTAGATTCACAATAAGACACCCTAGCACCCCTAGGGGGGCAGGGGGCACATGTAAATATAATCGAAAAGGACTGATATCACTGTCGAATCCATAGTTTTCAGGGTCGCTGAGATTAATAATGACACTCTCCATGTCGTTTAAGTCTGGGCTGCACCCCCCGCTTTTCATGTTCATCTGTCCAGACAGAATGCGCTTAGCGCGTTTCTAGTGAAATGATATACAAACAATTAGAAAGAAAGAAACTTTGAGCCTGCGGACTATTGTCTGATTATACGTCTGATTTTATTGAGAATTAATAACACAGTGTTGCACACGTTTGGATTGAATAAGTTTACTGTTTAATTAAATTTAATTAGATTTGTTTGATCTACTGACTACAATCAAAACTTTCATATTTTTTTTAGCCATAAAACCTATTTGACTGGGCTAATAGCGGCCTTTACACGTGCGCTCTTATCATCTGCTGCGTCCACCGCGTTCTCCAACTAACTCGATGACAATAAGCTCTCTCTGTCCCCGTGGGCCACACGCCGTTTGCTTTTAACACCTCTGCAGCCCTCTTGTCGAACAAAAGGCTGTTTCTTTCAACCCTTGGTGAAATCAGGGGTCTGGAGAAATTCTGTCTGGCGTAATCACTTCCGAAAAGGAGTCCGTTAGTCTTTGATTGTCAGCGCTGACTGCTAGCCACTCCCTTTTGACGAGTCATGTCGTTAGCACCGAAATAAAAAAACTGCCGACTGAAAAGGCAAAGATCGTTAGTACAATATCGTTAGATCGTTAGATCGTAGTAGTTACATTTAGGCTCGGTGCACACGAGCGATCCGGTGCCGGTGTGAAATCGCATCGGTGCCGCAGGCTTCAATTCACACGAGAGGCGATCTCGTTGCGGTTTTGGCTGTTCTGTGAAATTCACGTGACAGACAGATGGTGTACATGAGCGAACAATTAGAGAACGCGAGGTGTAACATTGAGGACACGAGAGTTGGAAGCGTACTCAGAAAAAGAGTTGTGTTTTCGTACTTTATTTATAAGTATTTAAAATACAGAAAAAGAAATTATTGGGTCCACCCACTGGTGAGTTAGAGGATGTTAAAAGGGACATCTTCTTATTATATGAAGACTTGTGTCATGACGAAGCAAAGTTTTTAATTACTTCCGAATGAGCAAACACTCTTTTGAAGAAGTGGTTCATTATACTTCAACTACAAACATTATTTTTCTGTGGTGTTATTAGCAGTTGCTGATTCACAATATAACTTTTTGTATGTAGATATTGGCTCCTATGGCAAAGATTCGGATAGTTTAATTTTCCAAAATAGCTCTTTCAATAAAAAATTAGAAAGCGGAGGCGTGAAAATACTAACAGGTAAATCCCTGCCTGGGATGGATCACCCAGTCTTGCCCTACGTGTTTGTTTGTTGGAGATGAAGCATTTTCCTTGTTAAGAAATGTTTTGAGACCGTACAGCGGTAAATTTTTGTTCAAAAAATAAATAAATAAAAATTTTTAAAAAAAAATTTAAAAACAAATTAATTAACTACCGACTATTTCGAGCTCGAAGATATGTCGAATGTTCGTTTGGAATTTTGAGCAACAAATGGCGAATACTACATAGGCCTCTAAACGTGAAACCTGATTTTGCTATAAGCATCATCAAAACGTGCTGTGCCCTTCATAATTATGTTCTCAAAAGAGATGGATATAAATTTGAAGATACATTATGTATCGAAGGATTTTATGACAGCGGCCAAAATCAAGGATCCCATCAAAATCAAGGAGAGATCAATTTAAATCAGATCAGAAATACATGGGCGGACTATTTCATTAGTGATGTCGGAAAACTGCCATGGCAAAATGACTGCATTTAACAATAAATGTGAATGGAAAATGCGATATTTAAAAATAACAATAAATATTTAAAAATTTAATAGATGGAAATTAATAAAAGTTTAATAAATCAAAAAATATGTTTAATTTTACTTTCTAGCATATTGTTTAGATTTGTGTTTAATTTTTAATTAAGTTATATACTGCTATGCTCTGCTGTTTTTATCTAATTACATTTGAGGAAACATCAAAAATTAATACGAGACTGAAATATGAGTAATGTTTTATCTGAAATATTGTAAACCTGATCGTCGTGATCCGTTAAATAAATGTCACCTGGCACCTCCAGGCATGCGTTCCTTTTGTCAGCCTGACACCCCGGGCCTTGAATTGTCTTTGTGGTCTTTTCCAAAAAATTGACCCCTTTTTCCACTTAGGGAAGTGGCCCACCATTATGTATTTAATGGTCTGCTAGATTCCTTTAACAAAAAGTCACATCTGTACTGAATTTTCCAAAGGTAGGATTGAGTCTGTTTTCAGACTACAGCTCCGATTCAAAAAATTAGAAAGAAAATATGGTCAAGGGAATTGCAAATCTAATTTATCAAATAAATAATCAATGATATCAAATATAAATTATCATAATACAATCTGCATATTTTGTAGATTATAAAAATATGAACATATTACAATGAAATAGAAAATATATTTAAAACAGCAAGTGAAAAAAATTCAAAATATTAGAATACTTCATAACATGGTTCAAAAAATTAGAATAATGTAAATATATTGTACACAATTAATATATTGTAAATATATTAAATTGTGTATTTAATTTGTGTAGTTAATTTGTGTACAATTTAATATATTTAATATATTGTAAATATATGTACTTTTCACATTTAATATCCCACAATTCACGAAACTTTTTAACTTCCTCTATTAAAAGTTCTGTGTCTACACTTTCAGCCATTTTGTTTTTGCGGCAAAATGTCGTCCGTGTGAATAGCGCAGTTGAAATGAAGGTACTTCTAAGCCGTTGTCGTTCGTGCGATGAAGCAGTACCCGGGGTAGAAAAACCGGTCGTTGCGAGCTCGCAGCGGCTCAAACGTCCGTGTGAATCGGTTAGTTCAACTCTATGTACTTCTAATCGCAACTGCCGTGCCGCACCGGCGCCGCATCGCTCGTGTGCACCGAGCCTTGGGCTGACTTCAAAAAGCAACGACCCTTCCTAAGTTGTACCGACCCGCACAATAGTCTTTTCAGTTCTACGAATGCCGGGATTTAAGGAGAATACTGGAATACGTCAGAAATACTTGACTACCTCATACCATCACTAAACTGAATTACAGCATCAAATGCACCACATTTTAAAGTTTTAAGGCATACATAAACTTTTTTAAGCACAAAACATTCATTTCAGTTCCGTGTTTCACAATGTAGGCAGTTTTTGAGAAGTTTATTAGAACATGGTTCTAAATAGTTGGCTTTACTATATTTAGCACCGGACTGTCTTTTCCCGCCTCCCCTCATAGGAGTCGTGCTTCTAACATTTAATGGGGAGGGGGCACGAATCGAATTCAGTTAGGACCCTCCTCAGCGTAATGACTACCGGACGACCCTTAAAATATGAAATATGACTTTTTCAAAATTGAATAACAATAGAATTGATGTTTGAGTAGTATTCAAAAGTTATACAATGAGAAAAATAAATTTAATATAAATAAAATGAGAAAAAAGTTTAGCATCGAATTTTTGTTATGGATATCATTGTTAAAAACTATGTTAAGGCTAAACACATAATCGGAATGTTCAGTTTCACAGTTTGAAAAGGCGGAAAAAAACCAACTTTCTTAAAAGTTTTCTACAATTTCTGATTTTAACTGAACTTGTATTAAAATTTTAATTTAGTTCAAGTTAAGTTAGGAGGGCACGTCCCCCCCCCCCAACGCTACGACGCCTATGCCTCCCCTCATCTATGAGTCACAGGCCATCCTCCCCTCCACTAGGTATTATACCTGCATGTCTTTCGACAATGAAACATTCTCCGCAAATCACATCAACGCAATTAGCGCTCTTCTGTTATTGAAATACGCTTCTTACTTTTACGTAAAACAAGGTCTGCAAGGTTTGACATTTACGCTGTTACGTTGACAAAAAAAAAAATCTTTTTTTGTCAGTGCAAATTTTTTCTACTACAGTATTAACAACCCCCATTAAGCTTTTATCACATTGTTCTATTTATTTTTTTAACATAACACGGTCTTTATGAATGATGTGACACATTTTGTTAAGCCGACCCGTTAAATATCAAGTTAGTCGCTGATTTCGAGAAAGGAGTGTTGTTTCGATGATCTGCACTATTTTGGACGCGGTGTCAAGCCGAGTGAATCAATTTATTCACAGGTGTGGTGCATTACATATTTTCTTTTACACAAACTTTGGCATTTTATATAACACTTTTCTTAACATTCCTTTACACTTATTTTTTTCTTCATTTAACGTTAATCTTTACATGATCCTTTAAATATTTAATCTGTAAGACGTCTGTAATACCTTCTATATAAATACTATCCTGCTGGTTCATCGCATCGATGCACATATTTATGGGCGAAAAATCTGTCGGCATATTTTCTTTTCCACAAACTTTGGCATTTTATACAAACACTTTTCTTGACATGTTAGCATCAATCCTTTACGAAATCATTTCTTCTACAAAAGACATTTTCTATAACTTACTGATATTGCAAACGTATCTCAT
>CAJRAI020000256.1:0-10000 GCA_907164885.2 Dolomedes plantarius | reverse complement strand
TAACGAGTTTCGGATAATTTGCTACCTAGATAGAAAAGGAAAAAGGGGGGGGGGGGGGGGATTTTACAAGCCAGTACTGCTAGACACCCTGTTTCTTTACCTACGCTAAAATATTTTTTTTTCTTTTTCGGAGTTTGAATAATAATAAGATAAGTGATATTTAATAATATTTTATTCACAGAATCAAAAATCAATCAGTAAATAGGATTAATGCATCTAGTCAAGTGTACTAAGTCAATTTATTGCCTACATTAATTTGCTTAATTTTTACGGTTTTAAAAGACTGAGTAAAGCCTAAGATATGATGTAACGATAGTGTTAATAGTTGATATTTGAATTGGAAGTTCTTTAGTTTACGAAAAAAATTATTGAGATTAACCCCGTTCAATTTGTGATTTTCTATATGTATAACACCCTTACAAAGATTACAAAATGTGAAATAAAATTATTTGGACAACTCTATTTGTGATATTCTATGACCTTATGTGACTTTCTATACCCTTCGAAAGATTACAAAATGTGAAATAAAATTATTTAGACAACTCTATTCAGGGTTGGCAAGTTTCTTCCAAAGTGGAAAAAAACCAAAGAAAAAACTGGCAGGAAGAAATAGGTTTCTTCCACTAGTGGAAAAAATGGAAGAAACTGTTTTTATTTAAGAATTTACTATATAAGTTGCAACTTTGAAGGTACAATAAATGCATTTTTCTTATAGATAACCTTAAGTAAATTCAATTAGACCTATAAAAATTTAATTAATTATATATGCTAAATTAATAATTACATCAGTTTTTTAGCCAAGATCAAATCAGACACCTGAACAAAAGAAATTTTATCCAAAATACACAAAATCCATTAAAAGTTATCCATTTCAATTTAACCAGCATAATTTTTTATTATTTAAACTAATATACAATAATTATTGTATTAAAAAATGTCATCAACTTCCTCATTTTCCATACTACAGTGCAACATGGTATAACAAAACAAAAGTTTTTTAGCAATAGGATGCTGCAATTGGTTTTTCAACTTAGAATGGATGAATGCAAAAGAAGAAAAAATTCTTTCAAGTCCTGAAGAACTTAAGGAGAGTTTAAAGCATTTCGACATACCCATAGAGCTCATTGGGTATGTCACTGCAGTTGCAAATATTTTAAAATTTATTTGGTGTGTCCACCTCATTTCCTTCAAAGAAAAATGACTTGTTCTTACTCTCCTTTACATGTCCAGCACACATTATGGCACACAGGTGTGCCATAGTCAGAGACACAATCAATGGGTGCCTATGACTGACTACATTCTTTCTAACCTTATAGGGCCAGACTTGAACAATAGGAGAGAATAAAACATTGCAGGTGTGTAAGGTAAGGTGCAAATGAAATGGGGAAGAGGGAAATAAACTTGTCAGTATCAGCTCATACAAAGGATTGCATTAAAAAAAAATAATATCTTTAATATTAATTAAGTTATGCACTTTAGATTTGATATATTATGTTTTGAGTTTAATTCCTTTATATAGTTAATATATTTAAATTTTGATTTTGAGCATCTGATTTGTTTTCTGTTCGGTTTTTCCATTTCTTCCAGTTTCTTCCACTGTCCCGGAAGAAACCCAACCCTGACTCTATTTGTGATTTTCTATGCCTATCCAGTTAGAAACCAACGAGTGGGGTAACGGTTTGCAGTGCAAACCTTTGCTCCACCGATTGGGGCAAAGGTTCGCAAACAGGTGTTTTGGTAAAATTAAAAATTCGGTGCCTAAACATTTCGGGAAAAAATTCATTATTTTATAGAAGGTAGAGCAGATACCCAACTACAATACAAGTGACTTTTTCGGGCGATAAGATCTAATGGAGGCCCGTAAAAAACCAAAAACTCAAAACTGCAAACCTTTGCCCCACATACGGTATTTTAAAACAGAAGAGTAAATCACTCTGACTTCGAGGTAACATAAAATGTATATCACAAACAGTGTACGACGATAGTGGGATGGAATTTTTTTTTCATTTTGTCTTACTTTTAGAAGTTAGAAAAGCTTTGTTATTTTTCTCTTAATTGTTGTACCAACATCTGATGAGACACACACATAGATCAATTAACACTAATTTTAAGATATCTTTGTAAGAAAGGAGATGTAAAAGACAGTGTCTTTTCACATATTGTGTCCTCTGTTATTAAAAACATAGAACACCAGAAAATGTGAAAATGCATATTGTTCATAACCAGTATTAAACTGTACAAATAAAGCTCACACACATTGGTTCTGCAAATACATTCAAACTCAGTTGCCCAAATGCAATGTGATAGTAAAATTCTCTCTTTATCAAGCAGGAATTTATGGAACTTTATTCTTTCTGTGAAGGTTACTTTGTGATCACTCTTGGTTTAAGAATAAAAGTAAACTAAATTTAAGCACTCTAAATATATAAATTCTGAATAAATACAAAAATATTAAAATCAACAGAGGAGGGTTTAACATTCAAATGAAGCTATTAAGTTACATTTGGTGTAAACAGTGATGTGAGCAAGAAGGGACTTGCAAAACCTTATTACATCATGTAAGCAATATGCTTTGAATATTTAATGTAAGGTTTCATTAGAATAGTCTCTTTTGCTTAAATATACAAACTTAATAAACAACTCTTGATTTCTATTTAGTAATTTATATTGGAAAGCTATTTATAACCAGTTTACCTCAAATGGCAATAACTGATATTATGTGACATAATATACAGGATTCTTAAAAAAAAAAAAAAAAAAAAAACTAATGGCTATTCTGAAAAATAAATTGAAATTTAATAAGAAAATTAAAGAAAATCAAGTATATTACCTTATATACATAAAACTAGATAAAAAGCTATATGATACAAAATTAAAAATTGGATCCTCATTTGATTTAAATACTTTAAAAATGTAAAACATTGCATAAGAAAAAATCCTTATATCCAAAGTAAAAACATTAATAGTATTTTACAATGCCTTTTACAGATATTACATTTAACATTTTATCATAACTTTCAATCCTTGTATACAATTGTAGCTAGCAAGTTTTTTTCTTGAAACAGAACATTACATATAAATTCTGCTCCAGAGAAAATTACCAGCTGGCTTTTAAATGATGGATTTCCTGTAAGGAAGGAAAATTTTAAAATATTGAACTGCTGTAACATAAAAGCACATGATTATCCTAAATTAACAAAAACAAAATTTAGGAAATAAAATTAATATCATTGATAACATTTATCATAATTTTATGATCATTGAAATTATGAAATACTTTTACTTAATAACTGTAATGTCTAGCACTTTCAGTTAACGTTTTAAGAATCAATTATACCATATATAACAGGGATGTGACTGAATACATTGGACATTAATATATCATAGAAACAAATTTTTACTAAACTTACAGTGCTTTATATTTCCACAGCTGTTCAGATAACTTTTTTCAGATATGTTTCAGGAAAACGTCGTAAAAGCATAAGCTGAACGCGAAATTTGGACCCATTTTTAGTGATTTATTTAAAGCTAAATGGGTCGATAATTCTGAAATGAAAAAGGAAAATGACTAACTAGTGACAAATTCACCACAGATTGGTAAATTTTGCTCTAAACTTACCGAATGCATTTAATCCCAAAGCATAATGTTTTCAGACAATTCATTTACACATGAAAGGAAAATGACTAACTAGTGACAAATTCACCACAGATTGGTAAATTTTGCTCTAAACTTACCGAATGCATTTAATCCCAAAGCATAATGTTTTCAGACAATTCATTTACACATGAAAGCAAATTTGAATAACTGTAAAATGCCCTTAGTAAGCTATACAGATGATCCCTTATTAATACCGATTTCAGTTTAAGCATTTATATGAACAAAGGTAGCATTCAAACTTTAGATTTAGCTCTACCATTTCTTACGAAAATTATACAATTATACTAAGAAAAAATAAAATGGTTAACAAACTATTGAATTACGATAAATTTCATGTTCAACTCAGTCGCTATTCGACTGGTATTAAATATGACATAATCATATCTTTAAATATAATGACATAGGACGTAAAATTTTTACTAACCTTGCAATACTCACAATAGGATGCGGATATACAGTATTTTCAAAGTTATTCCATCCTGAGCATTTTTCCGAATCACGCATGGAAGTTGCACCAATCGAACTTTCTTATGCCTGTATTTCCATGGCAAAATGTTACAACAGGTCTGAAATGAAAATATAAAATTATCAATGAGCAGTAGAATAACAGACAATCGGTTTATTTGGCTCAAACGAACAGTCTCGCATTTTTCAAGCAAATTTAGTCCTGCTACGCCTAATCCCCACATGGATAATATACAAAAAAAAAAACTATTACTTATTAAAAAATCACATCACATACCTGAAGGTCGAGAACATGAATAGTTTTTGCTCCTTAATCTACTTTATTTCGTGTTGTGAGTAAATCTGCATATTTTTTTTTCTTTAGTAAACCCGACGAAATGACAAGCAATATACGTCGTACTATCTGACGCTAGTGCCGTAAAATGGCGGTAGTTACTAAATGGTGGCGCTGCGATCAGTGATTGGCAAAAGCGCATGCGCAGCCAGCCGGTTACCTAGTCTCCGAAACTACGGAACCGGCCACTGGCCGGTTGCTTAGACACTGCCATCTCGGCTCACTGGTCATTGATTGTAAACAAACGAAGCGAGAGACAGTGTTTACATTGAGTGTGAGGTCATATTAATGGATGAAGAAAATCGGTAATATGAACACATTTCTGCTTCATACAAATTTAAATAATATTATGGGCTTTTCAGTTAACTGTTTTCATAATTTTATCGTAATAGCATAAAATATTTGTCATCCCTGTTAGTTGGTGCCAGTAATTTTTTAACACCAACAGTTGTTCAATATCCTAGACTGGACGGTGCACTACGTCTGTGTTGACTAAATTTCTCCCAATGTATGTTACCATTATTTAATTCTTCTTTCTAGTAGGTAAATTTTGAAAGGATATAAAATATAGATTTTCTTTTATGAAAAGAATGTATTTACAGTGATTTTTCATAAGCTGCTTGTATGTGTGTTGTCTGTCACCTACATTTATTTATTTACTTATTTTCAGATCTATGATATAGGAACTTTATTAAGATATTTGTGTTACGTGTAAACATGGTTTGAAATTGTCGCCCATAAAATGACAAAAGAGAGAAGTGGTATAAGTGAGTTACTAGAGATTGTCTTTCATTACATTCTGTATTCTAAGAAAATTTATCCTGAAAAAATATTTGAGAAAAGGATCAGATGTAATCTGCCAATATGGGTAAGAAACTACATGTGTTTATTCTTTTAGTTTATTTGTTTGGTTAAATATTTTTATTATGTTGATTTTTCAAATAATTAGGAATGATTTTAGAACAATAATTTTTTATTACGGGAGCCTACAGTGGGTGTAGGAATGTTACTCTCTCTGAGGGGAGAGTATATAAACATCCATGCCTTCACTGTTATTCGAATCTAGGCCTAGAAAGCTGCAGCTCATATCGCTAATCTCTTGGGAGCAGAAATATATATCTTTAAAATGCATATTCAATGAATTTTCTAAAAACTTTTTTTTAAATCCCTGCTTTTGAAAAATAATTTTATAAAGTAAGTAAATATGCTTCTCTGCTTATTTATGTGCTTATAGAACTTTGAAAAGGAAAAAAAAAATTAAAAATTCATGATGTTTATAAAAAACATTCTTTTTATAGTAAAGTTATCAGTAGCAAAGTATCATAAAACTATATTTTATGAAAACATTTCAATAAAGTATTTTGATTATATATTTTATATAATAACTCATCCATGTAAAATGACAGGAATTTTATATGATATGGAATATTCTTTAGAACTGATCCATTATATGTCAAATTAGTATGTAAAGAATCTTTTTTGTACAGCAATATTAAAAAAAAAACTTTAAATTTATCATTTTTGCCATACAAAATTGAGTTTCCCTGGGTGGCACTCAAACCAAAACGACAACAGCCAGGAAAAAATTAGACCAGCTAAGCAGTAGTTTATGGTATTCTCAGTGGAAGAAAGAAAAAAAAAATCTGCTTGTCTTTTATTATTGAATCTTACTATTTAAATATGAATGTTTGAAGCTGTATAATTTGGTTATAGACCTTTGTCATAAATTAATATTTATGACAATGCCAGTTGTTTTTCTATCTGATGTATGTGGTTTTTTTTTTATAATGAATTTACCTTTTAGAATTTCTGTAATTTGTATTATATGTATATATGTGCATATTTTCAGATCCATATACATAGCATAAAAATCAACAATTTACTTGTTTACTGATCTGTGTTTTCTCTCTTAGAAATGTAAGCATCCTGCTGTGTGTTCTTACATATCAAATTTTTTTGTGTTTCTGGAAAAAATGCTTGGTGATGAGCCATCTCTTGATGTAGCATTTTTAGTTATTGGGAAATCTAATGAACTATTAGAGGAATTTGTATTCGAAATCCAATATCCAAAAGAATGTGAAAAGGGGTAAGTTAATTATGCATTAAAATATTTAACTGATTGTTTTATTGGTAACAGATTTCTTCAGCTAAGCATAATATAACTTGAATACTTGATTATGTTTTGTGTTATAACTATTGTTCAACCTCAAAAAATTTGTATTTTGTAGTGATTATACAGTTATATTTTCTTAAAAATAATAAAAAGTAATCTATCTTGTTTCAAGTAATTTAATACTTAAACATTTTATGTTAAATTTCAATGTGCTGAGTACTTAAATAATTAATATACAATTAAATGCTATTGTGTTTGATGTTTAGTATTTGTTATATGAATCTGCCATTCTTGCTTTGGTGCAATTAGTAGTATTTTCCATGATTGCCAATTAGGTACAGATGTGTCAGACACACCCCCATAGCATCAGAGAGCCACCAGCAAGCTTGACAGTAGGTATCAATCAGTTTGGACGATATGCTTCATATTGCGTTCACCAAATGTTTTCTTAACAGGTGGTAGAAATAAGTGTGAAGCTCAATTTATCTGACTGGATGATACATTGCCAATCATTTGAACTCCAGTTTATATGTTCATGGTATCATCTGGTGTATTTTCTTGTATTAGTGTCAGTAATGAGTTTCCTCTGGATTGCAATAAGATCATAAATACTAACTTTATGCAGCTCTTACCAAAATTTAATTACTGAAACAGTATCATTATGAATGGTAGTCATCTCTACTGTTATTTGCTGTACTTTTTTTTTCAATGCGGCATACGGTTTCTTGGACCATCCTTACTGCCATATGATACTGCAGTTTTGCTGGCTACTTTTCTGGGAGCACCGTATAGGTGGACCAGCATTACCACCTATGGGCTGGTCCAGTAATTTTGAACCAAGTCAAGTGACGAGACTAGAATACTTGACCCTGCACCTCCAGAGGTAAATTTGAGAGCTTGAAGGACATTGCAGCCACGACATATTTTATGTGCCCTGGCCACCATTAGTGAACACAGCGGTGGATTTATCAGCGACTGATACCAAACCAGAGATGTTTAGATCACTGGCTCGATGCCTTTGTCAACTGGGCCACCATGCTCGACCTGCAATCTTAGCACCTGTGCTGTGGTCTTAGATTTTCATCATACAATCCATACTATATAACATCTACATTTGCCTTTCTACTGTGTCTCACTGACATCTTCATGTGATGCGTATATGTTTTGCATTGAGAGACAACATCTTGTTCATTTCTGTACCATATCTTTATATCCACATAATGTTTGATACTGTACCTTGTAATACAATGATAATTTCTGCCATTTTAGGTACAGAAGTATCTGCAGGCCTTGTGGCAAGAGATAGATATTTTGTACAATGATGTGCTTCCATCTATTCCAGACACACACACATATATATATATATATAGTGAAACTTCTCTAGCCATCCACCCCTCTAAACAGCCATAATTTGTTGAGAACCAATTAAATTAAATACACTCCATAGAGCCAATGTTATTTTACCTGCTTTTCCATGAATACCTTTCAAAGCGGCCACTTTTTTTTCAGAACCATGACTAGCCACTGTAGGTAAGGTTCGCCATATATATATATATATATATACAGAGAGAGACTCTACAATGGTGTGCTTCCATCCTGTCTCACTTAGGTATAAAATGCAAAAGTTGATAATGTGCTTTTCAGCAGATGATGTATATTTACACAATAGTAGGTAATGTGTTACAACAAATGTCTTGCTGATACAGCTAACAGAATATTTACTGTCATGTTCCTGAAACCTGAGAATTCAGATAGCTACTAAATCAATTTTGAAACCAGTTTCTAAGAAATGAACAGAAATATGTACCTGAAAATTATTTAATCACTTGTTACATCATAATTAAAATTAAATGCATTACTTAAACATTACAGAGAAAATTCTTTATGGTCCTTGAAGATTATCAGTGCATATTAATGTCAATATAGTAAATTATGTGAGTCTGTAGATTTAAAAAAAAATAAAAAAACGTATCTTACTATACCAAGAGCAATAGGAAGAGAGAGTTTGTGTATAGTATAATTACTCCTATTAAAATAAAAGTAGTTGCTGTTGTAATTAAACTTTAATTGTGCTGTGATCTGATTTTTAAAAATGAGTTGTGTAGTTTTGCATTTCAGTGTTTTGTTTTGCAGAAAAAGAAAGTTTGACTAAGTTTCTAGTACTAGTTTAATGACCACTCTTACCATGTATTAATTTATTCTGTATTTTCCAGTAAATCAGCAACAAAATTTAAACTAGAGGAATTGTTATCCAGTATTGCTCTTGCTCTCAACTCTGTGAGTTCTTCAAAATCAAATTGTCAAGGTAAGTGTTTTAATTTTAAATTTAATGGAACAAAATGAGGATTTAACAATTATTAGAAATTTAAAGAATAATTTTTTAACTTTGTACAAGGTTTGTACAATTCTGGTTATTTTCTAATTTCAAAAGTTTGTATTAGTGAAGTAATTTTTTTAAGAAGAAAAGAATAAAAGAAATATGCCAGTATTTTATAGATGTGTTAGAGAATAACTCTTGTTTCTTGGATTTGAGAAGTCCCTATTTTAAATATTTAGAATTTAGAGTAGCAGTAAATTTAATTTCTGCTTTGTATATTTCAAATATTTCTTGCATGTTTAATTGTTGCCAGTGATTTAAAAAATAATTATGCTTCTAAAATGTAAGAAAAAAATTAGATCAGTATGCTTAAACAAGTGTTGTAGCTGTCTTTATACTAACATTCCTGTCTACAATCGCATATTTGTATATTTTTAGAAGAGTGTGAAGTTTTTAGACTTAGGAGTAGGGTAAGGCTACATTAGTCAAATACTAACAATTAGCATTATGTCTGAAATAAAGCATAAGTTTAAAAAACAAATTTTTATATTTCATTTTGCAAGTATAATTTTTTTTAGTCCTGTTTAGATTTTTATTTTGTATTAATGAAAGTATTAGTAAAATCATAATAATTATTTAAGAATGATTCTGCATGATACCACAGGATAATAATTTAAATGATGTACTTTCATGTTGATATCTCATAATTTAGGCAATACCTTTGAATTGCAAGTTCGTTCAAACTGCTCTAAAGTATCTTTGAAAGATATTGAAGATGATTTGAAAAATGAGGTAGGTAGTCTTTTCATTATTCTGTTAAAAATTAGAAGGTGTTTTACCATTATTCAAGATAGTGATGGAACCTACTTATTAATCACCAAAGCCAGTCTGCTGCTGAATTTTTTAATTAGTAATATGATCTATGCTTGAATTTAATACATTAACAGGTTCCACAAATGTAAACTGTTATGTAAGCATCTAAAGTGTAATTCATAAAATTAATGCCACCCAGTCGTGAGACCATTAGCGTGTGAAACTGAAGACCGGTCGCTACGTAGCAAAACCTGTGTATGCAGCCGAGGGTTGATTTCCCATGTTCGGTGAACAGTGTCA
>CAJRAI020000255.1:0-39771 GCA_907164885.2 Dolomedes plantarius | reverse complement strand
AAACAATACAGCGTATGGAATGGCCAGCGTGCTCTCCTGACCTGAATCCAATCGAGCATGTTTGGGACATGCTCCGACGCATTGCACTTAGACCAAGGCCTCCTCTTACTGTCCGAGTCTTGAAGATTGCACTTCTTGAGGAGTGGAGCAGTATTCCCCAAAGTCCTGTGGGAAATTGTTATGCTAGATGGCGCTGCCACTCTATAGTTTTGTAACCCCACTCGGACATTCAGATGCGACGCAGATTCGAAGCGAAACGCGGTAGCAAGAATTAGCACCGCACTGTACTGTACTCAAAGGCATGCGTGTAAATAATATATAATAAAGGCGTATTATGTGCGAACCCGTGATCAGAAATTATTGTGTAATAAGGTGAAGTATTGACAAGAAGAAAGAACCAAGAAAACACTGAACCACCAGCATCCCCCATATAATTTGGAGCATCGGACGGTAAGCTGTTAATATCACCTTTCTTTTGGATACACAGATTAGATGATTAGATACCCATTAGAGGTAAAAATTTTGATTGAAGATCATCGGGTAAGTGAATTTATTTCTGTTTTCTGAAATTTGTAGAAGTATAAAGATGAGTACAGAAGATTCGCTAAAACGTAACAAAACGAAAAGGGGAACAATTAGAAGTTTAATTACTAAACTAATTAAGAAAATTGATGATGAAATAAATAAACAAGATTCAAACCCAGAAGTTGTTCAAGATTCCCTCGATGTTCTTTTAGAACACAAAGCTGCATTAACTGGTTTGGATGAGATCATTGAAAACCAAACTGAAACTAAAGATTTACAATCGGAAATAGAATATTCGGTTGAATATAATCAGTCAATTGTGCTCTGTAGATCGCGTGCAAATAGGTACTTGAGTAAATTAAATAAAGCTTCGATTTCAAATCAATGTAATACAGATCTAAATCGATCTAGTACAGAAACAATAGGCGATAGAAAATTGAAAACTAATACGAAATTACCTCGTATATCCCTAAATAATTTTACAGGCGACATATGTAAATTTCAAGAGTTTTGGCCTCAATATAAAGTCGCAATTCACGAAAACGAAACACTTCAGGATATAGAAAAATTTAACTATCTTAAAACTTTGCTTAGCGATTCAGCGGCTACCGCCATAAGTGGTCTGCCCTTAACTGCTGAAAACTATAAAACGGCGGTCGATATTTTAACTTCTCGTTATGGGAAAAGAGACGTTTTAATTGGGTCACATACCAACCGTCTTCTAAATTTAGAGCCTGTGCGTAGATCAAACGATGTAACTGCATTAAGAAAATTATACGATGAAATATCTGTACAAATACGAAGTCTTGAATCCCTAGAAATTAAGTCTGACTCGTACAATTGTTTATTGTTGCCTATATTGTACAAATGTATTCCAAATGATCTTGTCTTGCAATTCCATAGGGAGCAAAGTGATAAAAAAGAAACGAATGTAACCGACTTACTAAATTACCTTAAAAGGGAAACAGAAGCGCGCGAAAAATCTCTAAATGTAACAACTTGTAACTTCGAAAACACAAAGCCTTTTGAAAATAGAACTAAACAAAACTTTCCGACGAAATATTCTTATCAGGTAAAAAATAAGACCCCATCTGCATTTACTTTAAATACTGTAACAGTAAATCATTGTGCATTTTGTAGCGAAAAACATGAATCTGAAAATTGTAACTTAAATTTAGAGCAGAGGAAGGATTCCTTACGTAAGCAAGCGAAATGTTTCAAATGCTATAAACAATTTCATCGTGCAAACCAGTGCCGTTCGACCCATATTCAATGTACTAATTGCCTGTCAAAGAGGCACCAAAAATCCTTATGCGAGAAAAATATGCAGACAAAACATCCAGTTAAACCTTCCACGAGCGAGAAACAAGTGATAGTTTCGTCTCTGATTCATCAACAACATAATAAAAACAAGTGCGAAACCGGCGACTCTTATGTTTACTTTCAAACGATGCGTTGTAAGCTTGTCGGCAGAAACGAAATTGTTAATGTTCGTTTATTACTGGATTCCGCCGCTCAACGGAGCTTCATAAACAAAACTGTTTCACGTAAATTGGAATTGGAGGTGACAGGTCATGAGTCACTCAGAATTCACACTTTTGCAGGCGGTTCAAACCCACCAGTGAGCTCTCAAAATCGAGTACGTGTGTTATTGAAAGATACGAATTCGGATTATATGTTTAGTCTAGAAGCTTTAGAATCAGAAAGCATTTGTCCGGATATAATAGGAGTGCCTAACCTTGAATTGCGCGCTGAAATTAAAAAATTGGGGATTGATTTGTCAGATGTTTCTGATGAATTAAACGAAGAAGGAAATAAAATAGACTTATTAGTAGGTAGTGATTATTATTGGTCAATTATGACAGGAAAAATTAAACGTCTTTCACCAACTGTTGTTTTGAACGAAACAAAATTTGGATGGACACTTCACGGAAGATTTTGTAATGAAATTAATTCGAGTAATTTAGTGGGAGCAATGTATGTTTCTATTTGGGAGGAAAATAACGATGATGATAAAGCATCGATTGAACTTAAAAGGTTTTGGGAACTTGAATCATTAGGAATTAGGGATGAACCCATAGACACAAAAGCATGCGATAAACAAACCTTAGAAGAATTTAAAAGGAATATTAAATTTGAGAATGATAGATATGAAGTCAAGTTACCTATGAGATTCGGTGCAATTGATCTTCCAAATAATTATGATCTTGCAAAAAAGAGATTTGAATTTTTAGTTAAAAGATTTCGAAATAACCCTACTTTATTTAAAGAGTACAAAGCCGTCATTGAAGATTATCTGTCATCGGGAATAGTAGAGATAGTTGAACCCCAGGATGTAAACTCAACTAATGGCAATTTAACCTACTATTTACCCCATCACCCGGTAATTCGAAAAGATAAACAAACTACGAAACTGCGCATTGTTTTTGATGCTTCGGCACATTCTCCTTCTCAGTTATCTCTAAATGACGCACTTCTTCCAGGTCCAAATTTAAATTCAGATTTATTTGATTTAATTTTACAATTCAGGAGTAATAACATCGCAGTAGTGGCAGATATAGAAAAGGCATTTCTACAAATAAGCCTTGCAGAAAGTGATAGAGATTTGACCCGATTTTTGTGGATTGATCAACTTCCACAAAATGCAGATTCTCCGTTGGAATTTGTAATAATGAAAATGACGCGTGTATTATTTGGTGTGACATCTAGTCCGTTTCTGTTAGGAGCTGTAATTAAACACCATGTAAAAGAATTCGAAAGTCAATATCCCGAAACTTGCTCTGTAATCAATAATTCAATGTATGTAGATGATTTGTTGTTAGGTGCATCTACAGTGGAAGAGGCATTAAAGCTATCAAAAGAGTCATTCGACATTTTTCTAAAAGCTAACATGTCCCTACGCAAATGGCAAAGTAATTCTCCTCTTTTAAAGGAATATTTACGAACATCAAATTTGGATGTATGCCCCGACACATCACTTAGTGCAACCCCATTTAAAATTTTGGGATTAATATGGGATACCAATAAAGATATTTTCAGATTAGATAATCACAATCTTTCGGAATTTGTTAATTGTCAAGAAAAAACTAAAAGAACCGTAATTCGTGCGGCTGGGAGAATTTTTGATCCAGTTGGATTCCTAACTCCGTTTACAGTCATTATAAAAATTATATTCCAGTCATTGTGGGAACAGGGTATCGATTGGGACCAAAATTTGCCAGAAAATCTAGAGAACAAATGGGATAGCTGGTGTGCACAACTTCCACACCTTAGTAAGATAGAAATACCCAGGTACTATTTCCGAGATTTACAGGGCACTTATGACAACGTAGAAATTCACTGTTTTAGTGATGCAAGCGAGAAGGCCTTTGGTGCTGTGATTTTTCTTAGATTCGAAAAGGATAACGATGTGAAGACAAGTTTTGTTACTTCAAAAGGCAGACTAGCTCCAATAAAACGTTTGTCATTACCAAGATTAGAACTTATGGGTGCCTTGATTGGCGCTAGGCTGATCAACCGTGTACTGTCAATCCTTAAGTTTAGTGTTAAAAAACAATATTTGTGGACAGATTCGAACATTGTTCTTCACTGGGTTAAGAGCTCCTCTAGTACATGGAAACCCTTCGTGAGTAACAGGATTGTTGAAATCCAAACTCTATCTAACCCAAAAGACTGGAGACATTGTCCTGGTCGTGATAATCCTGCTGATAGACTTACAAGAGGACTCAATCTTACGGACCTCGAAAATGATAAGTTATGGTGGTCTGGTCCTCCATGGCTGATTAAAGATATTGAATTTTGGCCCAGAGAAGCAAAAGAAGCAGAAGACGAATTTAAGCAGGAAGAAACTAGAAAGATAATTTCTCAGAATTTTTGTACATCAGACTTTCAAGAACAATTTATAGAGATGGAGCGTTTTAGTTCGTTACTGAAGATAACTAGAATAGTAGCATGGATAAAAAGGTTCATATTTAACTCAAGAAATTCGACTAAACGTGAAGGAACCTTATCAGTTGAAGAAGTGAAAGAAGCCGAAGAGTTCATGATAAAAGAAGTGCAAATGAAAGTTTATAAAGAAGAAATTGATTCCTTAAAAGATAATGAGCACGTTAAGAAAAATTCAAAAATTTACAGTTTATACCCATATTTAGATGACAATAATTTATTACGAATAGGAAGTAGACTCAATCAAGGTAATTTTAGCCCGAGTGTGATAAATCCAATTCTATTACCTAGAAATGAAAGATTCACAGAATTGTTGGTTATGCAAGAACATCAAAAAATGATGCATAGCGGAGTTACTTTGACCCTAACAAAAATAAGAAAACGATTTTGGATTCCGCAAGGACGACAATTTGTCAGAAAAACCATCGGAAAATGTCTACTTTGTAAGAAATATAATGCAAAACCATCCAACCAATTAACAGGTCAACTCCCAAGAGACAGAATAACAGAATCACCACCATTCAGCGTAATCGGGTTAGATTTTGCAGGACCGATTTTCATAAGAAGAGATAAAAACGATACCTCAAAATCGTACATCGTATTATTCACCTGCGCCACAACCAGAGCTGTCCATTTAGAACTGTCAACAGACATGACCACAAAATCCTTTCTTTTGGCATTTCGGCGATTTCTGTCAAGACGTGGCACTTGTAAGGTAATATACTCAGATAATGCTAAAAGTTTCAAGGCTGCGGATAAAGAGCTTCAAAATTTTCATAAGATCATAAAAGAGCGCGAACTACAAGATTTCATTTCCAGCCAAGGTGTGAAATGGAAGTTCATCGTGGAACGTGCCCCATGGTGGGGAGGCTTCTACGAGAGAATGGTAAAATGTGTAAAAGACCCATTGCGGAAGATTTTGGGACGATCTCTCCTTTCATTTGAGGAAGTAACGACAATTTTAACGGAAATTGAAGCCGTTCTCAATATGCGACCTCTGACTTACACAACCAGTGAATTTGGAGAACCTGAGCCCCTCACACCTGCTCATTTCCTCCATTTCGGTAGACAGGACTTTAGTTATCCTCTCCATTTTGCTGAACTGGAAAATAAACTTTCCACTAAAGAGAATTTAATCCGAAGGAAGATTTATCAAACAAGATTATTGAAACAGCTGTGGACTAAATGGAAGGAACAATATTTATTCCATTTGAACTCTGCCCATCATTATAAAACTGCAGAAAAACACCGAAATCTCCAGGTCGGAGACATTGTACTGGTAGACGGGACTTCCAAATCCAAACTGTTATGGGACTTGGGAATAATTCTAGACATTATTCATGGTAGAGACAATCTTATTAGAGCATGTATGGTAAAAACTTCAAAGGGATTGTTCAGAAAACCAGTGCAACTGTTGTATCCTTTTGAATTAGATTCTACTTGAATGATTAATTGTGTAATATAAGTGCTTAAAACTGATTTTTTATATGTTTTTTTCTTTTCCTTTTTTGCATTGTTTAAATATTATTTCTCTGCATAAAATGTTTAATTTTAAATTTAATCTTTTTTATCTTATAAATAGTCAATTTGCATGAAGTAGTTCACTTTTTACAATTTAAGTATGATATGCGATAATTTGAGTTTATTTCTTTGCAATTTGATTTTCTCATATTGATATGTGGATTTAATTTTGATTTAATATTAAAATATATATATGTTTAATACAATTTCATTGAAACATTTGAATTTGAATATGTTTATATTAGAATATTATTGTACTTGAATTTAGATATTGTTTATTTTGAAAAGTGTTAAATATTGATTGTAATAATTATGTACTCTTAAAAGAGTCCAGGTGGGGAGTGTGTGGGAAATTGTTATGCTAGATGGCGCTGCCACTCTATAGTTTTGTAACCCCACTCGGACATTCAGATGCGACGCAGATTCGAAGCGAAACGCGGTAGCAAGAATTAGCACCGCACTGTACTGTACTCAAAGGCATGCGTGTAAATAATATATAATAAAGGCGTATTATGTGCGAACCCGTGATCAGAAATTATTGTGTAATAAGGTGAAGTATTGACAAGAAGAAAGAACCAAGAAAACACTGAACCACCAGCATCCCCCATAAGTCCTATCGATATCATCATCGCATCCATGGAAAACATGTGAGCAGCAGTCTTAGCTATTCGAGGAGTCCACACACAATATTAAAAATCTTGCATCATTTCTAAACAATACTTTTTTTATCGTTTTCATGTAACCAAATTGTTGCCCTAAATCATCTTTTCGTGTTTTTTCCATATTTTCAAAGTATTAAAGCTTAATTACAAATTTTTTTACGTCTTTTTTTCCGTATTCCGCATTGATACGCGTGTACTATCCATTTTATGTCAATACGTGGCTGTCTCGCACGGTTTTCTTAACTTCTTTGCTTGCTCCCCTAATTTTTTTGAGCAGTGTATATATATATATATATATATATATATATATATATATATATATATATATATATATATATTGTTAGCGAGTTACACTAAAGACTACTTGTGAAACGAATCATGTACTTGCCTTTCCGGGTATTGCGTCATTTGTTTTAGACCGGTTTGATCATAAAACCTGATAACCGGATCAAATCTTTTAATCGAATTTCCACAGCTGTGAAGAAGCTACCGTAAATAATTTATTATTCAGTTTCCAGTAGTTGGTGCGTTTTAAACAAACCGTATCGTTGAATATCATTAGATGAGGCGTATATAAGGCTCACATACGATTCAGTAACAGAAAGAGGAGAAGGAGGAGCTTTTCTCGACTATAGTTGAATAGATAGATAATGAAGCTGAGGACAATCTGAAGAAAGGTAATGTTGATTTATAGTTTAAGTTTAAGACGCAGTAAAGAAAATAGAATAAGGGGCTAACAGTCTTTGCCTATGCCTAACTTGAGGTAATTCCATCACAGTGTATAGACACTGTTGTTTGTATATATATGAGACTTGTTTTTTTTAATGAATTTAGAGAACGCTATTGATTGATATGGATATTTTATTGTTGAAGATTTTTAAACTAACTTTTAATATTTTAAACAAATAAATTTGAATTGTTATTGTTGAAAAAGTCTTGTCGTCTATGCTTTCATCAATAGTTTTAACGTATACCTATTGTAACAAACAACGTTTCTTCTGCGATTTTACTCTGCAATTTAATTATTAGGTTTTTTGTTGACGTGCTCGTTTCACGTGCACGCTGACAATAAAAGAGGTTATGGGCGAGATGTTACTAAAGGTATATGACCATAAAAGCTAAATAGGCAATGACCAGATGTTATTGACGGTATACGCTCATAACAACTGAAAGGATTATTAGCAACAATGTTATTACAATATTTCGCCCATGAAAATAATATGTTTTTACGTTTTGATACTATATCAGTGGCCCTGAAGATGGGGGGGCGTTGAATGGAATTGAAGTAAGTTTAATGTTGATGCATATTAACATAGACGACAAGTGAAGTTTATTTTGTATTTTGAAAGAATTTGAAGTTTTGAAAAGTGTGAATTTCGGGGATACAATTAAAATGCAGACCCAAATAGAGAAGCTGAACGCAACAAATTACGGGAATTGGGCTGAAGATATGAGGTACATTCTTATGGAGCGTGGATGTTGGGGCATAGTAGCAGGCACAGAGCTAGTACCAAAACTTAAAACTAAGAATGAAAGAACGGAAGTTGAAATCACAGCGAGTAAAGATACCGATACTACAAAGAGTGTAACTACTCAGGTAGAGTATCCGGGTCCTGAAGTTACATATCGTGACGTTAGGGATTATAATATCCGTGCAGGAACCGCAATTTCATTGATTTATTTAAATATTTCCCCTGAATTTCGGAAAATAGTGGAGGGAATAGAGAATGCCCGAGAAGCATGGCTCAAATTAAAATTATTTTTTGAACCCGACAATAGGTCGAGGCATATGCAACTGATTAATGAACTATTTTCTAGCAGAATTCAACCACATGAAAAAATTAGCCTGTTTGCAGCACGTTTAACGAGAATTGTTGAAAAATTACGAGGTATAAACCAACCAATTAATGAAATTTACGTTAGTTTTCAGTTATTACGCTACTTACCAGAAATTTATGATAGCATTTCACAATCCATATTACGATGGCCAGAAGAAAAATTTAAATTTAAGGACATACTCGTAGAACTGGTAGCTGAGGAAGATAGACTGACGGTACGAGAACAAGACCGTAACAAAATGCATGAAGTCAAAGCTTATTCTGCAGTCACACGCAAGAAAAATATGACATGTTTTAGGTGTAATCAGGTGGGACATATTAAAAGAAATTGTTTCAATGGAAATCCCGTTAACGAGTACCAACAGAGACAGCGTGTTCCACCAAGAGATACATCACCTTATCGGAAAAGTACGGCAGTTAGAAGTCATTCCCCTGCACGTGGAATAAGTCCTGTGCGTTATAAATCAAAACCAAATTCAGCAAATAAGAAGGTGAGATTTCCTTCGATTAATCTTGTGCAAACTTATGTGAGTAATTTTGAAGAATCTTCGAATTTATGGACTTTCGACACTGCTGCTAGTCATCACTTTTGTAAAGTGAAGGAGTGGTTCCAGGATTTTGAGGAAATAAAGGACGATAAATTATCCGTAGCTATCGAAGGAGTGACATTCCCGATTACAGGTAGAGGGACAATTCAGCTACAGTTTGGCTCCAGAACATTCCATTTGTACAATGTCATGTATTCACCTAATCTTAAGTTGAATTTAATTTCAGGTTCTGTTTTAGACAGACAAGGTCTCAGGTTCGAAGGCGGTCAAGGTATGGTAAGAATTAAAAACCGGTATGATAAAACTGTTTTTTTTGCCAAATTAAAGAATGGTTTATATCAGGTTTGTCCTAAAAATCCCCGAGTTGCCAGAATAAGAGAGGATTGCAGTGCTTGTGTGGCCAGGAAAGTTGACGATGAACTGGTACATCGAAGGTTAGCACATATAAGTCCATATGTAGTCCGGGATACAATTAGGAAACATGCCATAAAGGGGTTGGAAAAATTTGAAGATCATAATTTTGACTGTGAAACCTGTACACTTAACAAGTTCAGACGGGTTAGTTTTAAATCTGTAAATTTTAGACGCTCTAAATATCCCAATGATTTGATCTATATGGATACTTGGGGTCCTTGCAGTACTATTGGTCGCAACGGTGAAAAATATTTTTTATCGATTATAGACGACCATTCACGTAAGTGCTCTGTTTACCCTATGTGTGAAAAATCTGAGGTTTTCCGGATTTTTAGAAATCATGTCGCTCGTGCAGAGAGGTTCCTAGGGCGGAAAATAAAAAGTATCCGTACCGATAACGGGACTGAGTTTGTAAACAATAATTTTACACAATTTTGCAATGATCATGGGGTAAAACATGAACTCACAAACACATATACACCAGAGCAGAACGGTACTGCAGAAAGGTTCAACCAGACAGTATCAAATGGGGCGAAGTGCTTGTTAGCAGACAGTGGGTTAGAGACAAAATTTTGGCCTGATGCAGTTTTAAGTTTCACCTATGTCTGGAACAGGGTTGTACATAAAGGTCTAAGTAAGACACCATTTGAGCTTTTTGGAGGGTATAAGCCATCGGTAAACCACTTGAAGCCGTTTGGGTCCATCGCGTATGTTGGTGTACCACGACAACACAGAGCGAAGTTAGACGCCAAGGCGAATAAAGGGGTGATGATTGGATATGCCTTTAACACCAAGGGTTATCGGATATGGTTCCCAGACACCAATAATGTGGTGGAGACCATAAATGTCAGATTCTGTGAGGATTCACAAGGGATGGAAGGCGACAGTGGAGCAATGATGGGTCCCAGTGATAATCCTAACACCGAATCATACTCCAAACATGAGGGAGATGAAGACGTTTCTATTATCAATTTAGGTCAGAATCTACCCCGTGAGAGTGACGAAGATTTGGTGGAAAAAGATAGTCCTGAAGAAACCCAAATTGATACGAGTCCCTTGCCAGCCCAAGATCTTAGAAGTAGCGATTGGAAAAGAAATCCATTTGGTCGATTGGAAAGAATCCATTCCGATTCCTCAGATAAAAATGGATATAAAGGGAAAATATCAGATAAACCAGCTACCGCATCCACAAGTTATGCCAGTTCTTGACTAGACGATATACAGATGCCTAATACTTACAAGCAAGCATTGAAATCACCACAGCATAAACAGTGGGTAGAGGCCATGGAAGAAGAGATGAAAGTCATGACAGAAAGACAGGTATGGCACCTAGTTGAGTTACCATCAGATACAGATATCATAGGATGCCGGTGGGTTTTTGCGTTGAAAAGAGACGAAAAGGGCGAGGTGGCCAGGTATAAGGCCAGACTGGTGGCACAGGGTTTTAAACAAATTAAAGGAGTTTCTTACGAAGAGACTTTTAGCCCAGTCATTAATTTCAGTCTAATTCGTTTTTTCTTCTCACTTTTAGTAGTTTTACAGGGTTGGACCCACAGACAGTGTGATGTCAAAGGAGCTTATCTGTATGCACCATTAAAAGACGATATTTACATGTCTCAGCCTCCCGGTTTTGTTGTAGAAGGTAAGGAAGATTTTGTATGCAAATTGGATAAAGCTATCTATGGATTGCATCAAAGTGGTAGAGAATGGTTCTTCGAGATTCATAAAGTATTGATAGAACTAGGTTTTAGCAAACTAAATTGGTGTAACTGTGCATATGATTTTAATTGTGTGTTGATTTTACTTTTATATGTTGATGACATGGTTTTGTTCGGTAAGGACGAGGAGATAATTGACAAAGCCATAGGATTGTTGAAGACACATTTTGATTTAAAAATTTTGGGAAAAACTAGAAAGCTGTTGGGAGTTGAGTTTGAAGAAAAGGGGGGAGAAGTTTTGTTGAGTCAGTCAATTTATATTGACGATATTCGTAAAAGGTTTACAAAATTCTTCGTACCGGTTTCCTCACTTCCAATCAGCAAGGGTACAGTATTCTCAAAGAAACAGTGTCCACAATCAGATGTTGAAATAGAAGAAATGAAACAATATCCCTATAGAAATTTACTAGGCTGTCTATCGTTCCTCGCTAGTAGAACCAGGCCCGACATAAGTTATGCCGTTAACATTTTTAGCCAATACCAAAGTAATCCTGGTAGAATTCACTGGGATGGTTTGATAAAACTTTTGGGCTATGTTATACACACACACAATTTTAAACTTAAACTTGCGTGCAATGAACCTAGTATAACGGTTTACACCGATGCAGATTTCGCAGCCAATAAGGATGACAGGACTTCTATGGGGGGACAGATAGTGTTTCTTGGAAAAGCTCCAGTCATGTGGAGGACTTTCAAGGAGAAGTGCGTGTCGTTGTCAACTATGGAAAGTGAATTCTACGCTATGACAGAGGCCACAAAGGAACTTATGTGGTTTGATAGAATTCTAGAAGAATGTTATGCCAGAAAGTTAGTTCTTGGAGGAAAGCTTAGGTCAATTCTATATGTTGATAATATGGCGTGTATAGATTTTGTTAAATCCCCAGTAGAGAACCATAGAAGTAAGCATATTGATGTCAAATTATTTTTTATTCGTGACCTAGTTTATCAGAACATATTTGACATAAATTATATAAAAAGTAAAGAAAATCTAGCAGATCCTTTTACCAAACCCCTGACCAAATTCGAACTGAGGCACCTATGTGATGAGATTTTTGCATGAACTTTTCTTGAATTTTTGCACGAATTTATTTTGAAGTGGTGTGTGCACTTAGTGTTTGAAATTGTGAATTTTTGCAATGTTTTTGTTTACTTGCTTTGGGTGGATGTTTTTTTCCCCACCTAATCAAGGAAAGTTTGTCTAATGAAAAATTTGTTTAAAGCTCAGTGTTTGTATGTGAGTTGTTTTTCTGATATTTATGCAGTGCGATATTATGGGATGTATTCTGTGTTTTTAGATATTTAAATATTTTACGATAACTTCTCAATGGAAAACCAATTGTTTTATGTGTTTGAATGAATTTGTATGAGTGGGCGCCCACGTACATATGTATTGATATTTGAATATGATTGAATGTAGTCGTGTCCTAGTCATTGTATGTTTTAACTCTTTATTGTGGTTTGTTAGTTGTTATATTGGTTTTCAGCCAACAATAGTGTACAGAAGCAGAAATAACTTTTGTTTAGAACTTGCAGATTTGAACCTTCTCAGCAATTTGTTTTGTACCTGTGTATTCCTAAGTTAAGACTGTATTATTGTTGTTATATGTTGCTATCGCATTTTGGTAACAAGACTAATGTTGGTTTGAATTAATTGTTTTATATGTATTCTAGTTCTGACAAAAAAAAAAAAAAATCGAAATGTAAACTGTGATGGTTTTGAATTCTCATATTACTAGTTTATGTCGAAAAGACAAGTGGGGGGGCATTTGTTAGCGAGTTACACTAAAGACTACTTGTGAAACGAATCATGTACTTGCCTTTCCGGGTATTGCGTCATTTGTTTTAGACCGGTTTGATCATAAAACCTGATAACCGGATCAAATCTTTTAATCGAATTTCCACAGCTGTGAAGAAGCTACCGTAAATAATTTATTATTCAGTTTCCAGTAGTTGGTGCGTTTTAAACAAACCGTATCGTTGAATATCATTAGATGAGGCGTATATAAGGCT
The DNA here is from genome assembly GCA_907164885.2 of Dolomedes plantarius. Taxonomy (NCBI): domain Eukaryota; kingdom Metazoa; phylum Arthropoda; class Arachnida; order Araneae; family Dolomedidae; genus Dolomedes; species Dolomedes plantarius. The sequence goes on along the minus strand of CAJRAI020000255.1, from coordinate 26,590 downwards.
CACATACGATTCAGTAACAGAAAGAGGAGAAGGAGGAGCTTTTCTCGACTATAGTTGAATAGATAGATAATGAAGCTGAGGACAATCTGAAGAAAGGTAATGTTGATTTATAGTTTAAGTTTAAGACGCAGTAAAGAAAATAGAATAAGGGGCTAACAGTCTTTGCCTATGCCTAACTTGAGGTAATTCCATCACAGTGTATAGACACTGTTGTTTGTATATATATGAGACTTGTTTTTTTTAATGAATTTAGAGAACGCTATTGATTGATATGGATATTTTATTGTTGAAGATTTTTAAACTAACTTTTAATATTTTAAACAAATAAATTTGAATTGTTATTGTTGAAAAAGTCTTGTCGTCTATGCTTTCATCAATAGTTTTAACGTATACCTATTGTAACAAACAACGTTTCTTCTGCGATTTTACTCTGCAATTTAATTATTAGGTTTTTTGTTGACGTGCTCGTTTCACGTGCACGCTGACATATATATAGTTCTTCTGTCCGTGTGTATGTCACTGAACTCCTCCTAAACGGCTGGACTGATTTTTATGAAATTTTGCGTGTGCGATTAAGTTGATTCGAGAATGGTTTTAGATTCACAATAAGACACCCCTAGCACCCTAGGGGGGCAGGGGGCACATGTAAAAATAATCGAAAACAAATGATATCACTGTCGAATCCATATTTTTCGGGGTCGCTGATATTAATAGGGACACTCCCGATGTCGTTGAAGTGCAAGTTATCGGTTTTAGACGCAACCGATTCAAAATCAATTAATGTAATGGAAGCTTGGAAACAATTTTCAAATAAGCTCTGCGTCGACATCATATCTTTGTCGCTGTTCCTGAACGTTAATTGCGTGTTGGAAGAAGTCATCTTCAGTTTTAAGCAGAATCGTCAGAAAATGAAATTGGTGGCACATTGAAACTTGCTAAATCAATCGGAGGCGAAGATTTTGTGGACATGGCTATTGAGGATGTTCAAGATTTAAGAAGTTGACGGAGCGGATTTGTTGGAAATGGCATCTGAAGCTGTAAATCCTATCGATTCTGAGGACAATAGCACTGATGAAGATTGTGAAGTTAAAAAAATTACAAGAAGGCCGAAGCTTAGCTGCAAATGTTCAATCATTTTTCTTGAATGCAGCAGACCCTTCCGCTGACAGAAGTCGAAAATTCAAATCAATGATTTTGTAAGAACCAGGAAACAAACCAGAATTACAGATATTTTAAGGGGACAGTGGACTTTCAAAATTGCGAAATTTGTCCAAAAATTCGATTTTTTTATTTTATTGAACTACGGACGAGTAGGAATGTGTTGCAAAAAGAATTTTTAATTTCTGCGATTACTTTCCTAGTTATAGGAATTTGTATTTAATTTAGATATTATGTGGTTACTAATAGCAATAACTTTAAATGTGTTTTTATCAAAATAAAAATTTTCACGTCTTACGAATATTCAAACTGTTCCAGGCGCATTTCTAATGATCGTATTGCTTTGAAATTTAAGTTTTATATACTTAACTGTATTTAAAATAAATATTATTGAAAAAAATTATGCTTCGTAGCCCAAAATTTCTAAATTATGTACTCGAAAAGATGATTTATAGGTATTTTGCCTAATAAAAAGGGTGTTTTCACTATTATTATTTTTTTTCCTTTATATTTTTAATGAATGCTTAAGATAAGCAATATGTTTCATTGTTAGGTCTATAAGGTATCTTGTAAATAAAAATTACCTTATTATATGCAAAAGAAATGCGCCTGGAACATTTTTAATGGGACTAATTTTTGATATAATTAATAATTAATAATTCATAAATTATTAATATTTCATCTTTAAATTTTAACCACTTTTACATATCTGTGGTACTAATGACATATTCAAATTTCAAGCAAATTCATTGAAAGCAAAAAAAGTTAGATTTGAAGGTTATCCCTTAAAAAGGATAGAAGGTGCAAAAAATCTAAATGAAGAAAAATGTTCTGAAAGTGAAGGTGATATCGTTCAACCGAAAAAAAGTTCTCGTTTGATTGTACTGAGCTGTGATGAGGAAGAAATTTATTAAATTGAAGTCGCATTAAATAAAAATATTTTTTGTTTCTTTTCGCTTTGTATTATGCATACATTTATATTTTTTAATAAATTTCAAGTTGCTTATATGGAATTATATAAAAAAAAAGGCTTGTTTTTAATAAGTTTTCGGAATGACATTTGTGAAAAGAAGTGTATGCCATGACTTGAACCTCCAGGCCATTAAATCAGAGCAGTTTTAAAGATTTATGGGTTCGGCAGCGAGAATCCGAAACTCTTGAGCTGTCAAACATTTCGGCTCCCCCTAGCAAAGCATAAACAATCCAACGCGACAAATCGCCCAGCCACTTCTGAAGGTAATAAATACATGGCTTGGCCAGGGGTCGAACTGGGGGAATATACAGACATACAGTGATTTCCGCTTATAAGAATCACGTTTGTTATTACTGTTTTTGATTCTTATAAGCGGTTGATTCTTATAGCCGAAATTTAGGTTTTTGGACAGGCACACACACACACCTATATATACATATATTACATAATTTCCCATAAAATACTCTTTAATTTACGTTATCTTATATTAAAATTATTTTTTATAATTTTAAAAATACAACTTAATTTCTAGACCTATAAGTAGATACACATGACTATAATCAGAGAAGAAAAAATCAAATATTTGTTACAACATACCTGCTTAACAGTTTAACATTTCAACTACAGGAAGGGAGCAAGAAAAAGTTTTCTATGGTAGTTTGACGTAATGGAGTTTTCAGGAGGCTGTTTATACCTCTTCCAATACCAATAGTCTAAGACGAAGATTCACCTTCTAGCTTACGTTTCAGGGTTTGATAACGTGCTGAATCTACTAATGTCACGTTTGCCTAAATGATAGTGGACACTTCGCCGAAGATTTATGTGTTTCAGGGTCCAGCAAGCAGCAACCAGGATGTGGGAGGTGGGAAAAAAAAGAGTACCTGTCTTTGTTTGTCAGTGAAGAAAAGTGAAATCGGATCCGGACGGGTAGGATGCTCCCAGGTCAAGCTAATAGGACAGTGTTTAGCTAAAGCGTTTAAGGGAAACTATTATGTTATGTCTAACAAAGAAAGGGATGCATTTTACAACTGTATTCCATCCCATCTTATCACTCTTTCTCTTAAAAAAAATAAAGAAAGAACTTCGTGCCTTTTGAGGGTTTAAGTGGCTTTTTTGAAAAAATGAAAGGAAAGCGAAGAGTGTAAACTGATTCTTAAAACCGGTGGATTGATTCTTTAAAGCGAAAATTTTAACATGGAAATAATACATTTGTTTTTGTTTTTGCGATATTGATTCTTATAAACGGTTGATTCTTATAACCAGTGATCACTATAAGCGGTGGTTACTGTACTTGTTTGTGGGAGCTGGTTACTTATCAGTGTTAAAGAGCACATCCCTTTTGCTGGGTGAAAAACTCGTAGTTTATTTGGTCCCGGCTCGTGAGACTAGTTCTGTTTCAGGATATAATAACTGTGAATCGTGCTGCTAGTTCTGATTTTGAAATAAATTATTTTAGAATTTTTTTTTTTGGACTAGAAGGTATGGGTATTGATGTAGAAAAAGAAAATATTTCAGATGCTGATAACGAATTGATTCAGATCCAATCTCGAATATAAAAATGGTCTCGAATATAAAATGGTGTTGGGTTAATGTGGAAACCAAATGCTAAGGAATTGTTAAAAGACAACTTCGAGGTAGCGTCAGAGAGATTCGGCAAGTTGCGTAAACGTTTTAAATATGATCCCCCGTTCTTTGATAAATGCAAGGAAGTAATTGACGACTATGAACGTGAAGGGAATTGAAAAGGCCCCAGAAAATGATAATAAAGTAGAGTTTTATTTACCCCATAGAGCTGAAATTCGTTAAAACAAAGTCACGGGTAAAATTACGTATTGTATTCGATGGAAGTTCTGATGCTAGAAATGAGCTGTCAATTAATGATTGCTTTCACATTGGACCAAATTTGTATCCAGATATTTTTGATCTAATAATTAGGTTTAGGAAAAACGCTATTGCCTTTACCGCAGACATAAAACAAGTGTTCCTTCAGGTAGGCATACATGAGGAGGATAGAGACGTGACAAAATTTATTTGGACGAATAATCCTAATGATGATTCCAACACTATTGTTTATAGATTTTGTCGGGTTTTGTTTGGAATCAACTGTAGCCCATTTTTGCTAGCGACTACCATAAAAGAACATACTAAACGATATGATGTTAAGTTTCCCTCAACATTCGAGTTTCTAAAGGAAAATGTTTATGTTGATGAGGAATGAATCAAAATGTTTATTTTGATTTTTTTATATTTTTGTCGAGTTTCTAAATGAAAATGTTTATTTTAAAACAAATTTCGCCAGAACTCTTCCGAGAAACAAGCGGGCGCACCGATTTTACTTGCTCCAGTGCGCTGAATATGTAGCTACGCCACTGCCAAAAGGTATAAGGTTACTGTGTTACCTATTGTTTTCAAGACTGTAGACCAGGGGTGTCAAACTCGAGGCCCGCGACGAACATTTTTGCAGCCCGACCAATATATTGGCACACAATAATATATAATAAAATAACCGACGCAGAATTATAATAAGATTGGAAGAATTCGCTAAATGTTTTTTTAATGATACTCTTTTTTGCTATTATTAAACAAAATGCATATATTTATGTTGAATATACTGTAATTAGGTAAATAAACCTACGTTTCTATTAATATTGATTTTTTTGCGGCCCACCTATAGTTAAACCTTGTTCGTTTGGCCCAAGGTAGCCTTTGAGTTTGACACCCCTGCTGTAGACAGAGAGATGAGAAATGATCCAAAAATTATACGGCTCTGGCAAAAGGAAGTTAGAAAAATATTTGTTTATTATGAATATAGTTATGTTTATTACAAGACTCTAGACAGAAAAATGAGAAATCATCCAAAAATTATACGGCTCTGTGAAAAGGAAGTCTTAAAAAAAAATTCAGGTAGTCTCTTCAAACGAAACTACCTCGGGACGTAGGATTAACTTATCGTTGCTTACCTCTTTTGTATGTATATATGTATGTATGTATCTGCAGGGCCGCCCAGAGACTTTACGGGGGCTGGGCCAAACTTCTGTTTGGGGCCCCAAGAAAAATATAAAAGGGAAAGAGACGAAAACACACATTCAAATTCAGTTACTCATACTTAAAATTTTATTACATGAATGATTAACATAATTATTATATTTCATTGCACTGTTTCTCTCGTTATATTCTCCAATAAATATCACATCTTCCCTCCACAAACCTGTTTTGCTATCTAGTTTAGTAGTTAGTACTGTCTTCAATTTATTAGAGAGAATTCAATTTTATACCAGTTAGGACTAAACAGTTACTATATATTTCATTAAAACTAAATCGCGTATTTTTCAAAAGACTATTTTGGAGTAAGAGAAATCTAATTAATCGAACAATTCTTTTTATTATTTTTTTTTGGGGGGGGGGGGCTCCCTTTTTTCAGGAGATTATTTTGAATTTTGAAGTACGGTACAAGTTTCAGAATTTTCTTTCGGATGAAATCTAATAAATTCATTTTTTTTTTAATTTTCGGGGGCCCACGGCAGTTGGGGGCCTGGGGCAGAGAGGGGGAGAGAGCCCCTCTGGGCGGCCCTGTTTGCACGGAGCTATTTAAATTGGTTTTTCAAATTGTTCATGCCACAACTTGATTTTGGCGGTCAACATTGTTGGATCTGTAGAAGGCAAACCGCCTTTTTAAAATTTTCTTGTGCTTATTTTTTCTCTAGGAATTTCCAGCAGCCCCCCCCCCCCCCCCCGAGTACTCAACTGCACCCCATAAGACCACCAGTTAGAATTCCGATTTTTTTTTCTGTTTCAATTAAAATGCTACAGAAATTTCAATTCGCACATCCTGCGTGAATAATTTTTACCCAGTGTCTCGGAAAATAAAAAAAAGCGTTATTGAAACCGTCAGGTCATTGCAGTCAAAGCGATCTAAAACTGTTAGCTATAATTAATGGCAATCTGGCTTTTCTCCTCTGACGAAACCCGATCGCAGATGTTTTTCGAATCGAGGTGGCTGAGAACTATGGGTGTGTGACGACTTGTTACAAGTTTCTGTAAACAAAACTGAGCTGAGCAATAAATGTCCAGACAGGATGTGTTGTTATAAGAAGAAAAAAAAAAACATCTGAAAGTATCGTACGATGTGCTAGCATTTACGAGCTGACATCTGCCCCGGGGAATTGTTTGGGGGAAATCGTTTGGAATCGCAGTTTCTTGTTTTTCTTTGTTTCTTTCTTCTCGTGAACTTGAGATAAGTTTTGTATCGAGCATGCATGTGGCTGGTAGATGTATATTTCTCATATGATGATAAAAGTCGTGTTCTGCAATTTTGAAGGTTTACCAGGACAGCGGGCCGGGTCTTTTTAAGGGGGCAGTGGACCTGCAAACCTAACTTTTTTTGTTTTGAACGGATTTGCTTGAAATTTGAATATGTGATTAGTACCATACATATGTAAAAGTGGTTAAAATTCAAAGATAAAATATTAATAATTAATGAATTATTAATTATTAATTATATAAAAAATTAGCCCAATTAAATATGTTCCGTGCGCATTTCTTTCACATATAATATGGTAATTTTTATTTACAGGATACCTTATAGAACTAACAATGAAACTTATCGCTTATTTTAAGCATTCATTAAAAATATAAAGAGAAAAAATATAACAGTGAAAACACCCTTTTTATGACGCAAAATACCTATAAATCATCTTTTCGAGAACAAAATTTAGAAATTCTGAGCTACGAAGCATAATTTTTTTCAATAAGATTTATTTGATATTCAGTTAAGTATATGAACTTAAATTTCAAAGCAATACGATCATTAGAAATGCGCCCGGAGCAGTTTGAATATTCGTATGACATGACAATTTTTATTTTGAGAAAAACACATTTAAAGTTATTGTGTGTTACTATTTCTCACATGATAAAAGGCAATTTTGAGGACAGCAGGCCGGGTCAATTTAAGGCACGTGTTGGAGTATGTTAACCCACTAACGCAGTGCTACCCAACCGGTGGTCCGGGGGTGGTCCTGCACCACCTATAAAAAAAGTTGTCAGATGGGGATTTTGAAAGCAATGTTCATCGCACTAGATGGGCCGAATACGTGTCACTATCGGGTGTTGAATTAAAATTCCTTAAATGGACAGTGGACTTTCACAATTGTGAAATTTGTCCAAAAATTCGATTTTTTTAAAAAATTTTATTGAATTGGGAAACTACGGACGAGTAGGAATGTGTTGCAAAAAAGAATTTTTAAATTCTGTGAATACTTTCCTAGTTATAGGTATTTGTATTTAATCTAGACATTATGTGGTTACTAATAGCAATAACTTTAAATGTGTTTTTCTCAAAATAAAAATGTTCGTGTCATACGAATATTCAAATTGCTCCGGGCGCATTTCTAATGGTCGTATTGCTTTGAAATTTAAGTTTTATATACTTAACTGTGTATCAAATAAATTTTATTTTAAAAAAATTATGCTTCGTAGCTCAGAATATCTAAATTTTGTACTCGAAAAGACGACTTATAGGTATTTTGCGTCACAAAAAGGGTGTTTTCACTGTATAATTTTTTTCTCTTTATATTTTTAATGAATGCTTAAAATAAGCAATAAGTTTCATTGTTAGTTCTATAACAGGAGTTTCCAACTGGCGGCCCGCGGGCCGCATGTGGCCCGGGGTGCCTTTTTTTGCGGCCCGCGAAGACTTCTAGAAAAATAATTTGCAGCATCAATTTAGATATTCTTAGTAAACGAAAAATGTTTTCGTAAAAATCTTTATTGTTTTCAAATGCTGTTCATTTACAAAAAAGATTGATTTTTCCTCGAATTCCATAAAAAGTAGGGTGTCCACTCATGTTCTATTATTTCCCCCCCCCCCCCCCCCCCCCACTTCTTATTTGACCCACTTCTCATGACTTTTTTTTATGTGCGTCTGTGTAATTTAACGAAAGTTGGCCAGTTATAATCAAGGTTGTTGTTGGAGGTTCATCCTCGAATTATTAAAAATTTCATAGTACATACTATACACAAATCCTCCAAATCCCCCTCCCTCAAGAAAAAAAGTCCTGGGTATGGTCCTGGTTAAATTGCGGCCCGCCACTAGGCAGGTGTTTTCGATTGCGGCCCTTGGACACTTGTAAGTTGGAAACCCCTGTTCTATAAGGTATCCCGTAAATAAAAATTACCATATTAAATGCAAAAGAAATACTCATGGAACATTTTTAATGAGGCCAATTTTTGGTATAATTCAAAATTCATAAATTATTAATATTTCATCTTTAAATTTTAACCACTTTTACGTATCTATGGTACTAATCGCGTATTCAAATTTCAAGCAAATCTATTCAAAAGGAAAAAAAAAAGTTAGGTTTGAAGGTCCACTGTCCCCTTAAAAGTTTCATATAATTATTTTATTATTAGATTATGATAGAATGTGAGTGCGTTAATCCTGCATCCCTTTTGGCTGAGGGATATTCTATACCCCCATACCCCCCGGAAGGTTCCCCTCAAGTCGATGGGAGGGGGGGGGGGTCCGCACATGGTTGAATTTTTGGCTGTAAATAATGTCACCTGACACCTCCAGGCATGCGTTCTTTTTTGTCAGCCTGACACCCCGGGCCTTGAATTGTCTCTTTGTGGTCTTTTCTTAAAAATTGACCCCTTTTTCCACTTAGGGAAGTGGCCCACCATTATGTATTTAACGGTCTGCCAGATACCTTTAACAAAAAGTCACATCTGTACTGAATTTTCCAAAGGTAGGATTGAGTCTGTTTTCAGACTACAGCTCGGATTCAAAAATTTAGAATAATGAAAGAAAATATGGTCAAGGGAATTGCAAATCTAATTTATCAAATAAATAATCAATGATATCAAATATAAATTATCCTAATACAAATCTGCATATTTTGTAGATTATAAAAATATGAACATATTACAATGAAATAGAAAATATATTTAAAACAGCAAGTGAAATAATTTCAAAATATTACAATACTTCATAACATGGTTAAAAAAAATTAGAATAATGTAAATATATTGTACACAATTTAATATACTGTAAATATATTAAATTGTGTATTTAATCTGTGTAATTAATTTGTGTACAATTTAATATATTGTAAATATATCGTACTTTTCACATTTAATATCCCCCAATTCACTAAAATTTTTAACTTCCTCTATTAAAAGTTCTGCGTCTACACTTTCAGCCATTTTGTTTTTGCGGCAAACTGTCGTCCGTGTGAATTGCGCAGTTGAAATGAAGGTACTGCTAAGCCGTTGTCGTTCGTGCGATGACTCGGGGAAAAAAACCGGCGTGTGAGTCGGTTAGTTCAACTCTATGTACTTCTGATCGCACCGAGCCAGTGGTCAGCAGACGTCTGCACTGCTCTAACGAATAGTAATAAGTGCATAAATTTAAAAATGCATAAATAAGTGCATAAATTTAATTTATTGCATTATTAATACGTAGCGTGCTTTTAACTTTTTTTTTTTTTTTAAATTTTATTATTGGGGGGGGGTACGAATTGAATTCAGTTAGCCCCCCCCCCCCCTAAAGCGCATTGACTGCCGGACAGTCCTTCAAATATGAAATATTATGATTTTTTTTTTAAATTGAACAACAACAGAATTGATGTTTGAGTAGTATTCAAAAGTTATAGAATGAAAAAAATAAATATAATATAAATAAAACAAGAAAAAAAAAATAACGGCATCAAATTTTTTTGGTATTTATCATATCATTGTTAAAAACTATGTTGAGGCTAAAAGATGCAATCGGAATCTTCAGTTTCACAGTTTGAAAAAGCGCGAAAAAAATCAACTTTCTTAAAATGTTCCTACAATTTTATTCCGATTTTAATTGAACTTCTATCAACGTTTTAATTTATTTCAAGTTAAGTTGGGGGGGGGGACGCTACGCCTATCCCCCCCCCCCAAGATGAAATCCTGAGTGCGCGCCAATGAGTAGGTGTTCATGTGAACATCGCAGATTGAATTTAGTCCCAATTTTAAGCAAAATTAGAAATCCCCCCCCCCTCTGTATTTTTCTAATCACGGTACATATTTTTGAATATTTCTTTTCAGCGTTTGTAAATACAGATCTTTAAATTAATTGCGCGTGTTTGTCAAAAATCTGAAGAAACAGAATTCTATTTTGCAGCCTACTCCAGGCACTCCAGTGCTTTGCTATGCATATTTTTGAATTTTCTATTCGAAAGCACCAGATCTTTAGATAAAGTGCACGCGTTTTCCAAAAGTTATTTTAATACAACATCTCAGAAAGCAATCTCAGTTTTGTAGAGACCGACGCCCATGATTTTAATACCCCGTAAAAAAAAAAAAAAAAAAAAAAAAAAAAAAAAAAAATTAATTAACTAGTACCAAAATTTTTTAAACTTTTATAATCTGCGGGCTGTTTATTTAAACGCTGTTTTAAGGTAGGAAAAGTAAACTGCATTGGACAGCGTCAAGAAATATGCATTTGCATAATCCGCGATTTGCCGTGTTCGCTAATGGTGGCCGGTGCACGTAAAATCTGTCGTGGCTGCAATGTCCTCGAAGTTCTCACATTACCACTGGTGGTCTGACTCGCTTCAACATTCGCGGACCATCGAGCGGGTTCAGCACGGACCCCCAAGTGGTCGCACACTCCCAGAACATAATCTGTGATTTCAAAAATAATATTCCTCATTGGTATTGGAGATCGGAGTCCCCAACGGCCGAAGTTGAACCTTTTAAAATACTTTCCGAAAAAAGCCTTATTAAGGGTAGCAGGGGGTAAGTGTACTCCCCTTAGGTAAGGGTACGCCCCTAGGTAATGGTACGCCCGTGCCGTTCGGGGGGGGGGGTGTACCGATTTGATACCCCCCCCCCCAAAAAAAATATAGTAATATAATATATAGACCCTATACTGGCGCCGCCCAGGGCATGATAGATGATAGACCCCCTTGCGCGCTACCCCACTGAGAGAGAGAGATATCGTGAAACCTCTCTATGGTAGCTAGTAAAGGTTCCGAAGAAAAAAAATGTCAGTTTCGAGGGATGGCCGTCAAAAAGAGATCTCTTCCATAACAATGGCTCTATGGAGTTTCGAATCAGTTCTGAACAAAACATGGCCGTTTAGAGAGGTTTCACTGTGTGTATACACACACACTCACATATATCATTGCATGAAGGTATATCACACTGCATACGTTAATCTTTCATTTACTTTTTTTTTAATATATATAGGCGAAATTTCATTTCTACGAATTAAAATCTCGCCCATTAAAAAATACCAGCAGCTTACTTAACGCAGTAAGAAATTTTAGTAACCTCGGAGTCTTGGAAGTCACGTTTTTTTAAACTTCATCATTTGTTGTTATGCTCTTTAAAATAAAAGTTGCATCCAGACTAAATAAGCAATTTTTTAGAGTCGTACACTTGCTTTCGCACAGTCAAGACCATGCAAAGCACTTACATATCTATATATAAAACAGTTCCGTAACTGACTGACTGCTGACATATAACTGACAGACCAAACCGCTGGACTGAAATTTTGCATGGTTATTCTTCTTATAGTGTAGGGGTGCACTAAGAAAGGTTTTTGGAAAATTCTTTTTAGATTTTTTAAAATTAAATTTTTAATCTGTTTTTGAAATATTTTTTTAAAGTTTGCGTTTAAAATAATAATCCGCGGATTATAAAATTTACTTCGCGAGAAAGATCCTAAAAATTCCTTTAAAATGAAATCTTTTTCGAATCTTTACCTCCCTTTTCTGATTTTTGGTAAATTTTTAAAGATTCATTTTTACAATTTAACTTATTAAATGCCGATCACGTTGTTTCTTTTCTTTTTGTGATACTTTAAACTAATTTTGCGTCACGTGCATGACAACGGAATAAATTGACAAAAAATATTTTTTTTTTCTTCTTCTTTCTAATGCGGCAGACATTATCCAAAAAAATATTAAAATACAGTAAAAGAAATGTTCTTCAAACTGTACTATATTGTTTAGTGTGTTCAATTAGATTTAACTTGAATATTTTCTTCTACATTATTTTGTCGTTTCCTTTACATCAATTGCATACATTGATCGTTGTATTTATTATAAATATATATATATATATATATACATATATATATATTTACGTATTTTTGGCATTAATTGCATACATTGACGGATGTATTTAATTTGATGTACTCCGTACGGGTTTTCAGCTAGTTATATATACAACGTGTTACAGATTTCACGGAAAATGTATCGGATAGAAATGTAAAGAATTTCTTGCGCTTTAATTGGGGAAAGTTAAATCTCTTTCAGTGAGCAGGCATTACATTCAGAGAAAGCGTCAGACGGAAGAGAAAAAAAAACAGTCGGTCAGACGCCATATTGAATAATTCAAAATCACCCCCGCCTCTGGAACACGAGCTGCGAAAACGCGCTGGACACAGAAGTAAGGGGGTTACCAAAATAAATTGATTATCGCTCTTTTGGAAACTTTCTCTTATTGAAAAATAAAGAGCGTTTTGTACATAGCACAGAGTTCGGAAAAATTTTTTCTTCGAAAAAGTTCTAATAAGTTTATGTTCGCGGCGTGAATTTGAATCTATTTTCACCCATTTGTTCCCTCAAAGTGATATACGTGTTTTATAGTAATAATAATAATTAACTTTATGTGTCAGTCACTTTTCTTTGTCTGAACTAGACGTGAGATAAGAAATGAAGAGAATTGTGTATCCATTCATCAACGATCTGAAATTTATTTAACATTTTCCTTACGGGCTGGGATAGCATGTATCCCAAGAATACGGGACCAAGAATGAATATATATATATATATATAGTGCCTTAACTAGCCATTCCGGTGCCCAGGGCAAGAATTTGCATTTGGGCTCCTTATTTAATTATGTTTGGGAAAATAATAAAACAAATACGGCATTTTGGGTCCCCCTTCAAAGTGGCAGGTGCCCCTGTTGCCCTTGCTGCCAAGTTACGGTACTGTATATATATATATATATATATATATATATATATATATATATGTATATATATAAGATACTATAAGAAGAATCGCCATGCAAAATTTCAGACAGTCCATCGGTTTGGTCAGTACGTTGTATGTCAGTGAGTCAGTTACGGAACTGTTATATATACAGTGGCTCCCAAAAGTGTTCGTACACTTACGATTTTCAATGAAGTAGGGAAGAACTACATGAAATATTTTGAAAATATAGTAAAACTTTATTTTTAAGAAACCAATAATCCAAAAGTAACAAAAACTTTATCTCACAAATGTCATCGTACACTTGTAAAAAATCTCTACATATTAGTAAATATTCTAATTTTTCGTTAAATTAATATTCAGTAGGATATCCTTTAGCATCCACGACAGCTTTTAAACGTCTGGGAATAGATTGCTTTAGTTCTTTTATAATTTTTGCATCAATGTTCATCCATTCTTCCATCATAATTGTTTTTAGTTCGCTTTTCGTGTGAATGTCGTGTTTTCGTACTCGAACCTCCAGTTCTCTCCAAATATGTTCTATTGGGTCCTATCTGGCGATTGAGGTGGTGCTTTCAAAACTTGTGTACAATTATAGAGACACCAGATGCGAACGTTGAGAGCCGTGTTCTTAGGATCGTTATTTTGATAAAAAACAAAGTTGTTTCCAATACCCAAATTTTGAGCTGATAATTTAAAATTGTCTCTTAAAATATTTATAAAAACAGCATGATTCATTATGCCATCAATAAATACCAAATTTCCTAGTCCTGATGCTGACATGCACCCCCACACAAGGATACCTCCACCGGCATGCTTAACTGTTCCTACTAAGTTCTTGGGATTAAGTCCCTCATTTTTTTATTCTCCATACAATTATACGCCCATCAGCACCAAAAATGTTCATCGGCAAATAAGACATTATTCCAATAGGTTCGGGGCTTATTTATCATTGATGGTGCGAAGAGAAGCCTAAACTTTCTGTTTTTCTCACTCACAAAAAATTTTCTATGGGCAGAACGCCCATGTAATCCAGCTGTTCTGAGAACTCATCAAAAATTTTCAGGTGAAATTGAAGTAGAAAATGTTTCATTGAATTCTGCAGAAACTTTTATGGCACTCAAACGTGAATTTTTCACAAATTTTCTAATTATAAATCTTTGATCATGTTTTGTTAACTTTGCCGGACGGCCTTTTCTTAACTTGTTTTCGATCTGATTTTCTTCTTTAAAGCGTTTTTTCACATACTGCACAGTAGAAAGGAATAAATTAAGTAATTTAGCAATATTCCGAACTGATTTACCACTACTATGATGAAAAATAATCAATTTTCGAATGCTGTTTGTTGTTTCTTTACGACTACGAGCCATTTTTAAATAATAAATAGTAAATTACGAAGTAGGCAAGCAAAAATTAAAGCTAAACGATATTTTACATGCCACCATAATCCAAAAATAAAAATAAAGCGCAAGATGATAATTTTAATTATGAATTTATCCGAAAATATTTCAGTGTACGATAACTTTTGTGAGATAAAGTTTTTGTTACTTTTTGATTACTGGTTTCTTAAAAATAAAGTTTTACTATGTTTTCAAAATATTTCATGTAGTTTTGTTAAGAATAGATTATAAATCTTACTATTAAATACCCATTCTGAAATATTCATTTTAATTGATGGATAGACCCCTATTTCATTGAAATTCATAAGTGTACGAACACTTTTGGGAGCCACTGTATATATATATATATATATATATATATATATATATATATATATATATATATATATATATATATAAGAATAAGATGAAAGAGAAAACCAGTAATAGCTCTAAAGCTACTTGAAGCCAGGAACATCCAACATGTAAAGAAAAGTATGAATAAGGTTTTTGACAGCATTTCTTCATCAGCGGTGTCAATACTGTCTAAAAACCAATGGATTGTTTCTGATGAGTATGATCTATTAAATAAACACACTCAGACACCGTACAATCCATTATTAACAGAAGAATTGAATAATAAATGAATTAAGTTTGAATAAAAGTACTTAACCAAAGAACACCAAGCCTGGCGCTAGTCAGAGTTGAAGTTAAGAACTCGAAACCGCAAGATGACTGACATATATATATATATATATATATATATATATATATATATATATATATATATATATATATACAGTGGACGCTCGTTAATTCGAACTCGGTTAATTCGAACTTTCGGTTAATTCGAACTAATCCAAAGGCCCCAAAAATCTTGTACTGGAGTTATTGTAAAAAATATCTCATTAATTCGAACTAAATTTTTATAACTTCGGTTAATTCGAACTAAAAATTTGACAAAAAAAATTCTTTTCCTCGTTTAATGGATAAAATACACATTGTATTTATTATTTTGTGTGTCAAAATTTCTTTTCTGTGTAAAGAGGCATATGCCTGCATTCCTAGACTATTGCATGTCCGCTAAACGTTAGTAGCTATTGTCCTTCTTATTAGTGCTAAATGGAAAAAGCAATTTTCCTTTATTTGGATCGATTTTCTTAGAATTTCAGAAAAACTAGTCTTTACAATAGATTCTAGGGAGCTGCGTCAGTTATAACTGCAGTGCAGACAAGTTAATGGGGTCTAGTTTTTCTTCCTCATTGTGTCGTGTGAACGTGTAAAAATTCAGGATGTCTACACGTGGAAAGTACAAAACCCTAACTTTGGAGACAAAGGTAGAAATTTTAAAGAAAGTAGAGAATGGCGAATGTAAAACAAAGTTAGCAGCTGACTATGGAATTTCATTTCATGCTTCATTTTATGATTAAGGTAAGTCTGTATTGCTTTTTAATATGTTTAACTTCAGATAACATAGTATAATATATTTTCTGGGGTTATACATACTAGGAGAGTTTCTTCTTCAGTGGTACACATTTAAAGTTATACATTTTCTCTTAACATCGGATAATTCGAACTTCGGATAATTCAAACTTTTTTCTGAGAACCTTTGAGTTCGAATTAACGAGCGTCCACTGTATATATATATGAATATACAGTGGACGCTCGTTAATTCGAACTCAAAGGTTCTCAGAAAAAAGTTCGAATTATCCGAAGTTCGAATTATCCAATGTTAAGAAAAAATGTATAACTTTAAATGTGTATCACTGAAGAAAAAACTCTTCTAGTATGTATAATCCCAGAAAATATATTATACTATATTATCCGAAGTTCGAATTATCCAATGTTAAGAAAAAATGTATAACTTTAAATGTGTATCACTGAAGAAAAAACTCTTCTAGTATGTATAATCCCAGAAAATATATTATACTATATTATCTAAAGTTAAACATATTAAAAAGCAATACAGACTTACCTTAATCATAAAATGAAGCAGAAGATATGCAGTATAAAGTAAACTTTTATTAAAAACTAGCTGAAAACCCGCGCTTCGCTACGGAGTACATTCAAATTAAATACAACGGTCAATGTATGCAATTAATGCCAAGAAAAGTAAATATATATATTTATAATAAATGAGACGATCAATATATACAATTGAAGTAAAAAAAATATTTATATATATATATTTATAAAAAAATCATAAGGAATATTTATTTTTTTTGGATAATATCCAATCGTCTGCTGCATTAGAAAGAAAAAATGTTTTTTTTTTGTCTCTTTAGTTGTTACGTACGTGACGATAAATTTATTGAAAGTACCAGAAAAAGAAATCACGTCATCGGCATTTAATAAATTAAATTCTAAAAATTAATCTTTAAAAATTCACCAAAAATCAGGAAATGAAGGTAAAAAATCGAAAAAAATTTCATTTTGAAGGAATTTTTATGATCTTTCTCGTGATATAAATTTTATAACCCTCAATGTATTATTTTAAATGCAAACGTAAAAAAAGTTTAAAAAACAGCTTAAAAATTTAATTTTAAAAAATCTAAGAAGAATTTTTGAAAAATCTTTCTTAGTGCACCCCTACACTATTAGAAGAATCGCCATGCAAAATTTCAGCCCTTTAGGTCCAGCGGTTTGGTCTGTGCGTTGTATGTCAGTGAGTTAGTTACGTCAGTGAGTCAGTTAATTTTAAAAAATGCATTTTCTTTTCCTGTCAAAAAATTAACCGCATAAAAAAAATATCTGCCTCCCCCATATAAATATAACTATCCATAAGAAAAGAATAAACAATACTATTAAATAAATAATTGTATGATTGGTTTTCATAGGGAGAATTAACACCTCTCTGAAGATTGAAGCATCAAACTGTTTTTCTCAAATTGTTATAAGCAAAGTTCTAAACAGTGGATACCTACATTTTTGATTTTCGCAAAAGTACACTGATTTTACAACCAAGCTTAACGTGTTGTTAAAGCGTTAATTTGTAATTACAGTCGAGCCCCGTTATAACGAACTTCAAGGGACCAAAGATTTTGTTCGCTTTGTCCGGTGGTTCGCTATGTCCGAACCGTTAAGAAAAATGTTAGAGTTCACAAAAAGTATAACTCCCTAGTTGCAATGTGTATTCAATAATGCTGTATTAAAAAAAGATAAAATTTATTAAAAAAGATCATTAATGAATCAAATCGAATAAAATCGATTATATTAAACTGACACAATACTAATTAAATTACGTTCAATAGGAAAACGGCGGGAACGAAATTGTCGTTCGTTATATCCGTGAGTTCGTTATATACCGGGTTCGCTATAACGGGGTTCGACTGTCAGTGGCGTAGCTAGCATAACTGGCGCCCGGGGCACGATACCTTTGTTGCGCCCTCCCCCCTGCAAAACATATAGTAATATAATATATAGACCTTATATTGGCGCCCCCCGTAAAACGTATATTAATATAATATATAGACCTTATATTGGCGCCCCTCCCCGAAAAACATATATAAATATAATATATAGACCTTATATTGGCGCCCCCCCTCCCCCCCCCCCCCCCCCCCCCGAAAAACATGTAGTACAGTGGACGCTCGTTAATTCGAACTCAAAGGTTCTCCGAAAAAAGTTCGAATTATCCGATGTTAAGAGAAAATATATAACTTTAAATGTGTACCACTGAAGAAGAAACTCTCCTAGTATGTATAACCCCAGAAAATATATTATACTATGTTATCTGAAGTTAAACATATTAAAAAGCAATACAGACTTACCTTAATCATAAAATGAAGCATGAAATGAAATTCCATAGTCAGCTGCTAACTTTGTTTTACATTCGCCATTCTCTACTTTCTTTAAAATTTCTACCTTTGTCTCCAAAGTTAGGGTTTTGTACTTTCCACGTGTAGACATCCTGAATTTTTACACGTTCACACGACACAATGAGGAAGAAAAACTAGACCCCATTAACTTGTCTGCACTGCAGTTATAACTGACGCAGCTCCCTAGAATCTATTGTAAAGACTAGTTTTTCTGAAATTCTAAGAAAATCGATCCAAATAAAGGAAAATTGCTTTTTCCATTTAGCACTAATAAGAAGGACAATAGCTACTAACGTTTAGCGGACATGCAATAGTCTAGGAATGCAGGCATATGCCTCTTTACACAGAAAAGAAATTTTGACACACAAAATAATAAATACAATGTGTATTTTCTCCATTAAACGAGGAAAAGAATTTTTTTTGTCAAATTTTTAGTTCGAATTAACCGAAGGGATAAAAATTTAGTTCGAATTAATGAGATATTTTTTACAATAACTCCAATACAAGATTTTTGGGGCCTTTGGATTAGTTCGAATTAACCGAAAGTTCGAATTAACCGAGTTCGAATTAACGAGCGTCCACTGTAATATAATATATAGACCTTATATTGGCACCCCCCCCCCCCGAAAAACATATAGTAATGTAATATATAGACCTTATATTGGCGCCCCTCTGCAAGTGGCGCCCGGGGCATGATAGACCCCCTTGCCCCCCCCCCCCTCGCTACGCCACTGTCGACTGTACTTTAAACCAATTTTTTAGGGTGAATTGTACAAAGCCTTATCTATTAGGAAACAAGGGCAGAATTGTTGGGAGATTATTAGAAATTATTTTATGTAAAAAAAAAAAATAATAATTTCTATGAAAAATGAAAGCATTGCTTGCAGATTGTTTAAAAATCTATAAGAGAGATATATAAATTATTTGTATGTATTGTATCCATAATTTATACTTTAATCTACACCTAAAATAATTACCGTATTTCACATAAATATATTTTTTTCAGGCGAATGTATTGTAATGTACAAGAAATATCATAAATTTTTTTTCACATATAATTGCTGTAAAAAAATTAGTAATATACACTTACCTAAATTCAGGTGGAAAATGTATAAAAATACTAGATATACACGCATAGAAAATTTTAGCAATTTGTGACCACTAGTTTTGAAGAAATAGTGCTCGCAAGTTTGAAAATAACAGATTTAAACAAAATTAAGCCATTTAAAGTTTAACAAAATTTAGCCATTTAAAGTTTAAAGTTCCTTTAAATTACTTTACTATTAGCTTTATACATTTAGACACAAAATTGGTTCTAATTGTAGTATCGACTTCATTTTTTTTGTAAGATTCTTTACATTCCATTCTTCAAAATTAAATCATAATAAAAAATTGGGTTTATTTTTTTAAAACGTTTTAAGGTGATCTCCCCCCTTAAGAAGAAAAAATAAATAGAAAATAAAAGTGCAGGCATTGGATTTGAACAAGATATCCGTTTTTGACCAACTTCTCCAAATTTCTTATACTGATAGCTTGCAGTAAAGTGGCAGATCTCTTTCTTTTGATTTGAATTTTAAATCGTCTATTCCCGTGAAAACCTCCATAATAGTACCTTCAGTACTATTATGGAGTCGCTGTACTGTGGAGTACTGCTGCCTGATTTATGCATGAAATACAACCATAATTCTGAGCTATCGTCTTTTTGCAGAATCTTTGTACTACGTCCAGAGTTGCTGCCGAATGGCTCTTCTGATTTTTGACACTTTTACTGTCCACATAAATTCCCAGAAATTGACATTACCGAGCATATCTGGGATGCCCTGTTCAGAAGAGATCTCCACCCCCCTCGCACTCCTATGGATTTGTGGAAAAGCTGTTCAAATTTTGGAAACGGCGTTCCTTTAGGCGTGTTCGAGCGAACTTCGTAAAAGATTTACGAGCATTGCATTTTTTAACACCTCGCGACGTCAAGGTATTAAAATTTTGATGAGAGTATTCATTTAAAACATTTAATAAAAAGTGTCAATGTTTTGGATTGACGGTGATTCTTCCGATTCTAACTCCATGACTTCAACCGATTCACAAAATCGTTTGCAAATTACTACGTTTCAACATTTAATATCGTTCTTTCAGGTCCCGAAATGAATTTTTGTCGCCATGTTTATAGCATATAGGGTAGGTGGGGGCAAAGGTTTGCAGTTTTGAGTTTTGGGTTTCTTACGGGCCTCCGTTAGATCCTATCACCCCAAAATGTCACTTGTATTGTAGTTGGGTATCCCCTCTACCTTCTATAAAATAATGAATTTTTTCCCGAAATATTTAGTCACCAAATTTTTAATTTTACCAAAAGACCTGTTTGCGAACCTTTGCCCCAATCGGTGGGGCAAAGGTTCGCACTGCAAACCTTTACCCCACTCGTTGGTTTCTTACTGCATAGGCATCGAAAATCACAAAAAGAGTTGTCTAAATAATTTTATTTCACATTTTGTAATCTTTTTAAAGGTGTTACATATATAGAAAATCACAAATTGAACAGGTTAATCTCAATAAATTTTTTCTTAAACTAAATAACTTCAAAATGATATATCAACTATTAACACAGAAAGTTGAATCTAACAAAGAAATTCACAAAATGAAAAGGGGTTAATCTCAATAATTTTTTTTCTTAAACTAAAGAACTTCCAATTAAAATATCAACTATTAACACTATCGCTATATTATATCTTAGACTTTACTCATTCTTTTAAAATCCGTAAAAATTAAGCAAAATAAGGGGATGGGGGACATTACAAAGCAATTTTTGAAATTTTTACCTCAGAGATATGAAATTGGGCATAAATATTCATTAAAGTAAAACTATTTCAAACACCTTATAAAATTTTATAAATATTTAAAATTTTATTTTTTATATTTAAAAAATTGAAATTTTTATTATGTTTTTGAAAATGCTCCTTGCGATCCAATTTTTAACCTTATCCTTAATTTTGCATTTAGATTGCTTATACATTTTGATCAGGGTTATGTTTTGATTTGTGCTTTCGTTGAATAATTAATTTTTAGGAAATATTTTTATGCTTGTACTCTGAATTCTCGTGAAATTTTTGTACTTTTCCACGCTTAAGTTAAACTTTGATAATCTGAATGATGTCTAAACCTGAAATGGATACATAACTTTATTTTAATCTATAAGAGGAGTCTGTGTAATAAATTTTATAAAATTTCGTCAAAAATTGTGACGCAAGGAGCCTTTTAAAGACTTGCAAATCTGGAAATTACTCATTTAGAGTTTTTTTCCCTAACCAGACCTTCGAAGCTTATAATGTCTTGTAACAACATTTAATTCCTTTATCTTGTAAAATAGGTCTTTGTTCAGAGCTATTTTATTTTTGTGTTGTACTAATTTATTTTATTTTTAATTTATGGATTTTCAAGCATTTTACAAAAAAATTTCTGATTAAAAACAGGCAGTTTTTATCAAAAACCATAATTTTTTTTCAAATTACAAAAATGTGAATTCCCATTAATAATAAAAGACGTTGTTAATAAGGATTCCTAATGAAAAGAGGACATGAAACAAATGTTAATAGTTAGAGCGGCAAAGGTTTGCAGATGGGGCAAAGGTTTGCACTGCGAACCTTTACCCCATGACTCCTGCAAACCTTTACCCCATTTCGTGCTCGTTCTGTTTCTGCAGAATGGACGCCACTGTATTTGAGTTAACCAAAAACTTAAGGTAGGATTTGAAAGGTTATTTACCACCCTAACATGCGAAAATAAGCCCAAAACAGTTCGTGAGTTTGAGTGATGCTCAAAATTACTCAAAAGTTGCAAAAAATTACATTAAAAGAGACGAAAATAAACTTACCTCATTTTCTCTGCAAAAGGGGGTCTTAACTCAACATTTTTTACGAGGCAACTGACTGGAAGTAGAGGAATGCATTGCCTACCCTATTCTTCCTAAAACTCTTCCCGGTCATTTTAAAATGTATGTGCGAACCTTTGCCCCATGCGAACCTTTGCCCCCACCTACCCTATGCTGCAAAGCTCCATGCCAACAGCGGGACTCAGATACCGAATGCCAGCTCCCTAGACAATCGGCCGTCACCTAGCCGTTTTGCCATTAATTTTCATGCAAAAGTTATGTTTTTCGAAAACTGTCTTTCACTTAAATGGTAAACTTGAAAATTTTGCACGTGTCTTTCTCCGGAAGTTGCAAAATCCCTTTTAACAGCTGTATATGTGTTTCGCAAACATAAGGAGGAAAAAGGGATTTTATGTTTTTGGTTTACGCAAAATATTTGCAATTGAAATTTTGAGAGGAACTATTTGATTTTAAAAATGAATATTTGATTACATCAAATGAATCCATCATTTCTATTTCTTGTAAAGCGTGCTCTGTTAAAATTCATTACTGGAGTGTCTCGGAATTCTCGATGTGAAATATTTATTATCATTTCATAAAATGACTAGGACTCGTGGTAGCCTTGTGGAAGCGCGTCGGGTTTCGGTGCTAATGGTACACGGATCAAATCCCGATGCTAGCCATTAAGTGTTTAGGGCGGATAAATCTGTAAAGGAAAGTCCCTCTACGATGTCAGAGAGGGTACGATCCCCACAGATGTCGCCCTTGGGGGGGGGGGGGGTGCTCGGTCGTAATTCAGGTGGCACCTGGCTAAGACGCGTTGCTGTATATATTATCCCGCAGCCTACAAGGACCTGGTCTGACAGGAGGGCATTAACAACAACAACATCAAAAAACGACACAGATTTGAAATGAGTAGGTATTCTTTTAAGCAATTAATTCAAATAATATAGAATAAATACAGCAGACATAAATATCTGTCAAAGCATTAATAAAAAAATGAAAGGCAACTACAATGAATTAACTACAATGAATTATTTAGTCTCAAACCTTAATTTTCGTAACGTTATATGATCAATTCCAAGAACAGATGGTTTATTAATTTTGCCACGATTTTTTTCTTATTTTGAATTCATGAAAAAAAAATACATATTTTTATTAATATTTGAAAATATCCCGTGATTTGATTAAAATTTTTAATATCCGGGATAAAACATTTTTGAAAACTCTGAGGAAGTAATGTCATAATTATATTCGGTGTAGTATAAAAAAGGAGTTTGTTTTCCTTTAATTTTTTCCGGGAAAATTCACCTTTCCTTGAAATTGAAGCTGAATTGAAATGAAACTATTATTCTCTGTGCCGTCATTTCAGCGCAGATGTTGTTCGAAACCGTTGCCTCTGGTCAGGGAGTGTTTTGCGCTGGTGAAAAGTGTTGAGCTAAGCGATAAAAAATCTCACGGGAGCAAGTGGCTATCTTTCGATTTTTGAATTCAAATCATGTTTTCACACCATCATCACTTTGGGAAGGCGAGCCAAAGAAAGAAGCACAACATTGTTTGGAATTTGTAACCGCAGTAGTGCTCTCCTCTTGGATTCTCAAGCATTCGGTTACAAGTTTCGAAAGTTGTTGATTTAAAAGATTTGCGTCCAAAAGAGGGGCAACGAATTGCATCCTCCAACACATCAATTGGAAATCTCGCATCTGTAGCTTGATCCGAGCGATTTTTTCAAAAATAAAACTGCCAGTTTTTCCGTGAGCTCCGGGAATGCTATAAATTTGGGGTGTTTAATGGAAAATTTTTAAGGTTGCTAAAATTTTGGTTTAGTGGTGATATTTAGTCAAAAAAGGTATATTTGTAGGGCCCCCCCCCTTAACCCTTCAGCGGGCGCGCCCGTGTATAAAGTGCAACATTTTTGTAATTTTGAATGTTTTTTTTTACTAGTAAGGTTTGAATGTTCTAAGCAGTTTCTATTTCCTTTATAATGTAGATCTGATTTTCTGACCCTCGTATATTCCTTTCCATTCGTTGTTAGTAGAGATTTAAGCGTGGTAAACCAGCAAATATAATGGATTGCAATACGACAAAATTATGAGTTTATGTAGTAAATCAAATGTGCACGGTATTACACGGTATCCTGCATATCACGAAGATGGACAATCTCGTTGTTTTTTAGGTTTTTGGACATAATAGGAATCGATTCAATAGGAATCGATTCCTTAGATCCAATAAACCGGACGGGTTTGAAATAAGGCGATTGTATCTGCATTCTTTGGCCTTTAATTATAAATATATCTCAGTATTATCAACATTTTATACTATCATGTCATAAAACGCAGAATTATTATTTTCAATTAAAAAAAAAAAAAAAAAGTTTATTACAATAGGAATAATCGAGTTTGAAAGAGACGTTGCACTTTCTGCCATGCGTATGTGCGGCAGAGGGGAAACGTTCCGAAATCCTTTTTCTTTTTTAAATTTATTTTTATTTTTATTATCTATATATATAAAACAATTCCGTAACTGACTCATTCATTCACTGACTGACTGACTGACATACAACGAACAGACCAAACCGATAGACCTAAAGGGTTGAAATTTTGCATGGCGATTCTTCTTATGGTGTAGGGGTGCACTAAGAAAGATTTTTGAAAATTCTTCTTAGATTTTTTTAAATTAAATTTTTAAACTGTTTCTGTAATTTTTTTTAAGTTTGCATTTAAAATAATAATTTGAGGGTTATAAGATTTATATCACGAGAAAGATCCTAAAAATTCCTTTAAAATGAAATCTTTTTCGAATCTTTACTCCCCTTTTCTGATTTTTGGTGAATTTTTAAAGATTATTTTTTAGAATTTAATTTATTAAATGTCGATCACGTGAGTTCTTTTTCTGGTACTTTAAATAAATTTATCGTCACGTGCATAACAACTAAATTGAGAAAAAAAAAATATTTTTTTTCTTTCTAATGCGGCAGACGATTGGATATTATCCAAAAAAATAAATAAATATCCCTTACGATTTTTTATAAATATATATATACACAGGTAGCCCTCCAACAGCACGGCATCTTACAACACGGTTTCGATATAACACAATAAGATACATTGCGGGAACCCTCGTATAACACTGCAAGCTGTAACACGGTAAAAAAAATTGCGAAACCCTTTGTACAACACTGTACTTCTACAGCACTCGATAACATGATTTTTATTTAACACATTTAAAAAATAAATTACCTCAAAATAATGGCGGGAAGGAATAATGAACTATCAGTAGCTCTACATAAAAATGTATGAACAAATTATAAATTATTCCTTTGTAACTCTATAAAATTACAAGGCGGCCCGAGCTTTGCCGAGAATCTCGAATCATTTTTCTTGAATGCAGACCCTTCCGAAAGAAGCCGAACATTTAAAAGGGAGCTGCAAAATTGTCTATCTCCACACCGTGAAATCTACAATGACTTTGTAAAAACCAATAAACAAGCCAAAATTACAGATATTTTATAGGATAGAAGGTGCAAAAACTCTAAATGAAGAAAAAGGTTCTGAAAGGGAAGCTGATATCGTTCAACCGAAAAAACGTTCTCGTTTGATTGTATTGAGCAGTGATGAGGAAGAAATTTATTAAGTTGTTTATATGGAATTTTTTTTTAAAAAAAAGCTTGCTTTTAGTAAGTTTTCGGAGCGTAACCCCCCTTTTTGTATTATTTTTCTTTTCCTTCCTCAGGGCCCGATTTAGAAAATTCTTGACTATAGGCACAACTCAGGATGGGGCTTGATGTGGGCGTAAAATTTCCAAAATTGACACTCACACACACAAAAATAATAATCTTGAATCATCGTGAAAGTACCATTTTACCAAGAATTGGCTATTTGAAGCGTTGAAGCCTAGAACATTATCAAAAAACAAAAAAGCAATACAACATATTAATTTCATCGTAGAAACACCAATACAATGCAACCAGAAAAATTTATGAATCCCTTATATACACTATAACATACATATGATGAACTATACTTATGATGAACCAATCAATCAAATTTGAAAGGATATATATATATATATATATATATATATATATATAAAATGCTATTAAAAAAAGGTAAAATGAAAAAAAAGTTTAAATTGGGAATTTTTTCTTTCTTTTCTTTTAAATAAAAAATTTTGGCCCCCCCCCCCTCTCCCCCAGGCCTAGTGAAAAATCAGGGCCTGGTGACCGGTCAGGAAAAATTGCAGGTCACCAATGTGTTAACACACTGTACTAAACATGACTGTGATATGTAAACTTGGCTGAACTAAGAATCATTAACGTTTATAATACACTGTACCGTATGGTACTGCATATAACTAACTACTTTATGTAATGTTTTACTTCCCAGCCTATATCGTTATACTAAAAATTTTTAAAGTTCATAAAAGAA
>CAJRAI020000253.1:7500-10003 GCA_907164885.2 Dolomedes plantarius | reverse complement strand
CCATCCACTTGAAAGAAAATGAAGTTAATTAGAAGTTAACTCGCGTTTAACTTTTCGTTCCCGTCCCGGTCGATAGATGGCTGCACCAGTCTACAAAACAAAATTAGCTGAAAATAACTGAAAATTAATTCAATTCTGCTTAAAGAGGGCTAAAAGTATTAAAAAAAGGCATTGTCATCGTGTTATGAGCTATTCTAAAAGTTTCAAATGTCTAGCGAGTCGGGAAGTTAGTTAAAAATCGATTGCAAGATTTGTAAGGGACAAACACACACACAAGCAAACAAGAAAGCAAGTTAATAAAACCATGGTAATAATGAAATAGCCTTTTAGAGGATTTCCTTAAAAACAATATTTTTGGTTTCTTCATTGGGAGGATCTAATATTACCAGGCTCGTCCGAGAACTTACACGTGAGCAAGCTACGAAAACTGACCGTGGGAGAAACAATTTTCTCTTAGATCTACGCCAGCGTATTTTAAAGTTTGGCCTCAAGACTTATTTATCGTCATGGCGAAGCATGCTTTGAGGAGAAATGGCAGTCTCTTAAAGTGAAAGGGAAGGTCATTGGGTATTAGAGGAATGCGTGGCACGAACACTTTTTCTCCTTGAGCACACTCGGTTAGAATAAGGGCTTCGATTAAATTTTTATGCAGGGCTTTGACTTGTCCATTACACAATTTCGGTGGTTTTAAATTCCCAAGGAGCATTACGGGTAAAGAGAGCTTATGGTATGGAAGACCCGGTGGTTTAAGGGAATTTAAAAAGTCTACCGGATAGTTGACAGAATCATCTGAATTACAGACAGTGTCTATCGACTTTAGAAATTTTAGCCCTTTAGGTCCAGCAGTTTGGGTTTGTGCGAAGTCTGTCAGTCAGCCACAGAACTGTTTTATATAGAAGTTTAATTTAATATCCATAATTTGAATTAAATTCTTAAAGAAATTCCATCTCAATTAGTTTAGTGATTAAATTTTATCTTTTACTGTATTTTAATATTTTTTGTCAATTTATTTCGTCGTTGTGCACGTGACGCATAATTAATTTAAAGTATCGCAAAAAGAAAAGAAATCCCGTGATCAGCATTCAATAAATTAAATTCTAAAAATTAATGATTAAAAATTCCCAAAAAAATCAGAAAATGAATGGAGGTAAAGATTCGAAAGAGATTTCATTTTAAAGGAATTTTTAGGATCTTTCTCGTGCTATAAATTTCATAACCCTCAGATTATTATTTTAAATGCAAACTTTAAAAAAAAATACAAAATCAGCTTAAAAATTTAATTTAAAAAAATCTCAGAAGAATTTTTCAAAAATATTTCTTAGTACACCCCTGCACTATAAGAAGAATCGCCATGCAAAATGTCAGCGCTTTAGGTCCGGCGGTTTGGTCTGTGCGTTATCAGTCAGTTAGTCATTCACGGAATTGTTTTATATATATAGACTAGCTGAAAACCCGCACTTCGATACGGAGTACATTCAAATTGAATACAACGGTCAATGTATGCAATTAATGCCAATATATATAAATATATATATATATATATATATATATATATATATATATATATATATATATATATATATATATATATATATATGTATATATATATATATATATATATATATATATATATATATATATATATATATATGTATATATATATATATATATATATATATATATATATATATATATATATATATATATATATATATATATATATATATATATATATATATTTATAATAAATACGACGATCAATGTATACAACTGATGTAAAAAAAATACATTTATAAAAAAATCGTAACGGATATTTTTATAGACAAAATAATGTAGAAGAAAATATTCAAATTAAATCTAATAGGACATACTAAAGAATATAGTACAGTTAATACAGTACAGTTTGAGGAACATATCTTTTACTGTAATTTAATATTATTTTGGATAATGCCCAATCGTCTGCCGTATTAGCAAGGGAAAAAATATTTTTTGTCTATTTCATTGTTACGGACGTGACGATAAATTTAGTTAAAGCACCATTTAATAAATTAAATTCTAAAATTTAATCTTTAAAAATTCCCCAAAAATCAGAAAATGGAGGTAAAGATTCGAAAAAGATTTCAATTTAAAGCAAGTTTTATGATCTTTCTCATGATATAAATTTCATAACCCTCAAATTATTATTTAAAATGCAAACTTAAAAAAAGTTATTAAAACAGCTTTAAAACAGCTTAATATAAAAAAAAAATCTAAGAATAATTTTTCAAAAATCTCTCTGAGTGCTCCCCTACACCATAAGAAGAATCGCCATGCAAAATGTGAACCCTTTAGGTCCAGCGGTCTGGTCTGTGTGTTGTATGTCAGTGAGTCAGTCAGTTACGGAACTGTTTTATATATATAGATCAGCCACTCGTCTATTTGTCGATGCCTCCCAAGAGAAGCAGTTCCAAAAGAAAAACACTGCGAAATATCTTTACTGATTTGGAACGTCTAGCTATAATGG
>CAJRAI020000253.1:0-2500 GCA_907164885.2 Dolomedes plantarius | reverse complement strand
GATGAGGCTATAATTCCCCCCAATTCTATTTAATATTTTTATTATTATTTATTATTATTTATTATTATTTTTATTATTATTTTATTATTTTTTTATTTTTAATATTTTTATTTTTATAACATTCTATTTCCCCTAATTCCCCCCAATTAGCTTCAATGCCATTCATTTCTATACTTCCTTGTTCATTTTTGCGCTATCAAGTGTGATTAATCTAGCGTTTAATGTTTTAATTCCGATTTTCTCTAGAAAAAGCCCCCTTTTGGACCCCTTAAGGTTTAACCTGTTAAAAAATCTCTGACATATATATATATATATATATATATATATACAGTAACCACCGCTTATAGTGATCACTGGTTATAAGAATCATCCGTTTATAAGAATCAATATCGCAAAAAAAAACCAAATTCATTATTTCCATGCTAAAATTTTCGCTTTAAATAATCAATCCACCAGTTTTAAGAACCAGCTTACACTCTTCGCTTTCCTTTCATTTTTCCAAAAAAGCCGCTTAAACACTCAAAAGGCACGAGGTTCTTTCATTTTTTTTTCTTTTTTTTTTGTAAGAAAGAGTGATAAGATAGGATGGAATACAGTCGTAAAATGCATCCCTTTCTTTGTTAGACATAACATAATAGTTTCTCCTTAAACGCTTTAGCACAACACTGTCCTATTAGCTTGATCCAGGGGCATCTCTATCCGTCCAGGTCCGATTTCACTTTTCTCCACTGACAAACAAAGACAGGGACTCCATAGAAAACTTTTTCCCACCTCCCACATCCTGGTCGTGGCTTCCTGGACCCTGAAACACATAAATCATCGGCGAAGTGTCCACTATCACTTAGAAAAACGTGACATTAGTAGTATTCAGCACGTTATCAAACCGTGAAACGTAAGCTAGAAGGTGAATCTTCGTCTGAGACTATTGGTATTGAAAGAGGTATGAACAGACTCCTGAAAACTTCATTACGTCAAACTACCATAGAAAACTTTTTCTTGCACCCTTCCTGTAGTTGAAATGTTAAACTGTTAAGCAGGTATGTTATAACAAATATTGGATTTTTTTCTTCTCTTATTATAATCATGTGTATCTACTTATAGGTCAAGAAATTTAGTTGTATTTTTAAAATTATAAACTATAATTTTAATAAAAGATAATTAACGTAAATTAAAGAGTAAATTATGGTAAATTATCGAATATATTTATATATAGATGTGTGTGTTCCTGACTAAAAACCTAAATTTTGGCTATAAGAATCAACCGCTTATAAGAATAAAAAACAGTAATAAGAAACGTGATTCTTATAAGCGGAAATAACTGTATATATATATATATATACACGAGGGTTATTCGGAAAGTAAGTTCCATTATTGTGTAAAAGGAAATGGATATGGGTGTTGACAAAGATATATATGTAATAAAGATTTCCAAACATTACACTATCTTTGGCCCAGCACATGAAGGCATTCATCGTATTGAAATGCAAGGTTTTGTGTGCCAGCATCATCACAGAAGGTAACAGGTGGGCGAGGATGTTACGGCATCTCTCAATTCTCCATCGACACCGTATGTGCAACACTGAAAAAGCTGCCATTCAAAACAAGAGAAGCGGTTTGCTTAGTTTCGGTGTCTTTTTGTTGCATGACAGTGCCAGGTCGCATGCCGCTCGTGTGACAGCATCGAGTCCTTCGGTTAAGAACAAATCCACCATATATTCCTGACCTGGCACCAAATGACTTTCACCTATTTTCTCACTCGAAGCGATTATTGAGTGGCCAGCATTTTGATGTCAACGAAGAAGTGAAAGATGCCGTAACATCCTGGCTAACCTCACAGGCGGCCATCTATGATGCTGGCATACAAAACCTTGTATCTCGATACGATAAATACCTCTATGTACTAGGTCATAGATTCTTAAACTGTGGTCCGCGGACCCCTGGGGGTCCGTGTAGCCATTACCGGGGGTCCGCAAAACAATTTTATTCTATGCTTGAACAAGATATTCTCGTGGAATTATCATGCGATACGTGTTTGAAACTACAATTCTTCAAAAATGAACTCGCAAACTTTTGGTTATTTCTCAGATCTGATGACCCTGCACTTGCAAATGAAGCCCTCCAACATTTGATTCCCTTCTGCACAACATATTTATGTATACGGGCTTTTTCAGTACTGTTATATATATGTAATCAAAGTATAGAAACAAACTCGATGTAGAAGCGGACCTCACAATAAACCTTTCCAACATAGAGCCCGACATTGCGGTTCTGGTTTTGAGAGAACTACTGCACCCATCTCATTAAGTAAAAATCATTTACAGAAAACATATTATAATAAGATAGATATGTTTTGACCAATATTTGACCGAGAAATGTTTGTACGAGTTTAATGTATTATGATTTGTAACTTTTAAAATTCTTTTTACTACTGTTTTTATTCATTTCATGTTTTTTATTCTATGTCCTAATAAAAATGTTCGTCTCTATAAATGCGCAAGAC
>CAJRAI020000252.1:394144-555701 GCA_907164885.2 Dolomedes plantarius | reverse complement strand
ATGGGAGAGTTTACCATTCATATATACAGTGAAACTTTTCTATGCTGGACAGTAACAGTTCCAAAAAATAGTGGTCGTTTTGAGGGGTGGCCGTGGAAAAGAGTTTTCTTACATAACACTGGCTCTATAGAGTCTTTAATCGATTTTGAATAAAATATGGTCGTTTCGTAGGGTGGCCGGCTAAACGTCTCTCTCTCTCTCTCTCTCTCTCTCTATGTATATATAAATAAATAAATAAATAAAGATATATATTTATATATATATATATATATATACATACACGCATCAGATGGTTTTTGCCCTCCTTGCCTTATTTTTGTAATATATGTATTGGTAATTGATATGACCAACAAAAGTTATATTTTAATTATTTATGAAAATTTATGCTGTTGTGTTTGATCCAAAAGCAAACACTTACCTAAAAATAAATAAACCCTTTTCTCGTGTTAGTATAGTTTAATAAAAGTATAATGAAATTAAGGTCATGTGCACGATAGCAAGTTGAATGGTTCTAAATAATACATACGACGATGATTTGTATCAAATGTTGTTTCAGTTACAGCTCTTTCTTCTCTCCACCGTTAGTATTTGAACAAGTAAAACGAAAGTTAATTGGACTTATTTCAGTCGTGTTCAAGAACCGAAAAGGACTGATTTATTCCCTGCCTTGCATATATATAAGGATTATTCAAAAATGTTAAATGCAGTTGAAACTTTCAGTTGTAAGAGAAGCAAAAATAAATTTATGTTTCAACTGTCTGACGCTTCATTTAGCTTCAACTATTGTTTGAGGATGAAACTCGAATCTACTTAGCAATTGTTCTACTTTCTTAAAAATCGCAAAGGAAAACAGTCGCACGTGAATAACATTTGATGTTTTTGTAAAGCTAAACATTGTTTGTACGCAAATGAAACATGTTTTTATTTATCAACTGTGTTTCATCTTAATCTGAAACATCTGGAATGAGAATTAGCCAAATTTATTTCTTTTAATTGGGAGTGAAATTCATTTCAGGCTGATTGAAACAATTGTTAGTGCTACTTTGATATAAATTCGTATAAACAAACCCACAGAAAACAATGCACGATTGCAAAGTTTGTTGATGTAAATTTATCGTGTCTGTGGGAAAGAGGCATACGATTTACGTTGAAAGATTAAAATTAAGATATACATATTAAAGATTCAGATGCCACCTTTTACGTCATCAGTCTGACATTTTGCAATTAATTGTACTCAAAAACTAGACTTGTAATATTACAACTAGACCCCAGAATTACTCAGTTTATAGGAGGCCCATGAGGCAAATCCCAATTCTGGCTAGGGACCTAACTGTAGCGCCTGAAAAGGGACTCTTGAAATAACACGAGATAAATCTTATGTGATATCCATGAGATAAATCTTATGAGAAACATGAAATAAATCTTAATTATTGTGGTACGTATTGTGGACATCATCGCTAAAAATGTCAATAGAATAAATAAATAGAAAACATTATGTGCAAGCTCATGTTCTACGTCATTACCATCGGTTGGTTGGTTCACTGAGATTTCTGCGGTGACCTTTTACTATATAAACTAGTTGTTACCCCCCCCCCAAACATGACGGCTGTATAGTAAATGCATGTACCAATCACAAATTATACTCAACTCATCATTGCCAAATGTTGAAAATCATAATATTAAGAATAGAGAAATGCATTTTTAAAAAATTACTATTGAACCCAATAAAAAAATATGGTTACTCATGGGACTCATATTTCATGGTTACTCATATTTCATGGGATTGACAACGGAGAGCAAAAGTTCCACCGAAATGAGAAAAGGAATGTTCGTTTTTTAATATCTTCGGAAGCGTTAATTGCAACACAAAAGTGAAACAGAGAGTTTTATGGTCAGATCTTTGGAGGATCAAATTAAGAGTTCTCAACGGACGTCTCCAGGATCTTCGTGATACTTCTCTGGTGGAGGCGGAGTCAATAGCTGTCTGAAAGCTGGTTTTCAGTTGGTAGGTAGAAATACGAGGAAGAAAAGAGTTTAGATAGAGATATAAGGTTCCGAATCCGTCAGTTTTAAAACAAGTAAATCGAGCAAATCCAAAAGGATTTACTCAGAGACAAATAATTTTTGGTCAGAGCTTTGGAGGGTGAAATGAAGAGTTCTCATTGGACGTCTAGATTCATCAGAATAAACAATATATACTAAAGAATATAGTACAGTTAATAGTACAGTTTGAGTACCATAATATCTTTTATTGTATTTTAATATTTTTTTAGATAATGTCCAATCGTCTGCCGCATTAGCAAGAAAAAAAATTTTTTGTTTATTTAGTTGTTATGCACGTGACAATAAATTTATTTAAAGTACCAGAAAAAGAAATCACGTGATCAGCATTTAATAAATTAAATTAATCTTTAAAAAATCACTAAAAATCAGAAAATGGAGGTAAAGACTCGAAAAGGATTTCATTTTAAAGGAATTTTTATGATCTTTCTCGTGATATAAATGTCATAACCCTCAAATTATTATTTTAAATGCGCAAACATTTTTAAAAGTTAATAAAACAGCTTAAAAATTTAATTTTAAAAAAATCTAAGAAGGATTTTTCAAAAGTCTTTCTTAGTGCACCCCTTCACTATAAGAAGAATCGCCATGCAAAATTTCAGCCCTTTAGGTCCATCGGTTTGGTCTGTGCGTTGTATGTCAGTGAGTCAGTCAGTTACGGAACTGTTTTGTATATATAGATCATGTGAATATAAACTGTTTGATCTGGGTCCTGTTATGTGAAAACCCTCATCTGTGCAATGTTTTTAATTTTATGAAGTACTTTGAATATGTACAAGTAGATTACTAATTATTGATTGATTCTTTATTTCATATTTCTATTTTATGTCGGTCCAGTTCTGAAATGCGTGCTTGAGACTCCTGAAAATCAGGTAGGAATTTAATTTGATCTAATTTGATAATTTGGTCTAATTTAATCCAGCCTCGAGTTTGTATCCATTCCATTCCATGCAAATATCCTTACCACACAGTGTGTGGTTCTCTATGCTGCCATTACTGGCCACAAGAAGGAAGTAAAAATATGAAAGGAATGTTGTTTGAAATGGACTTTTTCCGGCATCGACGAACCAGTTCAATTGATAGAATGCAAGCATCGGGAGTAAGAGGTCCGTGTCCAAAGCTAAGGTCTTGGTAGAACATATTTTACCTAAATGTGAGTTTGAACAATCCATTAGGCATAGTTTGTAATGTTCAAAGGAGGAAGAAAGTTCTGTATATCTTTGGTCATATCGTGTATTAAACGAAAGGAGATCAGTTTGAAATATTTTCATTGAATCTGTCAGATTGTCCTGTGTGTTTTACCAAAAATAAATTATAGATTAAGGACATATTTTTCGTTTTTTGCAGACTCTGAGAACAAGATTCTTGCGTTAAAGCTGCTATGTACTAAGAAAAAAAATCGTATTTCCCTTTTCCTCTTCTTGCAGACTCTTGTGGTGGGAGGAGTCCAGTTGACAGTTCGAGAATTCCACCCCCTTAGGATTGATATTTTGAGGGATTGTAATGGCTCTCTCTTTATAGGAGGGTTAAGCGCTGCCCCAAATTATTTATTCAAAATATATTTTGTCAACTATTTACAGGTACATAAATGCTGATAATCAAATAAAATTGGTATTGTCAGATAGCCCGAACTTTTCTGCAAAGCGCTACAGGATTCATTTTATAAATTTCGTCCACCGAAGGAAGTTATGAGCGTTTAAAACACACTATAGCAGATTTTTCCCCGCATAATTTAAATTTTAAAATATTAATTGCATTTTTTAAAAAAAAAAACGAAAAATGTACACAAATGTAAAATTTCTTTCTCTATGACGAAGTACAATTTTCTTTTTTAAATCTTCGAATCCAAGTCGGCAATCCCTGGACAAATTTTTCCATAGGATAACATTGAGGTGAGATAATCCAATGGGGTTAGTACATAGCAGCCTTAAGTATTGAAAAATGAGTTTCTTTGGGAGCCTAAACTCAGCAGTCTCATAAATTCATTCGAATGTTTAAGAAGCTGATAATCGATTATTTTATCTGAATGTCTCAAAACATTTTACATAAAGGGGAAAACTTACATAAGGGACTTACACAAGGAATTTTCATAAGTAATTCCGTTGATGCTGTAGCGTACTGGAAATAGAGGTTATTTTTCCAAAGAACCCACAAGCGCTTGGAACACAGCTGCGTGTTTTCAAGGAATGTGTTGTTCGGTTCCAAGCCACTAAAGCTGTCAGCCGATAATCTGCCGGCAACTGCCGCCCCCCCTCCACCCCTTCTGAAAATCCAAGCATTGAGGAGAGACGCTTCATAGATTCCGTGTTTTTTTCTAGACGTGTTTTTTTCTAGGCTGGTTTTTTGTTTTTGGGCTGGAAATGGGCCCTGGAGCGCGCAATGTGAACCTGCACGTAAATTTAAGTTAATATGTCTGAAAGTGTCTAATGATTAATTTTGTTTAATTTTCTTTGTTAATAAATTGTTGAGTTTTTGTTTTAAAAATTGGCCCTCGTTTGTTAATTAGAACTCTGTCTTTTTGGTATGGATCAATAGTTGTGAAATGTCTTCAAATGCCTCAGAGAGAATAGCCTTACTACTTGTCGTGACGCCACAATGCCATCTACCAAATGAATTAACTCCTTCTATAATAAACAGTAAATAAATAGTATGTTGTTGCTTTTTGAATTAGGTTTGGACGCGTCTCCAAGGAGATTTGGCCAGGATTTTAATAAAAGTTCACGACGTACATCTCATGTATAAAAATTGTATATCACGTTCTGTTCCCAATTTTAAAATCATTATTTACCAGTATTAAAATTTTAGTAGAGTCCATAAATTGCTTTGAACTAAAATAACTCTTACAGCCATCAATTTCGATTTGACAGTTTATCTTTTCGGTTTTGAATACTTGTGATATTTATAAAGTCCACGAATTCCCTGCACAACATTCTGCGTTGGTTTGAAAATGATTGAATGTTTCAAAGAACGTTCTAAACTTGCGAAATATTTCGATGCAGCTTTTGACGCCTAGGAGAAAAATAGTTTTAGCTATTAAAGCTTGATTTAGAAGAAAACTATTTCAAACTTTTAGATGTACCCGAGTTAAGAATAAATTGTAGTGAAAAATGACGTCTGAAAATTCCTGATATAATAAAGGCTGGAACGCGTGTCAAAGGACAGTGCCTGCACCAAAAAAAAAAAAAAAAAACAGAAAATAAACGTATTTTACTTAATGTAAACTGATGTTTTACAAATTTCATTTTCTGAATTTTCGGAAGATGCGAGAACTGCCTGGAAATACTTTAGACAGACAAATTAATTCCTCTTTTTAAAATAAACACATTTACGTGGTTAAATTTGTTTCGAAAATTCTCCGAACATTTGATTAAATTATTTTATTTAAGTTCAGCTCTTAAAAATTTTCCAGTTTAATTTAGTTTATTAAATTAAATTATTTTATGAATTGGGAATATTTACACATCTTCCTTCAAGTTCTTGAAAGTTTAATATCCATATCATATGGTAAATGGAGTTTTCAAACTTTATCCGCAACTGTATTGACCCAATCAGGATTACGTGATGGACTTTGTGACCGATTATTACAAATTATTGCTAAAGGAAAGTAGGTTGGTTAACTAACATTTAATATTATACAGTGAAACTTCTCTGTGTTGGCCCGTAATGGTTACAAAAAAGTGGCTGTTATGAAAACATCAACTTAAAACTGATTCCGGAGCATTCGATTTGCAGGACGTCCGGTTGGCGACAGGAAATATTTCCTGTGGTCAACTTTTTTTTAAAACTTTGTAAGAAGTTCTGAAGAATGTCCGATTGGGCGAGCAGGAGCGAAGTAAAACCAGTTCCATCTAGTTTTTAATCGGATGCTCCGGAACCAGTTTTAAATTGATGTTTTCATAACAGTGGCCGTTTTGAGAGGTCGCCGTTGAATAGAGTTTATTTCGTAACATCAGTTCTAAGGAGTCTGCAATCGGTTCTGAATAGAAATATATCCGCTTAGAGGGGTGGACGTGAAATAAGGACGACTAGAGAAATTTCACGGTTTTTTAATTCCTGAGAATACATGAAATGAAAATTATGTATCGGAAATCATCAGACATAAGAAGACTTTTATCGGTAGTCGATTTTCTAATGCATAGAAAATCCTTCAGATATTTAGGGGACGGTGGACTTTCAAAATTGTGAAATTTGTCCAAAAATTCGATTTTTTTATTTTATTGAATTGTGAAACTACGGACGAGTAGGAATGTGTTGCAAAAAGAATTTTTTATTTCCGTGATTACTTTCCTAGTTATAGGCATTTGTATTTAATTTAGATATTATGTGGTTACTAATAGCAATAACTTTAAATGTGTTTTTCTCAAAATAAAAATGTTCATGTCATACGTATATT
Organism: Dolomedes plantarius; assembly: GCA_907164885.2. Lineage (NCBI taxonomy): Eukaryota > Metazoa > Arthropoda > Arachnida > Araneae > Dolomedidae > Dolomedes > Dolomedes plantarius. Next base: position 549,247 of record CAJRAI020000252.1, on the reverse strand, counting down.
CAAACTGCTCCGGGCGCACTTCTAATTATCGTATTGCTCTGAAATTTAAGTTTTATGTACTTAACTGTATATCAAATAAATCTTATTGAAAATATTTATGCTTGGTAGCTCATAATTTCTAAAATTTGTACTTGAAAACATGATTTATAGGTATTTTGCGCAGTAAAAAGGGTGTTTTCACTATTATTATTTTTTCCTCTTTAAATTTTAATGAATGCTTAAAATAAGCAATAGGTTTCATTTTTAGTTCTATAAGGTATCCTGTAAATAAAAATTACCATATTATATGCAAAAGAAATGCGCATGGAACATTTTTAATTAGGCCAATTTTTGATATAATTAATAATTCATAATTCATAAATTATTAATATTTCATCTTTAAATTTTAACCACTTTTACATATCTATGGTACTAATCACATCTTCAAATTTCAAGCAAATCCATTCAAAACAAAAAAAGTTAGGTTTGAAGGTCCACTGTCCCCTTAAAGAGAGTGGGTGGAAATTTTTTGTTCTATTTTACAAATACCGGTTAATTGGCCGCTAGGCCATTAGACCTCTGGCTCTCCAATATTCTAAAACATGGTACTTCAAATTTAAAAGTGAAGTATACACGTGGAATTTGAGCGGTGAAAAATGGAGCTTCTTGCTTTAGAAGTTTGACGTAAATATGCATGATTTCAGTCTCTTTCAAGGTGTTCTCTAGTTGCCAGTGGTGATCATAAATTTCAAATAAGAATACCCCAGAAAGTGTAGGCAAGAAATTTTATTTTGATGAGAAGTGTTTAAGTGCTGCTATTAACCCAGTTATACTGAGTCATACTGAGTAAAACTGAAGACCTGCTTGCTTGCATGTTTTAGTTCAGGGATTCCAGATCTTTTTACGTTTGTGGTACCTCTCGGAATGAGATTATAAACTCGAGGCACCCGGGTTAGAATTTTAGTTTTTTTCAATTTTTTTAAATATTAAATCAAAGCGGAATTTTTATTAGGGAACGTGTAAAATAGAAGTTCAAATAATTACTGGCTCCACTGCTGATTTTATTTATTTATTGAGAGATATAAGTAACAAACACCAGAACAAAATATATTAATACAATTTCTATAATTGCAAGATAAAAAGAACTTTTTATATATCATATTTTTAAATTTTCTGTTGAATCATATAAACTTGACAATTCTATGTATTAATAAATACTTTTTTAAAATTTTTTTGATGAATTATCGCATCAACTTCAGAGAAAATGAAGTTAATTGGAAGTTAACTTGCATATAACTTTTCGTTCCCGTTCCGGTCAATAGATGGCTTCACCAGTCAACAAAACAAAATTAACTGAAAATAACTTAAAATTAATTTAATTCTGCTTAAAGATGGCTAAAAGTATTTAAAAAATGCATTGTCATCGTGTTCTGAGCTATTCTAAAAGTTTCAAATGTCTGTCTAGTCGGTAAGTTAATTAAAATTCGATTGCAAGATTTGTACTTGACAAACACACAAACACACAAACAAGAGAGCAAGTTAATAAAAACATGGTAAAAATAGTCAAGGGATTCAGTGTAGCATTACACTAGAGAACTACAAAGGAAATCAATGAGAATATTTTTGTTTTATTAATGTGAGATTTACGATTGGTACTTAGGGAACAAATTGTTGGATGTCAACTTAATATTTATTTCAAGAGGGTCCTACTAATAGTTTTTTCTTTGTTTATTCCCAAAAAAAGCTCACCGGCACCCCTGGCCGACATCACGGAACACCGGAAGGTAATAACTCTTTTAGTTTCTTGAAAACTGACAAGAATTCGTCGACTAGTAACTTTTTATTTCATATTTTCGAATAATCTTTTTATTTTATATTTTCTAAAATATTGCTCATATTACAATAAGTAATACCCGAAATTAAAGAAAAATATACCAAGGTGTTTCAATTGCAAATGTTCGATGTGTGTGACCCCTTTGTTACACGACAAACATCTAATTTGTATCTTTCGTTCAACGAAATTTCGTTCAACGAATTGTAAAGTTCGTTCAACACATTTTTTAGTAGCTCACTGTAAATGGATCCTAATGCTGCACAAATGCGTTCTTTAAGTTCTTGCAGTGTTTTCGGCATCGGTGGTGCATAAACAGTGTGTTTGACGTAACCCCGTCAAAAGAAATCCCATTGCGTAAGGTCTGGGGATCTTGGTGGCCATGTGATTAAGGTCAATTCACTGTCACTCGAACGCCCCCTCCATCGGTGAGGAAGCTCCTCGTTTAAGTAAGAACTTAAAGTGTTCAGCATTAGGTGCAGCATTAGGAACCATTGACAGTGTAAAATGCAAACAATAGAAATAAACAAAATTAAAATTCAAGCATAGACTGCTAAATCAATATAACATAAAACTTATCCTGCAAAGGAACCATTTCCAATAGAGGATAGCGCAGAAGCTTCATATCCCCATAATGAAAAAAACAAATAAATAATCCAACAGAGATAGATAAAAAATAATACGAAAATAGACAAAAAACAAACAGAAATCAAGCACTCTGGGCATCCACGCACCAACGGCAAGATTCGGTATAAGTGCCGGAACTGAACCATAAAACAACAGAGGTAACCGACAGGTATCGTCATCAGGGAGCCTAACCATGTCAGTTACCTCAAGGGGAACTTTCTGAATAGGATGCAGGTAAGCCCAAAAGACATCCCAAGGCCCCGAGTTCCCGAAAGAAGCAATAAGTCAAGAAGAAAATGAAAAGACAAACAGAACTTACAGTATGGGCTCAACGCACCTTATATGCAAGCACACAAAATTCCTAATGCAAAGTAAACGATGCGTACACACCCCAATTCCGTAAGTGACGGTTATGGCGAAACAGCAGCCAATTCTATCCTAAAGGTTACGTCATTGTAACATTACTATAGCTCCACCCCCCATTACAGCTTAACCAGAAGAAAACACAAATACTATTCTAAACCATTGACAGTGTGATACTACAAAATGTGTGGAACGAACTTGATTACAGATTAGATGATTGTCGTGTAACAAAAGGTTCACCAATCGGACATTTGTAACTGGAAAAAAAACTTGGTATATTTTTCTTTAATTTCGTGTATCACTTATTGTAATATGTGTAATAGTTTTGAAAATATAGAGTTTTAAAATTCGGTCATTCATTTGGGCCAACCCTGTATTTTATTGTTAACCAATTTATGTTTGTTATTAAAGAGACTTTAAGTAATATACGTTTGTTTTATTTTTAACGTTTATTTCTGGACATGCTGTGTACTATATAATTACTCAAATTTACATTAATTGTTCCCAGAATGCAAAAGTGAAATTCTTGATATTGTAATGGTAGCCAATATTACAATGCAATTATAGATATTTATACGGTCTTAAATTCACTGAAAAAAGTTCTGCAAACTAATATCGATAATTGATGCATTTAAGAGCATTCTTTCAAAATGTCTTTTTAGTCGCTAAGTACTTTTTTTAATTAAAAAAAGAACAATAGAAGCAGCTTAGTAAAAACCACATAATTACACGAGAAATCGCCTTTCGCAATCATTTTAAGTATCCCCTTTTCAGGAACCTGGTAAATACCTGGTAATATAATTGAGAGATATTATGAGATTAAAGTTTTTCAACAAAGCTTTTTCTTTCCGTATTGAAGTATAAACAAACGAGATCACATAATTTTCTTTCACCGCAGAAATTTTAGCATGATCGCCTCGCGTGTAATTAAAGAAATTAATGAAGTTACTCTTTTTTCAGCCTGTTTTCAGCCTGCAAATATAAATAGCGCCGAGAAAAAACTAAATTAATTAGGAGTAATGAAGAAAATATGACACTATTTAAAAACTGATGAAAGGGAACTAAGCTCTAATTGTTTAATTACGTTAATTGACGATAAACAAATTTATGAAAATCGCTCTGCTTTTAGGGGAATTAGCCTGACTTTGATAATAGAATTTTAAATTACCTTACTTTATTCAAAGGACTGAGGTATTCCGGAATTCATTTTTTTTTCCTGGTCGTGATTTACTTTTTCCGATGCGACATATTGCCAGGTGCGCAGGACTTAATTAAGTCTAGTTTGAATATATTTCGTTCGATTCAAAATACACGTATAGCAACTTATCAAATTGCCCGAAACAGTAAATTGAACTTTAGTAACAAAATGCTCATTTATAAATCTTTCTTAACACTCCGTCGGGTGCGTCACGAAACTTACGTCATCGGGCGCGGTGTATGTGTCAGATACATCTCTGTTTTACGTATTTCCTGTTAATTTGTATTACTTTAAATCTTCTATTTTTATTCTTTTTAGGTCCAGGCTTTTACACTCTGACCTTTTTTTAGTTTTTATGTTTTTTTACAATTTTTTATTTTTTACAAAACACCAGCTAATAGAAGTAAACCGATAAAGGCTTTTATTTAAATATTATCTGTTAGTCTTGCATCTCTTTCTCTACTACATAGATTAGAAACTGCAGAAATGTATTCTTTAGTGCGTTTCACAATTATTTCCAATATTTCGTCAGAAAAAAAATTACAGTTCCAAGAGCAGTATATAGATTTTATACCTTTCGCACTTCCGATTACTCCAGGTAATTTTGTGATAATATACTGCGATCTACCTTTGACATTTTTTATTCCGATCAATTTTGCCCATTTAGTGCTATTGTCTTTTCCTAAATAAAAAGCAGCATTATTAGCATCCTCATCAAATTCTAAGTCATTATAATCCCTTTCACTGCTATCAGAATCAACTTCACATGTTTCTAAAACACCTTCTTGGTCATCATCACTTTCATCAAATTATTCAGCATTTCATTCATCATTTCCATCACTAAATAGAATACTATGAACTAGCTCAAGGTCTTTTTGATTATTCAAATCTAAAAAGCGTTTAGCACTCGTCATGGGAAAAGATAAATCAAAAACGTACAGGGAATCTTGATACTTCCGTAAAGCTTCAAGAGACAAACGTTATCGGGCGCGTGCATCTAACAGATACAAAACTTCAAACAGTCTTCAAAACGGGAAATACTCCTAAACGGAACTGGTCGTTACTGCATTCAAAAGGAGCAGGTGGTCAGATGGACAGATACTGATAAGGTCAAGGTCGTAAGAACAAGTTTTAGGGGACAAAAGCAGAGATATTGACACGCGTGTATCTGTCAGATCAACGCGCCCGATGGAGTATTAAGACCCCTACTTACGTAGACTGGACCAGGTTGGTCGTATGCAGCGGTTTCCAACATTAAAATTCTGGCTGTTGCTCAAAACATGACTATTCGGCAAATCACTAACTTTCTGTGGTGTTTTCGTAATGTTGACATTTATAGGGAGATAAACCTCCCTACTATTCAAAATTATCTTCAAAATCTTGCTATCAACTTCCATAAAGATTTACTAAATTATCTTATTTAAAATATTGCCGATTACGACCCTGCTGACCCAGCTACCAAGAAACGGTCCCGTGCCATTCTTGCTCGTAAATTTAATTGTTTGTCCTGTTCTTTGTTCGATTAGTCTCTTTTTCCCCCATGTTTTTCCTTTACTTGTATTATCGAAGCTTTTTGTTTTCCCCACTTTCTATTTCCCTTCCTACTTTCGTTTTTTACTGATCACTGAAGTTTTATGCATTGCTATATCATCCTGCAGTGGAGGGCCACGCCCATGTACTGTAGTTACCACTATTCTTCCTGAAGCAACTTATCACGTCCAGTGTTGCATACGCTATTTTGGGGGGTGCAAAATGATGTGTAGTTCATAAATAGTGTTTCGCAAAATAGTACCTAAGAGTACATACATAAGTGAAAAATATACGACAAATATATAGATAGCATCTACTGTGGATTCCATATTACAGGCATAGCGATTTATCCCGTTCAGTGATGCTTACGATATTTTTGGAGGCAAAAAGACGCATAATATAAAGATAGTGTTGCACAAAATAGGACCGATGGTGACACGGTAACTGCAAAATATACGACAAATATATAGATATCATCTGAAACAGGTTTTTCATCCAAGTATCTATATATCCTCTCCATTGTGAACTCCTCGGCGTAACATTGCTTCTAAGTTCGCTGAATGGAAAAGAATTCCAATGCTGCATTAATCTAAGTTTTACGGTTGACTGGCAAATTGCAGTTCATCTAGAGAACAAAGGAAAAAACCAAGCATCTTCATAGACATGCAGCGTAAAATTAAGATAATTTGAAGATTGTCAAATTGCATGGCAGAATCCTAGTAATGTGACTATTGTTTACTCCTCACACAACCTTTACAACATCCAAAAACCTATTTAACATCTGTTTGCATATTTTAAATTGCACATACATATATACATGTATATATACATACACACATGCAAATCTTTATATACATGTGTATTCATACCTACGTACATACATAAATATATATATATATATATATATGTGTGTGTGTGTGTGTGTGTGTGTGTGTATGTATGTATGTAATGAATTAACGGAGAAGCGATGAATATCAGGACGGCGAACTCGTAGCGTTTCGGACAATCCAGTGGGTAGTCGTGACGAAGCGTGAGACAAGACATGGAGCCTTTCCTTTCGAAGAATGTTCTATTCTTGGCATTTCTGTTGGACATCGTTTACAGGGTTTACTTGGGATACACTTAACTACAGTGGTTTAACAAAACACAATTCAACTGACCGGAGCCTGTCGGAATACACATAATGGCAAAAAAACGCACGAAAATTACTGCATGTTATAGGACGACGTCAGGCACACAAAGAGAGCTGAAAAGTTCACTCGCTCGCCCGAGAAACTTTTAATTGGCAAGTTGAAAACATCTCACCTCGCACGTCATATAAGGTGATTCGCATCAGCCGATCTCTCGAATTTTCTGGAACATTACGTCACACTGCTTTTAAAAACAACTTTAGCTTTTAACGTGTATTTGGGGAAAATATAATCGGTTACTTTGGTTATCTTTAGATCAGAATTTGGATTAAGGGACGATGCTTTATTGAGATAAAATGGAAGAATTTCGAATAGGCGTTTAATTAATGAAAGTGAAATGATATTGTTTCATATATATATATATATATATATATATATATATATATATATATATATATATATATATATATATATATATATATATAAAGAGAGAGAGAGAGATATGCATAGATAGATAGAAAGATAGAGAGGGATACATACAGACAGATAGTTATTTAACTCCAATTTATTGAGTTAGATACTGCTTGTGTGTACGTTATGCTTTGACATATGTGCATGTGAGAAGGTACATAACGGTGACTCACTTTGTCGTGTTGGGATTTCAGAATTTTCAAACGTATTTTGCGCATTTTTGTTTGCGTGTAAGAGTAGGTGCGGGAGGAGTCACGCGCTATGATGTGTTCAAACGAGGGCATGTAAGTTTTTATTCTTATTTTGAATCTATTCCCTGTGCACATGATTCCATGACGGAAAATTTATTATTTACAAATTATACTAGTTGATCCGTCAAAACATGACGGCTAGGTAGTAAATAAATGTACTAATACACAAATTATACTCAACACATGATTGCCAAACGTTGAAAATCATAATAATACGCAGAAACAAGTTAAAGTGTTTAAGCGGCCTCGTGCTTAGTGAGTATCTAAAGCCAGATTTAAAAATCTCACTGAACATGCTCAGAAAGTAATTTTTTTTTTCATTGTAAATTATCACTAATTAAACAGCGCGAAATAAACAATTTCCATCCGGTTTAATCTTATATTTCACAAACGTAATTATCATAAAAATAGAAATGGCAGAATGAGATCTAGAGGGACTCCTCGGAATAAGCGTGTTTAATCATTAAAACATGTCACTGGGCATGCGCAGAAACAGTGATTTTCTAAAGACAGATTTAAACATGCCACTGAGCACGCGCAAAAATCAATTTTTAATTGTAAATTATCGCTCATTAATAGAAATTTGCGGTTACAAAAACCAAATTTGACAAATCTACAGGTTACAATCTTTCGTTTAAGATCAAAATGAAGTCAATTGATGCAGTAGTTTTCTCTCACGGACTGCCCAAAAAGTCGGCTTAGCAACTTAAATACATAGATTTCAGCAACATTCAAGTTGAAACTAAAATTTCGTCACGATTTCATACGGAAAACAATTTTAATTTTAATTACTTTGTTGAGAACCTTGAAATGTAACAGCTTCAAATCATGCGAGATAATACTTTGCAGTACTATAAAATGCAACTAAATATATATGACAGTGCTGAGATAATATCCAGCTAATATTTTTTTAATTTGTACTAGTATATAAAAAATAATTTCTTCAACAAGTCTATATAACGCCGAGGAGTGGGGGTTGTCTCTGGACATAAAATCAATTCTCTTGACCACATAACAATCAATAAGACATCATGAAAATCATATAGAATTCTATTTCCCTCTTTCATTCCCCATTCAGTATTCGACAAATCATAAATCGTTAGCTCTAAAGATGTAGGATGTCGGCTGCACATATTTGGATATAGTCCACTTCTGATCTTTTCAACGGTATAGGGCAGGGGTTACCAACTATTTTATAGTACCGTACCTGTACATTGTAAACAATTTGATGATGTATCGGTAGACCAAAAATTTTGAAATGAGAAATAAAATGCAATGGAGAACATTTGTAATAAAAACAAGTAACTTGGGATATATTTTTATTGCTAAACATATACATAAAATATAATAATCACTTTAAAAAAATATATAATTGGTGAGAAGCTTGGGCCTGTTTATTATTAACTAAAGAAGTAATATCGGGCTCGATGTTTGTCAGTTTAAGGCGAAGATCCGATTCAATGTCCAGCAAAGCTCTATATTTGGTTTTCATCGCAGTCATTGCGGAAAATCCTTTTTCGCATAAATATGTGGTCGCAAATGGCATTAAAAATTTTACTGCTTGGCAAGAAACTTCTCAGACACAGTTATAATTCGCAAACGCAGTTATAGACAGTGTTATAATTCGCAGGCGATGGCCGAATTTTTATGGGGCGGTCATAGATAACACATTCACGTGTAGACGGCATCTTTTGAGATTAGGTAAATCCCAATGAAATATTACAACACGAACAATGGATGAGAAATTCCAAACTAAAATATTAAAACGTATGGATTATTAGGTATTATAGACATTTCTTTTCTTCTTTTTTTTCCGTAATACAGATTTTTAATAGATTTTTGTTTTAAATTGTAAAATCATTCGGGTACCGGTTGCTGCTTGTCCGCGTGCCGGTACTGGTACACGTACCCAAGGTTGGGAACCACTGGTATAGGGTATCCGTATTAACTGTCTGTCAAAACTTCGAAGGGTATGTCCTAACGTCTTAACCATCACAGATATATGAAAGGATGTCTTACATTAAATTCGATCGCTCACAAGATTACGGGAAACATTAAACATTAATAAAAATATCAAAATTTCAATATTCTGAACGAAATATTTAAAGACAAAATAATGATTAAACTTTAAGAAATCCCCTGAGAACATCGACGGATAAACTGAAAATGTTGTTGAAAAATCATTAAAAAAATTTTCCTTAATTGCTCATTAAGGCAAGTTTTAAAGTAAAAAAAAAACCTGCAAATTTGTTTACTTACACAAAACAGAATATAATTAAGCTTGTTAAATAATTCCTGGAATATTAGTAACTTCAAATCTTTTGAATTTTTAAAAAAATAAATTAGTGTTTTCAGTCACAGCAATTAACCAAGAGAAAGAGAAACATAAATTATTTCTTTTAGAGAATTTATTTTTTTCTTAATTAGTATTACTGTATACTTTTTAGATGAATTAGTATTTTTTGGAAGAGCAAATTACGAAGAAAGCGAAAGAAATTTAAACTTTAATATTTTAGGAAAGCTCATTTTTGCAAAGCTCCTGATAAAACAAAGATGAATAGACAAAAAATTAAATTTATCATTTTCGGGTATTTAAAATAGCGGGGTTGATTATGTCATAAATATCACTTTCTTACAATTCTTTTCGGTGCATAAATGTTACATAATGCTATAGAGCTTTATATATTTTCATGAATTGTAGTTCATAAGAAGATATGTCTTTTCATAATTTTAGTATTAAGTATGTGAGAACTTATGCAAGCCAATTCTAATTTAATATACTTAAGAAAATATCTATAAACATAACTGACATGCATAGTATTTACCTTTTTTGGTGGTATAACTCTAAGCAAATGTTTTAGAAGATATTGTAACAGCAAAATTTAAATATTTGACATTTTTAGTTACAAAAAGTGCTCTGTTTAAATTAACCTCCCTGCAGTGGCGTAGCAAAGGGGGGGGGGCAAGGGGGTCTATCATGCCCCGGGCGCCTCTCGCAGAGGGGCGCCAATTTAAGATCCATATATTATATTACTATATGTTTTCGAGGTGGATGCCAATATAAGGTCTATATATTATATTACTATATTATTTTGTGGGAGGCGCCAATATAAGGTCTATATATTATATTACTATATATTTTTAGGGGAGGGCACCAACATAAGGTCTATATATTATGTTACTATATGCTTTTCGGGGGGGAATGCCAATATAAGGTCTATATATTATGTTATTATATGTTTATCGGGGGCGCCAATATAGGGTCTATATATTATATTTCTATATGTTTTTCAGGGGGGGCGCCACAAAGGTATCGTGCCCCGGGCGCCAGTTATGGTCGCTACGCCACTGCCTCCCTGAAAAAGAATGTTATTTCATCAGCTATTCTTATTTTACAAAATTTTATAATTAATTAAATTATAAGTCTTAAAATATTTCATAACACAATTAACACATCGCAAATAACAATAATTTTTTACTCCGTGAACTCTTTTTAAACTCTCGGTAACACAATCGTTAATTCTTTCCTTCTTTACATGCTCTCTCTCATGCATTAACTGGTCACTCAGTATTTGCGCGTGTATTGAGATATAAACGGATGTCTTACGTGTATTCTTTCAATTTTTACTCAAATGTTAAACAAAGAAGTTTCATTTAGTCTGGAATTAGTAAAGGTTTAGTGATTTAAAAGAAATTGAAGTATTTAAATACTCAATTAGTTTTAATCAAATAAAAGTGAAGAATGTAGAATTTATCACTTTCTACAATGCTACTTATGTTATTTCGAGAAAAGAAATATATTATGTTTACTTAACAAATTTGACTACCAGATAAAATTTGTGCATTTGAGAAAAATGTAACACATGTCAACAGATAACTTTATTTCAAATCTCTTAACAATAATTTAATTATTTCTACTCGCATGCATTAGTTATATAAATTAATTCATGTGAGTATAAAAAAGAACAGTGTATGAAGTAATGAAATTATGATATGAAATGAATAGATAAAGGCTGAAAAAATTTTATACAGAAGTGATTATTTTTATTCTATAACTATATAATCACTTAAAAACTATATATTTCCTAAATACATCTGCCGACACCTATTTTGCTGTAGAAATTTTTATCTCTTATTTTGCCCTATTTGTCATCAATTTTCTTCATTTAAGATGTTCTTTATAATATGATTTACTTAATTAATTTAAATACTTAGGTTTTTATTAATTGTCACTTAGCATTTAATTAAATTCACTTATAGGGGGTGTGAGAATAGGTAGAAGAGACTATTTCTTTATGAAGCAGTTAAACAACAAGTTTTTCTTAGTGGTGTGTCTACATGAGAAGGCAATTGCATACAAAATTTAAAAAAATATTAGGGTCACGCTGGGCAATTGTATTAATTGTATACAGAAGGGGAATTTCTTTTTTGAGGCAGGGAGTACTGGTTGCATTGTCATTAAATCATGTCCTTAACTTTCTCCATAACTGCAGAGTATTGTTGGATTTTTTTTTTACCAATGCGGAGGCACTTGTAATCAAACACTCGCATTTACTACGCCGCACTTTTATTGTCCATTTTATTGTGGGGGCACCATATATGTGGACAGCATTACCCTCTATGAAGGGACGACACGAACGGAGGCATTTTTCGTGGCGCAACCCCGGGATTCGATCTGAGCACCCTCAGCACCGGAAACCAGTGTGCTGTACCACAGGGCCGCCACAAGCCCACTGTTGGATTTAGAGCTGTAGGTTATTTGTTAATATTTGTGATTGAAGTTTTTCTGTCAAAAAGTTTGTACATGGTTTTACAAGGCTTGTAATAAATCCAAATTTTTAGGAGAAATATAGTTACTACTGAAAAAAATAATATCCAGGTAAATATAACATTCTCTATTTAGTAGTTATGCTCTTATTTAAAGGTATTCCCAAGATGGGCTCAAGCTATCTCGAGATACCTCGAGTCTATAAAACCTAACACAGAAATTTATAGTGAATTAAGTTTGACTGCACGAGATGGAACTGTATCCTTCTCATACCGGTATAATCTAGGTGAAATAAACGAGATCAGTTTAGAAAGACGCGTCCATAACATTTCTTACTGAATACGAAAAGGACATTCAGCATGACATGTCAGTGGTCAACAAGGAGGTATGAAATTTAAAAAAAAAAACATTAAGCCTAAGAAATAATCGGAAAATTCCATGTCCAATTGTAAAGACTAAAATAAAATTGAAATTTAAAAAAAAAGACATGTGAGGTTGGACTGGTGAAGTCAGTAAGATATATGATAGAAAGAGTATGTAAAACACGGGGACAACAATCCCAAGAGTAGATCTGATTAGAAAAGTGGAGCAAGAGGCGGACATACTGCACGCACATTAAATTGCGCTTATTTACAAGCATAAAATATGTCGAACAATTTTCAGTCAACGAGCCGCCCAGATGGTGTAGTGGTTAGCATCGTGAACTTCCACGCAATGCGCTTGAATTCAAATCCCGAATAAGTCTGGGTCGTTACCGTGTTGCCCCTCATAGTGAGTAACGCTGGCTCACCTATAGGGTGCTTGCTCTCATAATAAAGTAGCCAGCAAGACTTCGCGCTGAATAACTGTTAATGATTATTGTTGCGGCCGTGATTATAAAAGATCAGCACACTGCATTAAAAATAAAAGAATAAAACTAGAATTCACTTTATGTAAGACTTAAGCTAGGAGAGCACAAAAAATATTTGCACGTGGACATCACAATTCTTAGCACAAAAATTATTTGCACGTGGTCAACACAATTCTTAGCACAAAAATTATTTGTACGTGGACATCACAATTCTTAGCACAAACGTTATTTGCACGTGGACATCACAATTCTTATCACAAAAATGATTTGCACGTGGACAACACAATTCTTATCACAAAAATTATTTGCACGTGGACATCACAATTCTTAGCACAAAAATGATTTGCACGTGGACAACACAATTCTTATCACAAAAATGATTTGCACGTGGACATCACAATTCTTAGCACAAAAATTATTTGCACGTGGACATCACAATTCTTAGCACAAAAATGATTTGCACGTGGACAACACAATTCTTATCACAAAAATTATTTGCACGTGGACATCACAATTCTTAGCACAAAAATGATTTGCACGTGGACAACACAATTCGTATCACAAAAATGATTTGCACGTGGACATCACAATTCTTAGCACAAAAATTATTTGCACGTGGACATCACAATTCTTAGCACAAAAATGATTTGCACGTGGACAACACAATTCTTAGCACAAAAATTATTTGCACGTGGACATCGCAATTCTTCCTCAAAAGGCTATTAGGATGTCTTGATTCCATTAAATTGGTCAATTCCGCATTTGAACAAATATGTCCAACACATGCGCAGGAAATTGTCTTACATAAGCTCGATTCACTTCTTCGTAAAACCCTTCGTAGATTAATTACATTCCCTTTGTGCTACACGTGCAACCACGTGCTTCAGAAAGCCTTCTTTATATGAACATCGATGGACACTCTCGCCGAAGAAAATTCGAAGACTGACTTCACGTAACGTTCTTAAGCCGGAAAATTCAAAATTCGCCACACCTTTTATGTTGCCAACGTTTTTTTTAAAACTTTGTAAGAAGTTCTGGAGAATGTCCATGCGCGCGCATTCATTGCCGCGCCACCGCTTTTAATTGGGCGAGCAGGAGCAAAGCAAACCAGTTCCGTCTAGTTTTAAATCGGATGTTCCGGAACTAGTTTTAAGTTGATGTTTTCATAACAAAAACAAAAGGCGAATGTCCCACGACAACTTCCTCCGCATTAGAAAAAAAATTCGGTCCATGAAACCATGGACTAAAACAAAGCAGAGTCTGATCTGAGAAATTTTAAGAACTTCTTTGAGAGTGGTTTATTCAGTGACGACCCACGCATTTACTAGTAAGTGAACCGGCAGTCATAGAAAATAAAAGAGGACTGGCAGAGAAAATGCATTTCAGATACATATTATAACTAACACTAATTAGAGACTTTTTATGATGTTAGGATTCTAGAATGGAATTTTATGCAATAAAGGTCAGGAAATTGATGTAGTGGAAAATGAACCAGTTGAAATTGAAATTGTTTCATTATTGTAAAGTACCTCTAATTCTTTTACTTTTCAAATGCTTTTGCGTAAAGGTGACTTTTAAATAATTTTCCATTCGTCCCTGTTATATTCACTTAACCATTATCCGTTTTTATACTTTTAATTTTCATTTTTTCACTATAGCTATTTATAAAATCCCCGAAAATGTATTTACTTTGAAATCACATCTATAATTTCTATCAAATTCAAAGTATACGGAATCAGAATTTCCAATTAGAAATCATTTAAAACATTACCCCCAGTATAAAAATGTTATCTAAATAAATACACGTCAATTTAGTGAATATAACCCGAAAATTGAAAGACCTCCACTGTATCTCTCCTGTTTTCTTGAGAATATCTGTAGACGCTGTCAGACGCACTTTTAATTAAGCATTCAGATATGCTGAAGCTAATGATGCTGAGTATTTTGCTTATTCGCATTCTCCTTAGCCGGTGACCGGAACATTCTACATTCCACCTCGTCGACTCCTCTCGGCTGAAACGTCGTAAATAATAGTCCTCCGAGAGGCTCCATAAAATTCACTCTTAAAAGGAGGTGCTACAGTGGTCTAGGAACGGCGTTAATGGCTCCAAACTTTTCCATCCATTATCTATCTCTCAAGTGCTGGTCAGATATTTCCAATTGGAATAATTAGAGTTATGCTCATCAGGGAGAATCATTAGTGAATGGCAATTCGATGTTGATTTACGACAGTTGTTATCTAACAATCGGCAGAGGAAAATAATATTGATCAGAAGTTAATAATGAGGAATTAATGGGAAAAGCGGGTCGGTATGTCTGGATGAGTTTGTCTCTTGGTATTTCAGCAATTTAAATGCCTTGTACTGTTGAATAGCAGATAGGGAAAATAAATCAAGTATCCCGCTTATAGTTGCGTATAGATAGGTGCAGATATAGTTAGTAAACACTTTCCCTGAAATCTTGCTCTATATAACATCAATAATTTGACCATAGATGTGTCACTGAGTTAAAGAGGCAGTGCCTTTCTTAACTGGTTACCTTGCTTTATTGTATAATAGATTTATTACCCTGCTTCGCTCGGGATTCAGTTTCTGTTATTTTTTTCAATGATTAGCCTCATGTTATGATGTTCTAAAGTTAAAACAACTCTTAAACAAATTAATTTCATTTGTTCAGTAATAAAAAAATCATTTATATCCCGCTTATAGTTGCGTATAGATAGGTGCAGATATAGTTAGTAAACACTTTCCCTGAAATCTTTCTCTATATAACATCAATAATTTGACCATAGATGTGTCACTGAGTTAAAGAGGCAGTGCCTTTCTTAACTGGTTACCTTGCTTTATTGTATAATAGATTTATTATCCTGCTTCGCTCGGGATTCAGTTTCTGTTATTTTTTTCAATGATTAGCCTCATGTTATGATGTTCTAAAGTTAAAACAACTCTTAAACAAATTAATTTCATTTGTTCAGTAATAAAAATTTCATTTATATCCCGCTTATAGTTGCGTATAGATAGGTGCAGATATAGTTAGTAAACACTTTCCCTGAAATCTTGCTCTATATAACATCAATAATTTGACCATAGATGTGTCACTGAGTTAAAGAGGCAGTGCCTTTCTTAACTGGTTACCTTGCTTTATTGTATAATAGATTTATTACCGTGCTTCGCTCGGGATTCAGTTTCTGTTATTTTTTTCAATGATTAGCCTCATGTTATGATGTTCTAAAGTTAAAACAACTCTTAAACAAATTAATTTCATTTGTTCAGTAATAAAAATTTCATTTATATCCCGCTTATAGTTGCGTATAGATAGGTGCAGATATAGTTAGTAAACACTTTCCCTGAATCTTGCTCTATATAACATCAATAATTTGACCATAGATGTGTCACTGAGTTAAAGAGGCAGTGCCTTTCTTAACTGGTTACCTTGCTTTATTGTATAATAGATTTATTATCCTGCTTCGCTCGGGATTCAGTTTCTGTTATTTTTTTCAATGATTAGCCTCATGTTATGATGTTCTAAAGTTAAAACAACTCTTAAACAAATTAATTTCATTTGTTCAGTAATAAAAATTTCATTTATATCCCGCTTATAGTTGCGTATAGATAGGTGCAGATATAGTTAGTAAACACTTTCCCTGAAATCTTGCTCTATATAACATCAATAATTTGACCATAGATGTGTCACTGAGTTAAAGAGGCAGTGCCTTTCTTAACTGGTTACCTTGCTTTATTGTATAATAGATTTATTACCGTGCTTCGCTCGGGATTCAGTTTCTGTTATTTTTTTCAATGATTAGCCTCATGTTATGATGTTCTAAAGTTAAAACAACTCTTAAACAAATTAATTTCATTTGTTCAGTAATAAAAATTTCATTTATATCCCGCTTATAGTTGCGTATAGATAGGTGCAGATATAGTTAGTAAACACTTTCCCTGAAATCTTGCTCTATATAACATCAATAATTTGACCATAGATGTGTCACTGAGTTAAAGAGGCAGTGCCTTTCTTAACTGGTTACCTTGCTTTATTGTATAATAGATTTATTACCGTGCTTCGCTCGGGATTCAGTTTCTGTTATTTTTTTCAATGATTAGCCTCATGTTATGATGTTCTAAAGTTAAAACAACTCTTAAACAAATTAATTTCATTTGTTCAGTAATAAAAATTTCATTTATATCCCGCTTATAGTTGCGTATAGATAGGTGCAGATATAGTTAGTAAACACTTTCCCTGAAATCTTGCTCTATATAACATCAATAATTTGACCATAGATGTGTCACTGAGTTAAAGAGGCAGTGCCTTTCTTAACTGGTTACCTTGCTTTATTGTATAATAGATTTATTATCCTGCTTCGCTCGGGATTCAGTTTCTGTTATTTTTTTCAATGATTAGCCTCATGTTATGATGTTCTAAAGTTAAAACAACTCTTAAACAAATTAATTTCATTTGTTCAGTAATAAAAATTTCATTTATATCCCGCTTATAGTTGCGTATAGATAGGTGCAGATATAGTTAGTAAACACTTTCCCTGAAATCTTGCTCTATATAACATCAATAATTTGACCATAGATGTGTCACTGAGTTAAAGAGGCAGTGCCTTTCTTAACTGGTTACCTTGCTTTATTGTATAATAGATTTATTACCGTGCTTCGCTCGGGATTCAGTTTCTGTTATTTTTTTCAATGATTAGCCTCATGTTATGATGTTCTAAAGTTAAAACAACTCTTAAACAAATTAATTTCATTTGTTCAGTAATAAAAATTTCATTTATATCCCGCTTATAGTTGCGTATAGATAGGTGCAGATATAGTTAGTAAACACTTTCCCTGAAATCTTGCTCTATATAACATCAATAATTTGACCATAGATGTGTCACTGAGTTAAAGAGGCAGTGCCTTTCTTAACTGGTTACCTTGCTTTATTGTATAATAGATTTATTATCCTGCTTCGCTCGGGATTCAGTTTCTGTTATTTTTTTCAATGATTAGCCTCATGTTATGATGTTCTAAAGTTAAAACAACTCTTAAACAAATTAATTTCATTTGTTCAGTAATAAAAATTTCATTTATATCCCGCTTATATTTGCGTATAGATAGGTGCAGATATAGTTAGTAAACACTTTCCCTGAAATCTTGCTCTATATAACATCAATAATTTGACCATAGATGTGTCACTGAGTTAAAGAGGCAGTGCCTTTCTTAACTGGTTACCTTGCTTTATTGTATAATAGATTTATTACCGTGCTTCGCTCGGGATTCAGTTTCTGTTATTTTTTTCAATGATTAGCCTCATGTTATGATGTTCTAAAGTTAAAACAACTCTTAAACAAATTAATTTCATTTGTTCAGTAATAAAAATTTCATTTATATCCCGCTTATAGTTGCGTATAGATAGGTGCAGATATAGTTAGTAAACACTTTCCCTGAAATCTTGCTCTATATAACATCAATAATTTGACCATAGATGTGTCACTGAGTTAAAGAGGCAGTGCCTTTCTTGACTGGTTACCTTGTTTTATTGTATACTAGATTTATTACCCGGCTTCGCTCGGGATTCAGTTTCTGTTATTTTTTTTATAATGATTAGTCTCCTGTTATGGTGTTCTAAAGTTATAACAACTCTTAAACAAATTAATTTCATTTTTTCAGTAATAAAAAATTCATTTATTAACTAACTTGTTGTTATTTTAATACTTGCCATTACACAACATTTTTTGTCATCTGCGACAATGTATAATTCTAATTGATTCTTTCCTCTAGACACTCCCGCATATAGCTGAACATGCGAAAAGCATTTTTTTTTTCAGTGCGGAGGCACTTGTCACGAAGACATTCGCCTATAATTCACCACAGTTTTGCTGGCCATTTTATTATGGGGGCGCCATATAGGCGGACCAGCATTGCCTCTTATGAAGGTACGACACAAACGGAGGCATTTTAGTGGCGCTTCGCCAGGATTCGATCCGAGCACCCTCAGCACCGAAAACCAGCGCGCTGTACCACAAGGCCTCCACAGCCCTGCTAAAAGCATTCTTCTGTCAGATTCAGTCCAGTGCTCCCTTCTTTTGGGGCATTTTAAAGCATTAATTTACAGCTAGTCAATAACGTTTGAATGGATTTATTATTATAGAAAAATAATCAATAATATTTGAATGGATTGAAAACACATTTAATATTAAAACACAGCAAATCTGATAATTATTATAGAAAAAGTATACACACATATTTCATGCTCTGAATTCTTTCTCAAAACTAAATGGTCTGCTACGTTTCAATCCCACTTTCAGACTTTCTTAATTAGAATATACACGTATTTCATGATTGCAATTATTTCTCAAAACTCAATCGTCTGCTATGTTTCAATGTCACTTCAGTTATATAAATCATCGCGTCAAGGCTAAATACGTTTTTAATTCATGTCTATTTATTTTCACGCAAATGTTATAGTTTAATTGGCAACAATTAAATGTTACAATGGCTTTGCATAAAAATATCCGTTGATACCGCCCAAACTTGTTCGATCATAATTCGGGAATGGAACGTCGTAGCCGGATGAAAATAGTCACAATCATCCTGATTTTCCAAGAACGTTAAACCGCGTAAATTTCCTCAAGGTAGGGCTCAAGGTTCTTGCGTTCTTGTGACTCACAAACACATACACACACGACCCATTTCTCGTTTCTGCTTTATATATAAGATTTATTTGTTTCCAAGTACATAAATTATCCCAAATTTCATCACCAGTACATTTCATTGCTTCCACTAGGGCGCGTGAGGTAGAAGAAATTCACTGAGTTCAAAATTTAGGAGTAAGAAAACAGACATCAGACGCTCTGTCTAGTAAGCAGAGTTAGGATTTCTGAGGACAGGTTAATTTCTAATAAAGACCACCAAAACCCAGAACAAATTTTTACCGAGTTGGAGCCAGCTGAGATATGGGATGTTAATGACAGAAATTGTTGGTTATGGTGACTATGAAGAAATTTGGCCGGTAAGATTCCCACGAAACCTTTCGAATTCCCCGAGTTGGTTCCTGCGTAATCAAGGTCACCTGAAGTGAGAACTTTGAACGATGTTCAGTTTAAGGGGACAGTGGACCTTCAAACCTAACTTTTTGTGTTTTGAATGGATTCGCTTGAAATTTGAATACGTGATTAGTACCATAGATATGTAAAATTGGTTCAAATTTAAAGATGAAATATTAATAATTCATGAATTATGAAATATTAATTATATCAAAAATTGCCCTAATTAAAAATGTTCCATGCGCATTTATTTTGCATATAATACGGTGATTTTTATTTGCAGGATACCTTATAGAACTAACAATGAAACTTATTGCTTATTTTAAGCATTCATTAAAAATATAAAGAGAAAAAAATTATAATAGTGAAAACACCCTTTTTATGACGCAAAATACCTATAAATCATCTTTTCAAGTACAAAATTTAGAAATTCCGAGCTACGAAGCATAATTTTTTTTCAATAAGATTTATTTGATATACAGTTAAGTATATAAAACTTAAATTCCAAAGCAATACGATAATTAGAAATGCACCTGGAGCAGTTTGACATGAAAATTTTTATTTTGAGAAAAACGCATTTAAAGTTGCTATTAGTAACCACATAATATCTAAATTAAATACAAATGCCTATAACTAGGAAAGTAATCACAGAAATTAACAATTCTTTTTGCAACACATTCCTACTCGTCCGTAGTTTCACAATTCAAAAAAATAAAAAAATCGAATATTTGGACAAATTTTACAATTTTGAAGGTCCACTGTCTCCTTAAACTCATTAATTGAGTAGGAGAAAAATAGTACTAAGTCAGTCGGATATTCATTTAATAAGAGCCTTTTGAAAAAATTTTCTCAGTCACCATAACTATCTGGTATTTTTAAATAATAAAAAGTAAATCTTCTAATGTTAAAGGTAATGTTCCAACCTGAGTCTGTCATAAATTATGTTTCAGTTGCGTTTCTGTTTCTATTGCTGCAGTAGAAGCCTGGGAGTATGTATGAGGTAACACAAGGCTAGGATAACGCAGGGTATTTCCATTTTTATTTATTTAATGATCGCCAGTCAACTTACTTTCTTACACACAGCCTATCTTAAAAATAATCTTCGTATAAACAGATTAAATTTTTATTTTGCATTAATAGCGTGCTGAAGAATAAAGCTAAATTCAACGCAAACGTTTTTCTTTGAGGAAGGAATCAACACTTCTCTTTGAAGAAGTCAACACTTCTTCAAAGTTAACACTTCCTCAAAACGGCGAGATTGACGTTAATAGAATATCGGCATCGAGGTTTACAGACAAGGGTTAAGTACTCCCCCTCGTTAGAAAGTACTTATAATTGCATATCCAAGACAGCGTATTGTGTCATTGGACCCAGACAAAAGACAGCTGTTTCTAATATATGCTTTTTAAAATATTACACTTCCTCATAACGTCGGGGTAGTTTCGTTGGTATTACATTAGCTTAGGGGTTTGAATCACCAGCTTGATCTTTGTTTTTGACAGGTGATCGTTATAATGCATTGCACAAGAAAAATAATCAAAAGTTTTGGAATTCAGTTTATGTAGAACTAGCTTAAAACCCGCACTTCGCTACGGAGTACATTCAAATTAAACACAATGGTCAATATATGCAATTAATGCCAAAAAAATAAATATATACATTTATAATAAATGCGACGATCAATGTATACAGTTCATGTAAAAATATTATTTATATATATATATTTATTTATAAAAAATCGTAAGGGATATTTTTTTTTGGATAATATCCAATCGTCTCCTGCATTAGAAAGAAAATAATTTTTTTTTGTCTATTTAGTCTTTATGCGCGTGACGATAAATTTATTTAAAGTACCAGAAAAAGAAATCACGTGATCAGCATTTAATAAATTAAATTATAAAAAATAATCTTTAAAAATTCACCAAAAATCAGACAATAGAGGTAAAGATTCGAAAAAGATTTCATTTTAAAGGTATTTTTATGATCTTTCTCGTGATATACATTTTATAACCCTCAAATTATTATTTTAAATGCAAAATTTAAAAAGTTACAAAACCAGCTTTAAAATTTAATTCAAAAAAAATCTAAGAAGAATTTTTCAAAAATCTTTCTTATTGCACCCCTACACCATAAGAAGAATCACCATGCAAAATTTCAGCCCTTTAGGTCCAGCGGTTTGGTTTGTGCGTTGTATGTCAGTGAGTCAGTCAGTGAGTGCGTTACGGAACTGTTTAATATATATAGATTACTGGCAGTGTCTTTGGGATATTGTAAAGACTTTTTAATGAATATTTTTATGGATCAATTCTTGATCCATAAAAAGATCCATAATATGATATTGTAAAGACTTTTTATGGAAGTCTCTTTTTATGGATCAAGAATAGATTTTAGAATAATGCACCTTTGTATATAGATCTAAATAGGGGCCGTAGCTGCCTTGTGGTAGAGTGCGCTGGTTTTCGGTGATGAGGGTGCTCGGATCGAATCCTGGCGAAGCGCCACTAAAATTCCTCCGTTTGTGTCGTCCCTTCATAGGGGGCAATGCTGGCCCGCCTATATGCCGCCCCCATAATAAAATGGCCAGCAAAACTGCGGTCAATTATAGGCGAATGTCTTTGCGACAAGTGCCTCCGCATAGGAGAAAACAAATATATATATATATATATATATATATATATATATAGATCGAAATATCATTTATGGTCAATCATTATAGAATAAATGAAATATCATTTATTTATTCTATATTGAAAGGAAATATCATTTAAGATCAAATTCGTGACTGAAAGCATATTTTGTTAATATTCTTTTCTCTTTCTCATGCATTAGAGATAAAATAAACGTGCTAAAAGACCTTCCCAGTGTCGAATAATTTTTCTATTAATGTTTAACCGTTGGCATCATTTGTGAAAGAGTTCTGTAGAAGAGATATGTTATCTACAACTGAAATTTGTTAATAACGTTATTTATCTTTTCGAATATTTGTACAGCTAAAATTACATCACGACATAGATAACGGCGTTAGAAGCGGGCTTGCTCAGCAAAGAAATTTTTTTTTATTTTTGTATTTAGTAATTGTTAGAGCCTTTTGAATTTTTTTTTTTTTGCCTTATTATTTTACTTCAAATATGAAACAATATATCAACATTTGCAAATCAGAGATAAATATTTATCTAATAAATATGAATCACCCGAAAAGTTTACTTCCGCTTATATTTATCAGTCACAATCGAGCCCCAAACTTTCCGCAATTCTTGAAACTTTCCGCTATATTCCAATCCACGCGCAGATGTTTCCCCCACCCCACCCCTCTCTCTCTCCCCGCGAATATATCGCTGTGAAAAAAAAAAAAAAAACCACAAATTCCATAATAAAAGTTATTAAACTGGAGAAATATTTGGAGAGTTAGGTAAACATGTTTATTGGTAAAATTCGGAAAAGGAAGTCCAATCAAGCCTTTCCCTCAAATTCCAAAAACCACTCGAAGCGAACACTCAGCGGGAAATATGGAAGTGGGAGGCGGTAAAAGAATTTTTGAATTTTCTTGCGTCCATAAATAAAAATAAGATGTTTCTTCTTCTCGTCTGTGAATGTATTTCTTTCATTTCGCAACAGAGAGCTATTTGGGCTCGATAAATGCGACCTGAATTCGAGATATATTTACGAAATCGCAACGTAAATAGATTCATAAGGGTCGACACAAATTTTTTTTTTCCCCTTCTCCCTGCTACGAGTTAAATCTAATAAATATCTGTTTATTTTACTAAAGTAAAGAAACTTGAAATTTGTTAATAAAGAAAATATTTTTGCATTTTGGAGCCCTTAAAAGGAGAGGGGTGAAATGAAACTTTATTTATAGCAAAAGGGAAAAAAAAGGGGAAATAAGGGAATAATTTATTCACGTAATATATCGATTTTAAGTAAGAAAATACTTAGAATATTTCGCCTTGGAGTAGAAAGAAAAACAACTCTTGTAAGCTTAAACTTGTTAAGTGCATCTTTTAATATTAAAAATCTTCGTTTTTCTCAGAAGAACGTATATTAAATTGGGGGAAAAAAGAGTATTTTTCTATAGCACGTGATGTTGAGAAGTTTTACCACAAACTTTGAAAGCATAATAAATAGATAATAATATTGAATTTTCTGCTCGAATTTCTTAGTGTATTCATTTAAAATGAAAGGTATAATATGATTTTTTATTACCATGTTTTTATTAACTCGCTTTCTTGTTTGTGTGTGCGTTTGTCCAGTACAAATCTTGCAATCGATTTTTAACTAACTTCCCGACTAGCTAGATATTTGGAAATTTTAGAATAGCTCGGAACATGATGAAAATGCATTATTTTACTACTTTTAGCCATCTTTAAGCAGAATTGAATTCGGTGTCAGTTAATTTTGTTTTGTAGACTGGTGCAGCCATCTATCGGCCGGGACGGGAACGCAAAGTTAAACGCAAATAAACTTCATTTTCTTTCAAGTTGATGGGATAATTCATCAAAAAAATTTTAAAAAAGCATTTATTAATACATAGAATTGTCAAGTTTATATGATTCAACAGAAAATTTGAAAACATGGTATATAAAAGGTTCTTTTTATCTTGTAATTATTTACAGTTACATCTTAAGGCGTAGTACAACTGAATGGCACAGTACTCACATATTGCGTATATGCGTTACTAAATAACTAATTATCAATTAATTAATTAATGTTAATATATTGAATTTCAGTTACATATTTGTGTGAATAGAAATAAATATTAATCTCATTTGCCGTTTAAATTTGATGAATTAAGGTATAGATAAATGTAAATCATCATACATAATACCCGTAAATGCCAACGGAATACCAACAATGTATCGTACTCAATTATGAGCACTTTGTCACCCTACTTAATATAATTTTCTTTTTCTTTTTCCGAGGGCTATAGTTCTCTAACCTTACAAAGAGTTTTTTGTCCAACAACCAAATACGTGTGTACCTGTGTATAGGGGAG
The DNA here is from genome assembly GCA_907164885.2 of Dolomedes plantarius. Lineage (NCBI taxonomy): Eukaryota > Metazoa > Arthropoda > Arachnida > Araneae > Dolomedidae > Dolomedes > Dolomedes plantarius. The sequence continues at coordinate 524,223 of CAJRAI020000252.1, read as the reverse complement.
AAAGGTAGGTCTCGCAAATTTTGATTATGCTAAACGTTCATTGTAAGGTGTCATGTAAAATAGCTTTGTATCCTATTTTCTGATAAAAAATTGTCAGTTCCTACCTGTAACTGGGCATTGTCCCAAATCAAGGGGATCCCATAAATTTAATTTTTTTTCTACGTAATTTTGGGTTCGAATAGACTCTTTATTCATACTACAGAAACTTACTTTATTTCATCTGCATTTTAACTAACACCATATTAACTGTATTTCACATTCTTCAAAGCTGTTGTTTGAATATATTCCTTGAAAAAAGTAAGGATTTCATAGATATACAACAGACTTATTTGTGACATATTAAAATATTGTATTAATCATACTAAGCTTAAACAGGTACTGAATACAATGCAGTTCGAAAGTTTCATGCATATTATATGAACTGAACGATTCGCGCAGGGGAAACAAATTTTACAATCCGAACAGATTAAACAAATTTAATCGTCCATATAGAGTAAAGATATTTAATGATCCAATCAGATTAAACAGCTTTAATGATTCATTCAGAGTAAACAGATTTAATGATACATTCAGATTTAAGCGATCCCATGATCCAAACAGATTTAATGATCTATAGAAATTTAAAAGATTTAATGATCTATACAAACCAAATATTTAATGACTCATACAGACAATACCAATTAGATTCATGCGGATTTAAAAGCAAAACTATATATAAATAGCAATATATAAATATACTATTCATAAAGATCTATAAATAGTATCTGAATGTGGAAGAACTTCATTTGTATTGCACTGCATGCCTCCAACATTTTCCTTTCCACCATATTCCCATTTCAGGTTTTTTGTTCTATGTTTTTTCGTGTTTTGATTAATTGTCATGGTCCATTGTTGTTATAGTTTCACAGCAAAAAAGACAGAAATTATCAGTAAATATATCCTGGCTATGTTCGCTTAAAAGGGTCTAAGATGATGCATATAAACGTTTAAATTCTCCTGATGTCTTTCCAAAAAATTCATGCTACAAGAACAACAGAGTTTTATGTTTAGTCCGATATCTAATAGAATATTCTTCCGTGTAAAAGACAATTTTAATGAAATAGTGTAGCTTTTTCAGGATAGGATTTAGAGACCCACCTAACAGTATTTTATGAAACTCCGAACAACCAATGAATGGGTAACATTTAGATACACGCAGGGCCGCCCAGAGACTTTACGGGGCCTGGGACAAACATCTGTTGGGGGCCCCAAAACTATTTTTCAGAAGACTGTTTTGTAGTAAGAGAAATCTGATTAATCAAATAATTTTTTTTAATTTTTTTTTTTTTTGGGGGGGGGCCCTTTTTTTAGGAGATTATTTTGAATTTTGAAGTACGGTACAAGTTTCAGAATTTTCTTTTAAAAATCTAATAAATAAATTTTTAAAAATGTTTTGGGGCCCCTTCGGCAGTTAGGGGTCTGGGGCAAAGTGCCCCAGTTGCTCCCTCCCCCTTCTGGGTGGCCCTGGATACACGCACTGCACTTAATGGTTTTGGGTTTATTGTTCAGAAATACCGGGAAGCAAGAAAGCTTGATTTAATGACTTGACTGTAAAACGCCTGGCATTTGCAAATAATAGGTCACTGGGGTATAAATACCAAAGCCCGGTGGCGTAGTGGTTAAAAGCGTCAACCTGCCATCCCACAGGTCCAGGGTTCGACCCTGCGACTGGGCAAGGTTCACTCAGCCTTTCATCCCTTGAGCGGGTCGATAAAATGAGTTCCCAAGCATGCTTGGGAACTAAACTCTGGGGGTCCCACGTCAGGTTGACCACCTGACTGAGGCATACGCTGTATGGCACCCCAAGCCCCAAGGTTAAGGAAGCGGAGATGGGTACCACCGGCCCTGGTCCACATCGGACTGTTGCGCCGTGAGTTGAGTTTAGTGATATAAATACTGTTAAGCTGTTACATTATCTGGGAATATATGCCCGAGCTAGTCTAGTGATAGCACGTCGGCTTTCGGTTTCGAGGGTGCTCAGTTGGAAACCCGACAACGGCCATTGAATTCCTTTGTGCCTATTCCGTGTATGGTCCACGTTAAATCCGTATGCAGTAAGTTCTTCCATGTGGTATGTGGGTGGGAGGAGGGTACGAGTCCAAAAGATGTCGCCCCTCGGGGTGCACGGTCAAAACTGTTCTGACACCTGGCCAAGTTGGACTGGGAGCCTTGTGGTGCCATTAAAAACGCAGATTATTAACAGATCGCGTTGGCGAAGTTTCGGTGGACAATGTTGCAATACCCACCATATAGCCGGGATCTATCGCCATGTGACTTTCACATCTTTGTTCCGTTGAAAAAGGCATTGAAGGGTGTCCATGACTTTGCTGCCGTGTTTACTCGGACGGCAAAGTCATGGGCAATGTTCGAAACTGGTTCGGATCTCAGCCAAACGACTTCTATTTGCAGGGTATTCTCCACTTGGCGAAGCAGTGAGAGAAGTGCTTGTGTAGCATTAGAGATTACGCTTGAAATAAACAGTGTCATTTCATTCTATGGCTCCTGTTCCGTTTTCATTTGATCCACCCTTATATATATATATATATATATATATATATATATATATATATATATATATATATATATATATATATATATATATATATATATATATATATATATATATATATATATAATTTGTCTTATTTTATGTCTTATAACTCTGTATTATCAAATGTACTTACAGAGCATGTTTTTACTCAAAAAATTGTACGAAATACTGATATATAAAAAATTATATTCACTACGACTATTCTTAAAATGAAAAAGAAATTCACAATGTTCTGAAAAATGCAATTTAGGGGAAAATGGACAAATCGCTTTGAAATATTAGTTGGCATTATGAACGAAAGAAAAATGATTAATTATGGCTTTAGAGCTATACTCTCCATTCGAAAGTGGTGAATAACTTCTTTTGTATCAAACAGTCACTTTTAGGTATTTTACGTGCTAATCAAGTGAAAGTATCGCGACAGATATAATGTACTATGATTTTTTATCCAGAAAATCGTATAATTTCGTAAAAAGGAATATTGGGTTACTATTTTAGTTTAAGTAAAACAATTTTAGTCCAATGATTAATAATTTTGTAAGTGTCCTTGTAGCGAGCTAATCGAGGGAAAACCTTTTTAATTCGATATGTTATCATAAGTCAGCTTTATACGATATAAATTTAATATAATTGCGATATGATCCTTCGATCAGTTTTGAATACAAAGCAAGTGAAGCGACTTATTTCATTTAGTTCATCACTTTGAAGTCAAATCCTAACAAATAGATTTCTCTCGGCTAATCTAAGATATCTCAGAGTGTGTATACTAATGCTTCTTTCTGCTATATCTTCTTTTTTTCAAAGCCAACTCAAGGAATGTAGGCTCTTTGTAATAATGATCGTCGTATACGTTATTATTTGCTGTACATATTTATTGATACTCTTCTTCTTTGCTGGCACGATATCCTGCAATTTCCTGTCTTCTTCATTTTTCTCGCCATGAAGTCTTGGGAAGCCAGTTCTTCACTTTAATTACAACAAAATCTTTTTCGATTTCATCAGCCCAAAGAGGAGGTGATCTTTCCTTAGACCTTTTTATCAATGGAATAGAATTATATATCTCTTTCATTATTTTAAAGTTATCCATTCTTCGCAGGGGAATTTCCCATTTCATACTCTTTACTTTTATTAAACTAGGGGCTTCGCCCCTAGGGTCGCTACGCTCCCTCCTCTGTTATGGCTAATAGCGAGATACATAGGGGGTGATTCTCGGGCAATATAACAGCTTCCATCCATTTACTGTTGTCACCCTTAATGCGAAGGGCGTTTCATCACTGTTGAATTATCAGCTTTAAAATTCAATTAAAAATCGAAGTTTTAAGATAGAGACTTAAAATGAGGTTTATATGAATAAGAAAGCTTTCAGCTTCCAGATGATGTAAATATTCTCTTTGTAAGATAAAAACTCGAGGAGCATCGATATTACATCCACATCGATATTCATCCACATAGGGGACGATATTTCTTGAAAAACTGTGTTTCATTTTTTGATGAAAATATTAGTCTGTTTTAAAATATTTTTAAACAAATGAGGTCTAGTTTGAAAGAGAAATGTTTGTAGTCTTAGATTGTAAAAAGGTCAAAATTCTACGATTATTTTTTGGCGAGTTATCGTAATCTGAAGATGAAAAAGTCAATATTTTCCCACAAAACATAAAATTTAAAAAAACTTAAAGTTCGACGAAGATGATACATGTCTTACTTTGGTCCCCCCATTTTTCTGCATCCATTGGTATCGCTCTCGACCCCATACCCCCAGTGGTTTCGGAGGAGATAGCATGACAAGCTTTTGACAGCGGCAGCGGGAGTTACTGTCTTTCTAATAGAGAGATTGAAAAAATCTGGTTCCCTATATTGTCTATAAATTTCATTGTTGGGCCTTTTTATTCAAATTCTCTCAACTTGTGTAACCCTAGAATACTTCTCAGAATCTTGCTAGCATAATCCACCAGGGTTTCTTCATTTGAAGCAGTTGTTGCCCAGGTCTCCGATGCATAGGTTGTTAGTACAGGTCTCAATAGCACTTTACAGAGTATTTTTGCCGGTGCTGCTTGTATTCGAGCCACTCACTTGCCAAATCGGTTAAATCCATAAAACAAAAACTGAATAAAACTGATAAAGTAGTATATATTGTTGTTTAAAATTCCTTTGAAAATATCAATTCAAATAAACATTGGGCTTATTAATTGGGCATTTTTAAAATTCGGGTTCTTTGGTTAATGATTTGTCAAGCACCCCTGTTTTTCCTCAATTGTGGAAAGGGTTTATTTAGCTGTGTTGGCCTGTTTCTTCATTTTTTCAATTTTTTTTCAATTTTTTCCCCTCTTTTTGCCACTAGATGGCGCTCCTTGCCCTATTTCGTCTCTCCGCTGCTTCGTGTCTTTGGAACTCGGCACGCGCGGGCTGTTTAAGTGCGTGTGCACTGATCTGTTCACTTAGTCTTCGGCTTTTTGAGCTGCCACTAAGTTCGTTGCACTGATGAAGAAGCTCCTTTGTAGCTTCGAAACGGCCGTATACAAAATAATTGCATCTTATTTGTGCTTTATTTACATTGGTTTTCCTGTTTATTCCTGTTTATTGGTTATATCCTGTTTATCCTGTTATTGGCTGTTGTGACTGATACCCTTTGACCGACAGTATATTGTCAGTTCAAGTCCATAACGGCTATTGAACAAAGTGGTGCGGCTCTCTTAATAGCACCATAAGGGTCGGAGTCCGATTTGGCCAAAGGACCGGTCCCGTAATTTTGAACCGAGTCAAGTGACAAGACCGGAACGCTTAACCCCGTACCTCCAAAGGTGAATTTGAGAACTTGGAGACCATTGCAGCCGCGACAGATTTTTCAAGAACCAGCCGTCATTAGTGTACACGGCAGTGGATTTGTCAGCGTCCGGCAACGAACCAGAAATGTTCAGATGTCAAGATCGATGCCTTTGCCAACCGAGCCACTGCGCCCTCAATAAACAATGCAGAATGTATTATTGCAGATGGAACTTATATATGACGGCATATAAGATATATAAAGATAGAATATCCTCGGAATAATCGTTATTATTATTACAATTTTTGAGTGACTAAGGGACTTAACCGATTTGGCAAGTGATTAAAAGTAATAACATCCAATTTAGTCTTGAAAAAAAAATTTTACTACAGAAAAAAAGTTTAAATAATTGCTTAATAATTCACAAGTACTTTTACGGCAGTCAGACTTTAACTGGATTGGCTGCTGAAAAAAGTGACTTATTATTCAATGGCCAAAGCAAATTTGTCATTCAGTGGTTTTGAGGCGACAATGGACCATGAAAAACTTTCTTTTTATTTAACAACCAATTGCTATGAAATTTTGTATACTAATACAATGTTGTTTAGAGATGAAAATGCTAAATTAAAAAAAATCAGAATGTAATTAATTAAGATATCAATTAAAATCAGTTTGTTAATTACTCTATTTTAAAATGCTCCATGCGCATCAATTTTTGTCTCAGATATCTAATTTTCTTTCTTAAGCTAGCTTTATATAGTTATAATAAAAGTTAGTAGCAATATTAGATTTGCAGTCATATTTATAAAAACTAGTAAAGAAATCGATAAAAATAGGTCATTTTATGCAAAATTTTACAAAAAAAAAATTTTTTATTGTAAAAATTTTAAGGTGTTTTAAAATAGTATAATGAATTTATTACTATGTTTTATTCTAACATATATAAATAATCATTTTATGAAATTTTATGAAAATTCAAGAAAAACTATGAAGCGTGGAACATTTTGAACTTATCGAAACAACATGAAAACTTTTTTTTAGAAAATAGCATTTAAAGTTTTAATTTAACGTAACATTTCCATTGTTTACGTTTGAAAAAATACTTATAACTCGGTTAATAATGATCGGATCAACATACTTTTTTTTTAATTTAAAGTTGGTGAGTTGCAGAATCATTTTCTGAAAGAAAAACAAAATGTTTTGGGGACATATTTTTGTCAATTAGAAGGTCCATTGTCGCCTTAATCCTTAATATATGAGAAATTTATTATGAATATAAAAAGTTATGTGTTCTTCACGTGCTTTGACGCTAAAATTTCAAAAATTTCAAAATGTGGACTTAATTGATTATTGGACCGATTTGGCTTGGGAAAGTTTCAGTTCATGAACACTTCAACAAGTCTTCCTAATGGCCAAGGATCGAGTTAATTTTCCATCACCTGTATAAGTACTGTCTGCAGAGACCTAGATTCAAATATAGCACTTTTGTACTTCAAAGCCAACACTCTGCAAACTCGAATATCGAGTTCATTTGGGGGAAATATTATTGTAGATGTCCATAAATACATCAAAAATATTGTTTAAAAAAAGATCAATAAGAGTTATAAAAAATCAATAAGAGTTTTTATTTGACTATTTTATTTTTATTATAATTCATTTTCACGCATCTATAGACATAAAAAAGGGGAGAATTATGAAGAATCCAATGAATGAAAAGCTCCCTTTTTTATACATACAAATTTAAATATACATTTTTAAAAAAAACTTGGCTTGCATCTTATTCAGGGAATGTTAAACAGAATATAGCGAAATCTTGTGTAATATTTCGAACGAAAACGCGCACTCCATCATTCTTATTCACAAAATGCAGAGAATTCAAGTTTCCGAAATTTTTATGTTTCCTTATTCTGCATTATTCATATTCAACACGTTCAAGGATTCCTGCCGGGGAACGCGCGACGGGGGAGCCATAAAAATAAATCTTATTTGATTTCTGAAATTCCTGGAAATACATTCCGGCGTTTCCTTTTTAGAAGCGAGGATAAGTACTGTGGTAGTTATTTAGGAAGGAATATATGCGCTGGACATAAGGACGAAGCCTCGCATTTTGTCACGTTTCGAGATTTAGTGAAGACGAAATGCCGGTACAGAGTGTCAACCATCTTTGAACTGCATGTCGAGAGATTTACACGGGTTCGGCTAGTTCCATATGCAAGTGTTGAAGTATCTTAGGAAACGAAAAAAAAAAAAAAATCTTTACATAAAATTGAAGAAATGTTGTTTTCCTGTGTCTATGTTCTCAGAACACATTTCTGAATTCTTCCATCAATCTGCAATACATTTTGCATTGGCCCTCTGCAAGACCGTTCAAAAAACACGCACTACATAAAAACATATTGCCTCAGCCATTCTCTGATTTATTTTTTACCTTTAGCATTCCGGACGCCTTATATTAAAGCATTTTCTCGCCTTTAAGTTGTTATCGCTGCATTATATCCAAAACCATCTGACGCCCCCAGAAAGATATGGGATTTCGAACATCTTCTTGCGCTCGAAATATTTTACCACAGTTCATGATTTATTAGGGTTTTCTCTCAAGTGGGCTAGATGACTGCACTTTGTCAATATATATATATAAAACAGTTCCGTAACTGACTCACTGACTGGCTTGACATACAACGCACAACCCATACCGCTGGACCTAAAGGGTTGAAATTTTGCATGGCGATGCTTCTTATAGTGTAGGGATGCACTAAGAGAGATTTTTGAAAAATTCTTCTTAGATTTTTTTAAAATTAAATTTTTAAGCAGTTTTTGTAACTGTTTTTAAGTTTGAATTTAAAATAATAATTTGAGGGTTATAAAATTTATATCACATGGAAGATCATAAAATTTCCTTTAAAATGAAATCTTTTTTCGAATCTTTACCTCTATTTTCTGATTTTTGGTGAATTTTTAAAGATTCATTTTTAGAATTTAATTTATTAAATGCCGATCACGTGATTTCTTTTTCTGGTACTTTAAATAAATTTATCGTCAGGTGCATAACAACTAAATAGACAAAAAAAATTCTTGCTAATGCGGCAGACGATTGGACATTATTTTGTCTATAAAAATATCCCTTACGATATTTTTATAAATATATATTTTTTTTTCTACATCATTTGTATATATTGGTCGTCGTATTTATTATAAATATATATATTTTTTTTGCATTAATTGCATACATTGACCGTTGTGTTTAATTTGAATGTACTCTGTAACGAAGTGCGAGTTTTCAGCTAGTCAACGATAAAAATTTTCAGAGAAATTCTGTTATAGGATAATACCTTTCCTTTCAGCTCAGTAATCAATGATGCCTTGCTGAGGTACCCATAGCAAGGGTGAAATCTTATCTCCTATATTTTTATTTAAGAACCGTCCATTTGACAGGCTTTATGCATTTGTCCTAACCACCAATATTATCTTATAATATTCCCACCTTAGTATGATTTATATCACAGTGCTTCCAGAGCATATCCTTGAATTTAAAGAAATCAGTAAACCTGAAAACATTTGATCAAAGATATACATTAACGAGAATGAAGCAAAAATTTCCTGAGGTTATTTAATTTTCAAGGATTCTGGCTCCTAACAGGAACGTGCAACATCTACAGCAGGGGTGTCAAACTCGCGGCCCGCGAAGAACATTTTTGCGGCCCGGCCAATATATTGGCACTCAATAATATATAATAAAATAACCGACGCAGAATTATAATAAGATAGGAAGAATTCACTGAATGTTTTTTAATTATACTCTTTTTCTGCTATTATTATACAAAATGCATATATTTATTTTGAATATACTGTAATTAGGTAAATAAACCTACGTTTCTATTAATATTGATTTTTTTTTTGTGGCCCACCTATAGTTAAACCTTGTTTGTTTGGCCCAAGGTAGCCTTTGAGTTTGACACCCCTGATCTACAGTATAAAATAAAAGGGTGGAAACTAGATTCGAATTATTTAAAAAAAATTTTTCGACGCGACTATGGAATGTCTCTTTGGATAATTCTCAAATGCACAGTTCACCATTTTTTTTTATTTAAATAGATGATAGAAAGGACCATTCCTGGAGAATATCATGGGAATCGGTGGTAAAATCGGACGCGTAAAAGGAGAGATACTTGAATAAGGAATAAGGGGCGAATATTTTGACCACCTCTCCACACAAAGGACAAGCCGATTGACGAGACTAACAAATGAATCAGGGAATTTGTAACAAAGGCGGGGGGAAAATGAATATAAAAGACCATACTTTTTGAAATGGAATTAAAAAATAAAGGAAGAAATTTAAATGATTAGGAAAAACCTGGGAGTGACTTGAAAATAAATTGACGGATATATTTTCAGACAGCTCAAAATCAATAACGTAGACATGTCATTGACTGAAATCCTCACTTGGTTAAACTGACCCCTCAACAATATAATATATTCAGATACTTTAATTAAAAGAAACTACTAAAATCAGAAAGTTATTTTATGGCTAATCTATATATATAAAACAGTTCCGTAACTGACTCATTCATTCATTCATTCACTGACTGACTGACATACAACGCACAGACCAAACCGCTGGACCTAAAGGGCTGAAATTTTGCATGAAGATTCTTCTAATAGTGTAGGGGTGCACGAAGAAAGGTTTTTCAAAAATTCTTCTTAGATTTTTTTTAATTAAATTTTTAAGCTGTTTTTTAAACTTTTTTTACGTTTGCATTTAAAATAATACATTGAGGGTTATAAAATTTATATCACAAGAAAGATCATAAAATTTCCTTTAAAATGAAATCTTTTTCGAATCTTTACCTCCATTTCCTGATTTTTGGTGAATTTTTAAAGATTAATTTTTAGAATTTAATTTATTAAATGCTGATCACGTGATTTCTTTTTCTGGTACTTTAAATAAATTTATCGTCACGTGCATAACAACTAAATAAACAAAAAATATTTTTTTTTTCCTTGCTAATGCGGCAGACGATTGGACATTATCCAAAAAAATATTAAAATACAGTAAAAGAAATGTTCTAAAAACTGTACTATATTAACTGTACTATATTCTTTAGTATTCTTTATATTAGATTTAATTTTAATATTTTCTTCTACATTATTTTGTCTATAAAATTATCCTTTACGATTTTCTTATAAATATATATATATATATATATATATATTTTACATCAATTGTATACATTGATCGTCGTATTTATCATATAATATATATTTATATTTGGCATGAATTGCATACATTGACCGTTGTATTTAATTTGAATGTACTCCGTAGCGAAGTACGGGTTTTCAGCTAGTTCCTCATATAAACCAACTAGATTAATACCCGTGCTTCACTATGGAGTACATTTAAATTAAATACAACGGTCAATGTATGCAATTAATGACAATGTATATATATATATATATATATATATATATATATATACAGTGGACGCTCGTTAATTCGAACTCAAAGGTTCTCAGAAAAAAGTTCGAATTATCCGAAGTTCGAATTATCCGATGTTAAGAAAAAATATATAACTTTAAATGTGTATCACTGAAGAAGAAACTCTCCTAGTATGCATAACCCTAGAAAATATATTACACTATGTTATCTAAAGTTAAACATATTAAAAAGCAATACAGACTTACCTTAATCATAAAATGAAGCAGAAGCTATGCAGTACAAAGTAAACTTTTATTAAAAATATGAATTACACTTTGGGGAAAAACTGTAAAATGGATGTTTGGTTCTGTTTATGATACCTACATTGTTTAGCCAGCTTCTCGATTTGAAGTAAACATTTCAATTCATTTTCAGAGGAAGGTTCCATCTGAATAAATGCTTTCAGAGTTTTAATAGAGTCTATTATGGCTTTGTCCATTATGGCCGCATTAAAAATATCTTGCGGCAGGTAAGTAGAGAAAAGCCCTGGCAGTTTCCTACCGAAATTAGTGCATACGTCTTCGTTTACATGAGAGCTTTGGCCACATACAGTTTGATAAGAAATATTGTGCCTTGACTTAAATCGAGAAAGCCATCCATCACTGCATTTAAAATCTTCAATACCCATTCGACTTGGCAATTCATCAGCCTTCGTCAGCACTAGGAGTCCATTTATCGTAAAATTTCGAGATCTAACATCCTGGAACCATAGAAGTAGAGCTTTTTCTAGAACTTCTTGGGACGCATTTCCCATGCGTTTCCTTCCTCTAGCAAATTTTGATTTTTCCCATGAATCTAAAATTGACTCCTTGTTTTTCGAATTAGTTGACAAGGCATTTTTTTTAATTCCATAGTCAGCTGCTAACTTTGTTTTACATTCTCCATTCTCTACTTTCTTTAAAATTTCTACTTTTGTCTCCAAAGTTAGGGTTTTGTACTTTCCAAGTGTAGACATCCTTAATTTTTACACGTTCACACCACACAATGAGGAAGAAAAACTAGACTACATTAACTTGTCTGCACTGCAGTTATAACTGACGCAGCTCCCTAGAATCTGTAGTAAAGACTAGTTTTTGTGAAATTCTAAGAAAATCGATCCAAATAAAGGGAAATTCCTTTTTCCGTTTAGCACTAATAAGAAGGACAATAGCTACTAACGTTTAGCGGACATGCAATAGTCTAGGAATGCAGGCATGTGCCTCTTTACACAGAAAAGAAATTTTGACACACAAAATAATAAATACAGTGTGTATTTTCTCCATTAAACGAGGAAAAAGAATTTTTTTTGTCAAATTTTTAGTTCGAATTAACCGAAGTGATAAAAATTTAGTTCGAATTAATGAGATATTTTTAACATTAACTCCAATACAAGTTTTGGGGGGCCTTTGGATTAGTTCGAATTAACCGAAAGTTCGAATTAACCGAGTTCGAATTAACGAGCGTCCACTGTATATATATATAATATTAAAAAACTAGTAATTTCTTAATTCAACACTCTTAACATTTAAAAACTATTAATTCCTCACTTTACTATTCAAAATTACATACCCTTTTTTAATCCCTTAATTCCCTTTGGGCATTCGCGTTAAATTCCATTATTACAGCAAAATCATTCAAGATGGCTTTTTTAAGTAAAGAGACGCGGCGCGGCGTCAGTACAAATTTAAATCAGTTCTGCACATCAACAACAACTTTAAACCAATCAACTATTAAGACACACCCTTTAATCACGTGATGTATTGAAGTTTATATAAGTGTTGACATCCAGAATTAGAACGGACTCCTGTACTTTCTCTTGCTGCATTCATCTCGGTGGAGTCGCCAAAGGAAACAATAAAAATGTCCTCGTAAATTACACGTATTCTTCGTTTTAATCAGGAGGTGACTTTATTTTCAGGCATAACTGCATCTCCTCACCGTAGCATAGGAGATTACATATCTTCTGAGTCTGCGATCTGTCTCCCATGTTACATATATATATATATATATATATATATATATATATATATATATATATATATATATGTATATATATATATATATATATATATATATCTGTGTGTGTGTGGTTCAAATATTGTAACTGAAAACACATTTTAAGTTTAAACTCGTAGGCAGCACGAGTAGTCAAAACTCGATAATACTTCAGAGTTTTGTATATATAAAACATCTTTATGAAGACATTCTGAGAGAGTGATCTGAAGTGTTCTGAGTGCGGGATCCCCAGTCATCATGAAGAGGGTAAAATTTAACACCCCAGAAATTAAATACAATGGTCAATATATGCGATTAATTTGTATGCTTAATATCCATAAAATATACTATTTTGAATTAAATTCTTAAAAAGCTTCCGCCCCAATTAGTCCAGTAGTTAAATTTTATCTTTTACCGTGTTTTAATATTTTTTGTCAGTTTATTTCGTTGTTATACACGTGACGGAAAATTAATTTAAAGTATCACAAAAAGAAAAGAAACCACGTGATCTGCATTTTATAAATTAAATTCTAATCATTAATTTTTTTTTAAATTCACCATAAATCAGAAAAGGGAGGAAAAGATTCGAAAAAGATTTCATTGGAAAGGAATTTTTATAATCTTTCTTGTAATATAAATTTTATAACCCTCGAATTATTATTTTAAACGTAAACTTTAAAAAAAGTTGCAAAAACAGCTTAAAAATTTAATTTAAAAAAATCTAAGAATTTTTCAAAAATCTTTCTTAGTGCACCCTTACACTATAAGAAGAATCTCCATGCAAAATTTCAGCTCTTTAGGTCCAGCGGTTTGGTCTGTACGTTATCCGTCAGTCGGTCAGTCAGTCAGTTACGGAACTGTTGTATACATATAGATATGTTTAACCTCCGAAATAGCGATGTGTAGGGACGTTACTAAATTTCAATTATAGACTGTTGTCCGAAGTAATTTGTACTATATTTGGAATATATATTGATAATGTAAATGTGCGCTATTTATTTATATTGCTGCTATCTGCATAATTTTAATCTCAAGCTTTTACTCATTGTTGTTAGATTTTAATGTAATGAAAATTTAAAAGTTAGTTTTTAAAATAATGCAAATTTTAAAAGTTAGATTTTAAAGTAATGCAGAATTTAAATGTTAGATTTTAAAATAATGCAAATACTAAAAATTAGGTTTTAAAATAATGCATACCTAGGTACGTGAAATTTAGAAGTAAACCCTGCTCAGCGATTTCAAAACTAGTTAATGTCATGGTCGTATTTTCGTTATTATTAACTTAGTACTTATTAGTAGTTCTCACAAACCCATTTCTTAAAGACAGCGTGTACAATATGTGTATATAACCACATCGCAAACTTTGGAAGATTAGAACTTATTCTTATATAAGTGAATGTGTACAGCAATTATGATAAATTCCATACACCATTTCTCTCGAAATTATTTTAAATGCCTTTTTCAATATTTTTACATCATTTGTTTTGACACATTGAAATTTTTTTTGAATGACCGAATACATGGTTGGAGATTTAAAAAAAACATCTTTACACAGATACTTCTGTTCTGATTTGCTTTTTATGCAACCATATCTGTTTTCAAAGAACTCTTTTCAGCGCACGAAAGTGAATTCGGAGAAATGCAGAATCTTTTGTGCATATAAATTGTTTGCGTTACGAAATGAATAAATATATCTGCGTAGATACATCCTACATATTTTGAAACACTCCCATTTCTTCGAAGTATTTTCTAAGTGATATATTCTTGAAGCACGTTGTGTACCATGTTTTGATATGTAAATTATTTGATAGGTAAAATGAAAACAAAACTCACCATAAAAATGTCTTTAGGATGTTTTCTAAGTAAGAATTTGGGCTTACAACCCGGCACCCAGTACTTGAGTTCCATTTTGTTCGAAGTTGAGAATCACTCACTGCATGTCGATGAATAAAACATCATAAAATACATGAAATAACAACCTTTACTGATTTTCACTTCTAGAATCTATTTTGTGCTTTATCACTTTTAGTCGCTACGTTTTTTTTTAAATAAAAATAAACGTTCATTGAATAAAAGAATGTCTTTGAATGAAAAGTTATTTTTAACAACAAATACGTTTTTACTTTATAAAAGAATTCAGATAAACTTGATTATTTTACACGTGTGTTAATGTGTCAGAAAAGGTTTTTCAATAAATGTTTCTTTTAGGTGCTATCGTTGTTTTATTCTCTGAATACTTCGGGTAAAATTCCGTTTAGTTCATCGCAGTGACAGTTTCAAATAATTTCATATGAACCACGTAGAGAGAAGTATTTCCTTTTTAACAGTGAATTTTGGACAATTTAAACAATACTTATTTCTATAAATAATTAATCGGCGATTGCTTTGTTGTAGGATAGCAACCACTAGAACTCTAATTCAGAGGTCTGAATCAGACTTTTGGTTATTGCTTTCATTCTAGCGACATCAATCTTGAGTTATTTTATTTTTCATTCGAAAAAAGAATTTTGCTATATTTCCTGTTTTGTAGCTTAAAGCAAAATTCTCTATACTCAACTACGACTGAATACTACGACCATCCAGGGTCTTCTAGATGAAACATTTCTTTCCCCGGACACATTCAATAAATATAATACTTATCTTTAAAGCTTTGTAAGTTAAAAACGATTAAAATTTTCTGCTATATTTCCTGTTTTGTAGCTTAAAGCAAAATTCTCTATACTCAGCTACGACTGAATACTACGACCGTCCAGGGTCTTCTAGATGAAACATTTCTTTCCCCTGACACATACAATAAATATAATACTTATCTTTAAAGCTTTGTAACTTAAAAAGATTAAAATTTTCTGCTATATTTCCTGCTTTGTAGCTTATAACACAACTCTTTATACAGGTAACCCTCCTATAACACGGTAGATAGGTTCCTAGAAAATGCCGTGTTGTGTGAAATCGTGTAATAAGAGACACTAGGGTGGCACAAAAAAATTAACTTTCGAAATATATTGCTCCACGAGGTTTATTTTATTATTTTACATGCTAATAATGCACATAATTTTTTTTCTCCAAAATAATAATATTTACAGGTAGGTCAAGCTCAAACTTTAAAAGTTCAGATTAACAAAGATTTCTTGGAAGTAGTGAGAAAGCTCTTTTGGTGGTTTGCTAATAGATGAAGTAGGAATTGTTTTTGTTCTTCGTCTTTTGTAAGCATTTCATTATATTTTTGTATTAGGTTTAAAGCTCTTTCAGCATTGTCATTTACAACTTTCATTTTTAAGCATCTTTCTCGAAAGTCACAAAAGCAAGGCTCACTTTCCAACTGAGATGGTGATTTTCTACGAAAGCTTGTGATTTAATTTTACCTCTTTTAACCATGGCATCGAAGAATTGTTTTGTCTTTTCAGTCACAAGTTCTTCGATCTTAACATTTTGCTCTTCATTTTTTAGTTCCAGTCGATAATCATGGGTAGGTTTTGGTGGACGATCAAGATTTTGTATCATTTTTGTGTCAATGCTGACTCTGTTATAAAAAAAAGCTAATGCTACTAAGTGCTCAGATAAATACCATAGGTGTCTGGAAAATGACGATAATGCTATATTTTCTACAGAAGGATTTGGATATTTCTTCAGGTCATTTAAAAACTGAATATCATTGTAAGGGGCCTTAATGGCATGCGGTGCTTCATTCCAATATTTAATATATAGTAGGCTCACAAAAAGGCACAATTCTGTAATCTTACAAGATTCTTCTTATGACAGCTTAAATTGTTTCTCGAAAAAGGAATATTTTTAGTGCATAAATACCTTTAGCTATCCATCGGGCGTGATGTGTGGGTCCAGGAGCGCGAAACGACAGATAATTATTATCTCCTCCAAGAAAAATTATTGATAATTGCATGAACTCTTTATAGTCATCCCTTATAGTTGAAGTTTTAAGTGCTTTTGGTAGAAATGTTAACATATATTCTCTCAGTTTAGTAAAGTTTACATTGCCAGATAGTTCCTCATTTGCTGGATTATAAGCAAATTTATCTATTTCCGGCCATACATTCTTAAAACGCTTAAATATTACAGTTTCTGGACCTTCAGGTGGGCCGAGTATAACAGAAAACACACTAGATAGTACAATCTCCATTATATGGTGACGACATGCAATCCAAATAAGATCTGTCCCTATATATTTTTGAATTCTGATGCATGCACCTTTGTGTAAACCAGTATTAGCGGCTGGGGTATCGAACACCAGTCCTTCAATTTGAGATATAATATTCCATTTCTGAAATGTCTCAATACATGCATTTACTTGCAATTCTCCAGTTCCTCTTTCAATCTTCGGAATTCCAAGGAGCTTCTCTTGACCATTTCCTGAAACAATAACGGCATCCTGGTCACGGCACCAAATGTTGTGTGGCCGAGAATTACGGTGCCAAATGGGAAACCGCATCGGAACAAGTGTTAGCAAATTAGCGAAAAGTTAAGCCAGCCAAAAATGAAATGGCGAGACAAGAAAAAGCGTTGTGTATTGAATTAAGTTACAGATTTAACTTCAGGAAACAATGCGATATGAAAGATAACCCAGACAGGTTGTCTCAGGTAACATACATATTAAATAAAGTAGTTAGGTTTTAGGATAACTGCACTTAACCTAGCAAGAAATACTTAACCCTACAGACAGCCTGACCCACGTGCTAAGCTGATTACAATACTCATCAATTAAATTCACACAAGTGAAACATTATCTCTTAAAGTAAATTAAGTGACGAACAAGAGGGTTAAGGAGCAAAGAAGAAATTTATTTAACAAAACATAATGAAAAAAAAGAATACTTAATGGAAATTGGCCATGCCTTGTACCTCACTCCCAACGCTGGACACCACCTCCAAAAGTGTCACGTACTCACTGCAGTTCCAAGAGCTCTCTATGGTTATTTTACGAAGCTAGCCATGAACTGCGCCAAGCTGTATTTCGCACCTGCGCAATACGGGCTCAAGCCACCAGATTTGGCGTGCATCGCCTTTCATGGCAATAATTCATTTTTTCTTTTCAGCCAATATATGGCGGTTACGAGAGACAGTTATAAAGACCTGAATATTAATAGATATACTCCATGAGTCTTTATAACAAGCTCGATCAACTTTTGTTTTTGATCCATCAATATCTGGTCACATCTTACCATCCCAGTGTAATAATACAAGTTCATCTAGAGAAATTGTTTCTGTTTCTGCAGCTTGTTGCCTCGCTTTTCTTCTATGTCTCCTTACTGAGCTTCGAGAAAGGGTTTTTGGATAAATATCGTTCCCAAGTGCACGTGCAACAGCTCCAGCCACGAATACAGCTTTCCGATCAGAAATATTAACACATTCTAGTCCACCTACAACTTCAGGAGACTTAATACATTTTTTACACATTTCTTTTTAGCAGCTTCTTGAACTGTAGTTGTAGTATTGAGATCGGATTGGAATGTAGATGACAGCGGCAGGTACTCATATTCACTTTCAAATTCTATCGGATGTGAAGTTTCTGAGTCTGATAATTCGGACATGATTTTTTCTACCCTAATTTGTAATTTTGCTTCTCCTTCTCCATATTGTTCTTTCGTTAACACTTTATTATCTTCCCGTTTTCTGTTTCTTATTTCTTTTTGTGTAATTTTCATGTCAACTCCACTCATAGAACAACAAAAAACCTCTTTTTTCTGCTTTTGAAAGAATTCTCTGTCTTCTCTGTTGCTTATTTGGCTGATGGTATCCTTGGTAGATATATAAAATAACTTTTCTAATTTAGCCTTCAAAATGTTTTCTTTAAGTCTATCTTTTCCTGAATTTCTATTTTTATTCTTTTTTGGGCCTAGATATTCTTCATATAGTTTTTTAAGTTTCCTGATGGAAGAGTCTATCCGCTGATTGGGTATTCTAGCCCTTTGCCATATTTCGGTAACTGCTTCACAAGTCTGTTTATAACAAATTGAGAGCTTATTTTTGCCATCCAAATGATGGAACTGGACCAATTCGAGTACATCAAGTCATCTAGGAAGTCTATCTGTAGACAGTTTACACTTCGGTGGACCCAATAACCAATTTTAAGAGCCTGTTCTCAAGTTTTTGAATGTAGAAGCCATATCTAAACTGAAAACAAAAGGAAAGCATTACCACCGATAGATGAACAAATAAAAATTAATAAATAGCTAAATATAATATAAAGATATAATTACCTCGTAAATTTACATTATAGACACTTCTTTTTTCTGAGAAACTTTCTTTCTGGATCAAAATTTAGAAAGAAATAAGAAACAAAAGTTCAGATACAATTCTGGTAATGGAATGAAATTGAAATATAAGTACAGTGATTTCCGCTTATAAGAATCACGTTTGTTATTACTGTTTTTCATTCTTATAAGCGGTTGATTCTTATAGCCGAAATTTAGGTTTTTGGACAGGCACACACACACACCTATATATACATATATTAGATAATTTATTATAAAATACTCTTTAATTTACGTTAATTATCTTTTATTAAAATTATTTTTAGAATTTTAAAAATACAACTTAATTTCATTCTTAATTTGTAAGGGGGGTCCATTCTGGCCCGCCCCTCATTTTCATTGGGCAGTGGGCTGTTTTCCTTTCAGTGGTTCCTGCCCCAATTGGTTCTTTATGAAACAGCCTCTGTCGCCTCTGTCCATAGTCTACGAAGTACGTACCCCACCATAATTTTATTTTGCAAAACAACTTTGGCCCTTCTCATCTGACGTTTTTCTGTGGGCCATAAAATAACGACCATCCATCTTGTAAAATTTAGACTTTAGATCGCTATCACTGGCCACACCGACAGCTATTCTTCTATTATCTATTGGTTTACAAGCCTCTATTTACCCCTGCCTCTGCAGCCTTTATAATAGATTCGTTATTGGCCACACACCGTGGGGAATTATACCATTCCACTTCTACACTGTTGTTGAAAATCCTTTGCGATCTAGCGCCAGCTAGATCAAATCCATGAATTCGGGCACTCCAGCAAAATCAAGCACCAAAAGGAAAAATGATCTTTTGAGTTATAATTATTATTACACCAAAAATTGAGTTGTTGTTGTTGTTGTTGTTGCTTATCCCACCCGATCGACAGCAACATCAGATCAGGTCCATGAACCCGTGAGTTTTCAAAAGATGAAGAACCGCGCCAAGATTGGAGTACAGCTAGCTCCTCTGGCAACCAATGCATGTCAAGATATGGGCAGGAGTGGCCTGAGCCAAACTGAACCTCGGGCATAGAGAGTAAACTTTAAAGCCCGGCACAAACCGTAGAGCATGAAGATGACCACTGCGGAGCTTGGCCACAGCTGTCTGATCTCCCCTGCTGCTTGCCCCATTCAAATCTGCACCAGGGCGGCCTCAATCATACCATTACCAAAAATTGTAATAATAATAATGATAACTCCAAGGATATTCTATCTTGTACATTTCATATGTCGTCCGATAACAGCTCCATCTGCAGTAATACATTTTGCCATGTTTATTTGAATTTCTATTTTCAAAGAAAATTTAAAAAAACAATACATATCACTTTATCATTTTTCTCGTTTTATGGACTTCGGTAAGTGAGCGGCTCATTTATATCCTTGATTCTTACAATAACTCGACGTTATTATCTGCTAGTGGTTCATGTCTATCATCTTAGGGTAAAACTGTGCACAATATTTTAAAAGTTAATCAAAATTGCTTCCTTTGACTGATTTCCAGCATGTTACTATGACTATACGTATTACGGTACGACATAAAAAATTTCGATGACAAAATACATTTTACCCAAATGCTTAATCCCAAGATGCATCTTTTTTGCAACTGAAAATTTAAACCGAAGAACATAAAAACTACTGCAGACAAGTTGTATACGTGTATATCCAAGCTAAAACGAGCGTCTGGCGACCCTGTGGTACAGCGGGCTGGTTTTCGGTGCTGAGGGTGCTCGGATCGAACCTTCATAGGGGGCGATGCTGGTCCACCTATGTAGTTCCCCCATAATAAAGAGGCCAGCAAAACCTCGGTGATAATAGGTGAATGTTTAAAGGGACAAAGCCTCCGCATTGGAAAATTAATATCCATGCTAAAAATTGATCATAGATACGAATCAATAACCATTACAAAATATAAATGTCCTTTTCCAAACGCATTTTTCCAAGCTTCCAGTCTGATATATATATAAGGATGTATTTCACTCGCTGTATCTCCCTATTTCCGAACAAAGCTTTGGAAAATGTATTAAGTTTTGAGCTTCGTGTATCTTTTGTTGGGATTCTTAAAAGGCACAAAACAAACATCTTATACGAAATAAAAAATAAATGTTTACAGCAGACACTTGCCGCATCATATGAATAATAATGATATCGTAAATTTTACGTTGAGAAGTGTTATGTGCGTAGCAATCTCACGAGAATATTTCAGGAGAAAATTCCATGAAAAAAGGGTGCCAGTCAAATACCTATTTTGATCAGAAATGTTAGTATGTAAGATATGCCATACTTCATTTTGAATATTTCCATATTTACTATTTACTATACTTCGAGATGTAACCTGTATATTACTTCTTTCATAATGAATATATTATCAGATCTTACAACACTGATTCAATATTTAAAAAAAAAAAACCTTTATCAGCGATGTATTGAGAAAACACATATAGAGATTCTCTCTGTTTGCTTTAAATGTCTTTTTAAAGAAATGAGTCAATTTAAATGCTAAAAATTCAGCAGGTAAAATTTTTTAAAGAATGCAACCTGGGTTTATTTTTCGGTTAAAAATTACTTTAAATTTGATGAGTTATTTTAATATGCATATTGAAATATTTACATTACAAGTATGACGGAAGATTTGTAATTTAAAGAAGTTTTGAGGCGTGATAAAAAAAAATCAAATCATCATTTTTTTAAGCATAGAAAAGGATCGACTATCTAACTCCAGATATCCCTTTGAAATAAGGATAAATATTCTAGAATACCATTATATTAATTTTCCGGTTCGAAAGGTTCAGTCGTCTAATATGTCGTCTGACTTGTCGCTTCTAATATATATTTAGTAATCTACAAAAGACTTAAGAGCCTCTTCTAAGACGTTAAAATTTAATCTTCTGAAAGTACTATCGTTAAAAGGCATTACTCAAATTTTCAATATAGTTTTAAATGAAAAGTGGATCTGGTATCTAAACAATTATAAGTTATTAAATTCCTGAACACTCCAGCTGGTATTTTCTAAAATTACTCAATGCACAAATGGTGGAGATTTGATAAAATTAATCGCGAGATTTTATTAAATGCTAACCAAAGTAGCGATCTGCATTTCCAAACCCAACATAATCTTGCACTGAATAACGAGTGTCGATTTGAAATTGGCATAAAACAAAAACTCGCTTTGTTTGTCCGCAGTGACCTACATCCCCAAAAGATTCATAGTATGACCTTTGGCAGAAAAGTTCCAGGACTTATTTTCCAATTCTTTACTGGCGATATTCGAAGACGAGAAATGGTATCTAAGCAATTATAAGTTATTAAGTTCCTGAACACTGCAGCTACTATTTTCTAAAATTACTCATTGCACAGTTACTGGAGATTTCATAAAATTAATCGCCAGATTTTATTAATCGATAAACCAAATTAGCGATCTGCATTTCCAAATCCAACGTAAACCTGCACTGAATAACGAATGTCGATTTGAAATTGACATAAAACAAGAACTCGTTTTCCTTGTCCGCAGTGACCTCCCCCCCCCCCCAAACAAAAAAGGGTTTCATAGTATAACCTTTGTCAGTAAAGTTCCAGGACTGATTTTTTAATTCTTTAACTTTTAATATTTTAAATCAAGAAATGGTTGTTATTCAGTCACCTGACGTGTTCTGAATAGACATGGCCTCAGAAGTGTTTCCATGTAAACTCACTAGGTGGCATGGCTGTGCTTATCAACCCACTGTTCCGATTGTTGGCGCATTTAGTTGGAAGTCACACGAGTGACGTGATGGACTCGGATTTTGGGCAGAGAGATAAATTAAGTTCTGCTTAAGCTAAGGAAACCCACTAGTGAAACATGGAGTATGATACAACAAGCATATGGTAACGAGACATTATCGAGAAGCCGTGCACTAAAAAAAAAAGGTTACCCTCAAACGAATCTCCAAAGTCACGATTGT
The DNA here is from genome assembly GCA_907164885.2 of Dolomedes plantarius. Lineage (NCBI taxonomy): Eukaryota > Metazoa > Arthropoda > Arachnida > Araneae > Dolomedidae > Dolomedes > Dolomedes plantarius. Next base: position 501,249 of record CAJRAI020000252.1, on the reverse strand, counting down.
CGAGGTCATGGTTCATCAGCCTCTAAAAATCTGAAGCGACAATTTCGAAAACAAACCCAATGTTTTGTTGCTATACATTTGGTTTACCACGAATATCTGCCTGGACGACAAGCGATAAACCAACTGTTACATTGACGTGCTGAAACATTCTGCGGCGTTGCCCTGATTTGACGGCATCTGGGTAGTGGTTCTTATTGCACGGCAATGCAAAGTCCCATTCTTCTGTATCAGGTCAGGAATATCCGACCAAACAATGTATCCCTGTTTTACCACAACCCCTATATTCACCCGACCTGTCACCGTGCCATTCTTTTTCTGTTTCCCGGTGTAAAAATGCCGCTGATACGGAAGCGTCAGGAAGATATTGCAGCATTCCAAGCTACTGTGACAGGTGTGCTGAGAAGTATCCCGGTTTAGTTTGGTTTGGGGTACTGCGGTCATTTTTTGCTACACGATGGCTAATTAGACCGGGACCTACTGCTTAAAGCCGATTCCGAACAGGTACATATATCCATGCCAACAGTGGGACTCGAACCCATAGACTCTTTTACCGAATGCCAGCGCCCTAGCCATTCGGCCATCTTCAGGCGAGAAATATCAAGGAGGAATATTTCTATACTCGCTTCCATGACCTCCAGAGATGGTAGCAGCTATGCATAGGGGACAACTTTGACAAGATCTAAGACCATTAGTTGTTAATTTAAATATAATATTTCTACGAGCTCAGTCCTGGAGTTTTTCTAAAAAAGGTATATATTAATTATAGTAAAATCGTGGTCTCCGGTAAAGAATGGAAACACTATAAGTTACGTTTTGTTAAAAACATGTCCATTGGTTGTTTAACATGTCCATTTAAATCAATTATACGTTCATTTAAAGCTGTTGCACCCACTAGCTCCTAATGCATGATATTTTTTCGGTTTACAATAAGGTCTGACAAAGACCTCATGAAAAGGTAACATCTATTGATGAATATTTAAAAAAAATCAAGGACTGCCAGATTTGGCGAGATGTTCTGCCAGAAGTGATAAAAGCATGAGCAGTATCTAATGAGAATTACAGAAAATGTGTACTCAAATTTAACAGTAATAGTCTTTATTTAATTTATACGGAAGATGATTTCGTTTCCAAATTTTTGATATCACTAGTGGAGTGGCAGAGGAATCTCATTGCCTAGAAAACTATTTTTAAAAAAAATGGTATTAGCCAAAATTTGAGGCTCTATGCGGGGAAAAAAAGTCAGGAAAACTTTTGTTTCTTTTTTTTTTAAATATGGCAAACAAAACCAAAAACATCACCAAAAGCATTCTTTAATTGAAGAAGCCTCAAAACTAGGGAAACAAGTCAGGGAGTTAAAAAAAAAAATTGATATCCACTTTAAATAACCTGATTATTTATGATAAATAACAAGAATTTTCATTTATTGTCCCACAATGTTTCTGTTCCTTTTAGAAAAGTTACACATTAAAATAATGAGAAATAACTATTTCTGATTCTGGGATAAATGATAGCACGAATAATGTGAAATATTTGTAAGGTATACACAAGATTCGATTCACAAGAATCGAACTTTTGAGTGAATTAAAGAAGCTGCTTTAAATATGCTAATTTCGGCATACGCGCTTAGTATAAATACCACGCAGCGTCATTAATGAAAAGAAAGGGGAGGTTGTTAAGGTTGAAAAGGTGTTATCCTGCGCTAGTGCTTAGCGGGCCAGAAGTTTACATGGCAGTACTGCTGGTTTGACTTACTGTTCGTGAGTATAAAAATATATTGTTCTTGAAAGCTGTGTTTATACATTCCGTACAAGTAGTACGCATGCTTATTGCTGTAAAAGCCAATTATATGTGCAACGAATTCAATAAACATTGTTTCATGTATAAACTGTGTTTGCTTCAAATTCAAATAGAGTGCCACTTCAAATTATATACACCCAAGTCTGGGTAGAAGTGAGCATAGATTCTCTATATATTTAATTATCACAAAATAAGCCAACATTTCAGTACAATATTGATATAAGATTGAATTCCTCAAACTGTATGAATCATACTCAACCGAATAGCACACTGGTTGAATAGTGCCTATATATAAATCATGCAAAGTGTGCTTCTACTTAATTTTTAGTATTACCCTACATATTTGAACAAAATATACAGAATTATGACACCTGTTAAGAAAAATTATAATTTCATACACCAGGGTGATTTGTCAAGACTACAACTGGCAACCATATCTATATATATAAAACAGTTCCGTAACTGACTCATTCATTCACTGACTGACTGACTGACTGACATACAACGCACAGACCAAACCGCTGGACCTAAAGGGCTGAAATTTTGCATGGCGATTCTTCCTATGGTGTACAGGTGTACTAAGAAAGATTTTTCAAAGATTCTTCTTAGATTTTTTTGAATTGAATTTTTAAGCTGTTTTTTAAACTTTTTTTACGTTTGCATTTAAAATAATACATTGAGGGTTATAAAATTTATATCACGAGAAAGATCATAATAATTCCTTCAAAATGAAATTTTTTTCGAATTTTTACCTCCATTTCCTGATTTTTGGTGAATTTTTAAAGATTAAATTTTAGAATTTAATTTATTAAATGCCGATCACGTGATTTCTTTTTCTGGTACTTTAAATAAATTTATCGTCACGTGCATAACAACTAAATAAACAAAAAATATTTTTTTTCCTTGCTAATGCGGCAGACGATTGGACATTATCCAAAAAAATATTAAAATACAGTAAAAGAAATGTTCTACAAACTGTACTATATTAACTGTACTATATTCTTTAGTATTCTTTATATTAGATTTAATTTGAATATTTTCTTCTACATTATTTTATCTATAAAATTATCCTTTACGATTTTCTTATAAATATATATATATATATATATTTTACATCAATTGTATACATTGATCGTCGTATTTATCATATAATATATATATATATATATATTTGGCATTAATTGCATACATTGACCGTTGTATTTAATTTGAATGTACTCCGTAGCGAAGTACGGGTTTTCAGCGAGTTCATTAATATAAAAATTCCTTTTTTAAGTTCATGCAATACAAATTATAAAGCAAGAAAATTAAGCTAGAAAATTTCTAGCAAATTAAGCTAGAAAAATAAGACTATACTTTTTTTTAAAAAACTCAGCTGTCTACTGAATTCTCGTATCCTTTCCTGGACGATATTCTATTCACCATAAGGAAACTTTCTCGTTAATAAAACTCGCCTGAAAGTGTCCATCAATTTGTAAAACGAAAAAAATAAATTTCAGGGTGGCTTCAAGATAGGATATAAAATTTTATTATCCTTTCCTGAGATTTTTCTTGAAGTCATCTCTCGTGGCTATCACATTTGGCTACTCATAGCCGGTAGGGGTTTTTTTTCTGTAATATATTTCAGATCCCATTACTTAGGATATTTTAACGAGTTTGAAATAAATGTAGCTATATGTATTTAATGTAAAAATGCACTCTCAAAACGACAGTTCGATGAAATTTAAAATTTTATGACGCAATTAAATATTTAAAAGTAAACTTTCTTGGAACTTTTCTCTGGAAAAAAAGGTTATATTTTTATCTGGGAAGGTAATAGTATTATCATATCCCATAATGTAATTTTATAAATACCTGTTCACATACTAAATGCCTCGAATAAATTAAGTTAATTCTATTTCGAAAGTTAAAACTTATTTTTATTTGTACAAATTCCGATCTAACGCAGTAAAACGAAATTTGTTTATAGATAGCCCATTTATTTTACTGTACATATAGTTTGGTTATCCTATAAAAATCTATCATTATAGGTACACAGATATGAAGAGACATTGCATCCAAAAGTGATGAAAAACATGACTGCTGTTCGTCAAAACAAAAGCCTATTTCAATGATATTTCGGAGTATATGTGCATGATTTTCATGAAATACGATTTCGCAATTTCGATGTTGTTGACTAAAAGTCACCTTGTTATCGAATTTTTTTTTTTTTTCGAAACGTTTTTCCAGCTTCTAAATCGCTGTAAATCCCGAAAAAGGAATGAAAAATTTTATAACAGGACATATAACCAAAATTATATCGGTGTCAAAGGCATTCTTTGCTCAGCACAGAGAAGTTGTACTTGCACAAAATAATAAAGTATAATTAATTCGAATTCTTGAATTAACGAAAAATGCGAATTGATTAAATGACCAAGGCTAAATTTTTCCATAATAATTTTTTATATGAGGGTGTTATATTAAAATTACTCTGAACCTAAGAACATTTGGGGATCAGACGTGTGGCGTACAAGAAAATCATTGGAGCTTGAACTCGGGAACGGAGAAATGCAGATTCATTGAAACTTCCCTACGGCCAGTAATGGTTCCGGAAAAAAAGTGGCCATTTTGATTGGCGGCCGTGGAAAACTAGTTTCTTCCATAATATTGCCCCTATGGAGTCCTTAGTCGGTTCTGAACAAAATATGGCCGTTTAGAGGGGTGCCCGGCTAGAGAAGTTTAACTGTATATTCACTGCCATTATACCAGTTGACCTTGGACTTAGGTTTCGCCATTTTTGTGGGCTTCTCAGCAAGTCTTTTTTCACGAGAAATTCCACATTTGGTGTTCTCTTACCCACAGCGTACTTTTCGACTTTGCCTTGCTGAGGAGCGACATAACAAGAGCGAAATCTAGAATCGAAGCTGCCTGGTACACTGGAGGGGTACCGTTTAGTCGTAAAACACGACAATTTTGAGATAGTAATTCATTACCAGCAAAACGGGACACCATAACAATGACTTTGTAACATAACGATACCTCGAATATGCAAGGTGAGACCGATATGTAAGGGAAATCCACTTCCTTTCGTAAATTAACCTTTAGCCAACGGGGCCTATTTTCCGGTTCCCTCTTCAGAACGGGAAATTTCATACCCCTTTTGTAAGAACGGCCATTAAGCGGGTTATATATATGTGTGTGCTAATTAATCTATATATATAAAACAGTTCCGTAACTGACTCATTCATTCACTGACTGACTGACTGACTGACATACAACGCACATACCAAACCGCTGGACCTAAAGGGCTGAAATTTTGCATGGCGATTCTTCTAATAGTGTAGGGGTGCACTAAGAGAGATTTTTGAAAAATTCTTCTTAGATTTTTTTAAATTAAATTTTTCAGCTGTTTTTAAACTTTTTTTACGTTTGCATTTAAAATAATACATTGAGGGTTATAAAATTTATATCACGAGAAAGATCATAAAAATTCCTTCAAAATGAAATTTTTTTTCGAATTTTTACCTCCATTTCCTGATTTTTGGTGAATTTTTAAAGATTAATTTTTAGAATTTAATTTATTAAATGCTGATCACGTGATTTCTTTTTCTGGTACTTTCTTTCAATAAATTTATCGTCACGTGCGTAACAACTAAATAGACAAAAAAAATATTTTTTTCTCTTTCTAATGCAGCAGACGATTGGATATTATCCAAAAAAATGCATATCCCTTACGATTTTTTTATAAATATATATATATAGATAAGATATATATTTTACGTCAATTGTATACATTGACCATCGCATTTATTATAAATATATATATTTATTTTTTGGCATAAATTGCATACGTTGACCGTTGTATTTAATTTGAATGTACTCCGTAGCGAAGCGCGGGTTTTCAGCTAGTATATATATATATATATATATATATATATATATATATATATATATATATATATATATATATATATATATATATATATATATATATATATAAATATATATATATATATATATATATATATATATATATATATATATATATACATATATATTATATATATATATACACATTTATATATATATTATGTATATATATAAATGTATATATATATATATATATATATATATATATATATATATATATATATATATATATATATATATATATATATATATATATATATATATACATATATATTATATATATATATACACATATATATTATATATATACATACACACATATATATATATATATATTCCTTCTTGGCCCCGTATTCTTGGAATATATGCTGTCCCATCCCGTAAGGAAAAGGTTAAAGACAGCCCGACGCGCTGACACATTTTTGCATCCGTGGATCAGTGAAGAAGGTGCATCAATAAAACATCTATCTTCTAAAATTTAGTTATTTATTTTACATATATGCATTTGTATTCAAACAATTATTAAAGATGAGATCTTGCATACCTCATCCTTTCCGTCGCCTGCCACGAGAGTAAGTGACGTCAGACAAAGCGTAGTAAATATTAAACTTACATTGACATATAGTGCCATCTAGGGGAGATAAAATTAGCACAAATTTCCAAACACACATTGGTTGTTCTTCCTTGTCTCACGAAAATTTTTCACTTCCTCTTCGAAATTTCTCTGCAGGTGTTTGTTCATGCGGTACCTCTCATGTAACAGCTGTTAGTGCGTGGCGTCACGGAGCAGGGAGTCAATATGAAATTTTGTCTCAAATTAGTCGAAAAAATTCCGTTATGAAAAATCAAAGGTTATGACAATGCTGATTACCTTTTTTCGACGCACAGGGATTAATCCGTAAAGAAATCATACCAGAAGTACAAACAGTTAATGCTGATTTTTACTGCCATGTTCTCAAGCACTTCTTTGCGCGTATTCGACGTGTGTGGCCACAGTTCGCTGCAGCGGGATCATGCAAGTGGAGCCTTTTGCACGATAATGCACGGTCTAATACTGCTATGTGTGTGAAACGATTAATCGCCATGCTTCAGATTACTGAGTTATTCCACCATCCATACTCCCCTGGTCTTTCAGGCCGGACTTTTTCCGGTTTCCAAGACTGAAATCGGCACTGAAAAGACGCAGATTTGCAAACATTTCAGATATCCAAGCTGCAGTTACCAAGGAGGATTATTCCAGAAGTTTCCAACACTTGTAGGAACTTTGTCAGATAGGCATTACGTCCGGAGGTGAGTACTTCGAAAGACAAAGAGGTTCTTTTTTTTGGAAATATATTGTTGTGAAGGATCCACAATTTGGACATTTTGAACTCCTTCCAACGTCATAGCCATTTTGTTTTTCCAACACGATTACGGGGCATAAAACAGCCATATTGGAAAAGGGGAGAACTGCACCAATTTTCCAAGAAACATAGCACCCCCTGAATTCCTCAGGACGGGAGAAAGAAATTCCAGGAAATTCAACGGACATCCAATTTTCTTGGAAATGAGAGTACCACATGGGTCAACCGTGGGGATGTCGGAGAATCCTGCCCTCGAATAAAAAACTCGAAGAGGCAATAAATTTACGTGAATAACTGACCTGGGGAGGAGTCATAATCCAAATGGGGGGAAAAATGAACCCCGAGTGTGTGAGAGAAACGACGATCGGAGGAGAGAGAGGGAGATTGAGGTAGCGAGCTGCGAAGAAAGCCTGGGAAGAAAAGACGCCCCCGTAAAATGGCGAGATGTCCGTGTTCAACCGCCAGCGCCGAATCCTGCTGCCTCCGCCAGTGAAGGGCCACATGATTTTTAGCCCTATACCTAAAGCCTCCTCCGATATAAGTGCCACAACGACTCCATGCCTTGTCCTGCTGTTTCATCAAAGTTCCCCAGGTTGGTCATTTCTTCCCCTTTAAATAGTGCTCATGCCTTTTGAGAGATTACGAGAAATATGACTTCATTGCACTCGACCCGAAATGGTTCTGCAGCAGGAAGCGGATGAAGTATGCCCTAATTCTGCTTTGTTAAAATATGTCTAACCAAGATCTTAAATATAATATGTAAACCGGACCTTTTCTTGTAAAATATTGTATAATAAATGTTGTTTTTTTTATTTATAAACGCATAGTTCTCTTTGGAGTTCACCTCCTTAATTTTACACAACGCAAAGGGGTATCTCTGGTACCCTTCATAGCATATATAATACTGTAATATTTCTGTGATCAGTCCCCTTATTTATCGGTCGCACCTTGTAGGTAGAGAGACAGAATAAAACAAGGATCATTCAAATCAAACTACGAGTTATTAAATTACAGGTATTTTTTGTGTCTTTTGCAGACAGTTAATTATTAATTGAAAAAAAAATGAGGGCTGCTTCATTTCAAACAGCTGTACTGCTGTCTATCAGTTGAAGGTTTTTCCACAAAACGATGCTAACCGAAGAAAAGAAGGTATAAATATTCTGAAAACTTTGCAAATCAGGCAAAATTATTGTCATTTAAATTAGTATTGTTTCTTGAGTTCACAGAAGTTACTTTTCAAAATGAAGAGGAGTATTTAATTCCTTTTCCTGACATTTTGAAAAATCATAATGGTTTGAAATGTTAAACTCAAAATATATTAGTATACAAATAAGATAGAATGCTGCAAATTGAAATTATATATATATTTGTTTTTGGCGTACTGGTAGCGCCACCTGGTTGCTGAGCGGTGTGTGCGAAGCAGTGTAATTAGTTGGTATTCTTGTACGAATAAAAGCCTGATGCTTGAATTCTTGATTGTAATATATTTCTTGAATTTCTTCATAGTATCAACATAAATACTTAAATATATTAGTGTAACTAGTTGACCACCCAGGTGGTACCATGAGGTTCAGATAATAATAGAAAAACATAGTTAAAGTTTTACTGCTATAAAAATATTAGACTTGAAAGACATTATTTTACTTTTGCTACAGTGAAATTTTAACGTTTTTTCTATTATTATCTATACCTCATGTTAACCATAGATGGTCCACTAGTTATACTAATTTAATATTTATTTTTCTTTATACTACCTTATTTGATATCTGAACAGATTACAATCGGTTCACATTAAAGTAATATTTAATTTATAATCTCATATAGATGCTCATTGCACGAATTTAGGATTTCTGCTGTACTCCTAGGAAATGGGTATATCGCCAGGAATATTTTACCAATAAAGAAAAATTTCATTAGTCTTTCATAAATACTTGTAATTAACAGGAACACGTAGTTCCTTAAAATACACAGAAAAAATAAATAAAAAGGTTTCCATTAGGTTAGCGAACTTATTAATAATTTTTCACCAGGCTAAGGAGTATTAAGTGGGATTGTCCCCTTGAAGAACTCGCAAATGAACCGATAATTGAACTATACAGTCCAGTCACATTAATGCGACCACCTGTCAAAAGTCAGAATAAGCACATTTCGCAGCGTGGACCACTGCAAGACGGGCAGGAAGAGAATCAACGAGGTTCTGGAAGGTACTCACATGAATGTTTTTTTTTGTCCTATTTCAGGCAGTGGCAACATCATCCATGAGCCCTCTGGCAGCTCAATAAAATTTAGCCCTAGTATAAAAGTTGTCAAGAGTAAAAGTCATAAAAGAAAGCGCCTTGCAGTTCATCAAATGTAAAAATTCTTAACTTCACTCAAAGGGCACAGAACACAGTCAGGAATATTTACCACACCAATGCGGTGCAGATATCCACAAACGAAGTCATGACCTATCGCCAGTCTAAAATTTGCCGTGAAGACAGAGCGAGGCAAGTCCATTGGGATGGGTGACAAGATCAGGGTATTCCATGACCCACCATCGAGACTTATTCATAGTTATATCGGAGAAATCTTTCTATTGTCTTCTTCACCTCAGAACTAAATTAGTGGCAGAAACTCACATGAATGTGGAGCCAATTTCACTCCAGTTCCGAGAGCATCTGCGCTAGCTTGCGTGGTTGAGAGTTCAAGGCGCGAACAACCCGATCGAGGTGGTCCCACAGATTCTCGATTGGGTTTAAGTTCGGGGAATTCGGGGCCCATGTGAGCATGGTAAAATCATCCTTCTGCTCTCCAAACCACGCACGTACACTCCGAGCTGTATGACGCGTCGAATTGTCCTTTTGGAAGATGCCATCATGCGGAGGAAAAGCAATCCGAACGTAGGGGTGAACATGGTCCGCAAGGACAGATGCATACTTTCGTTGATCCATCGTGCCTTCCACAATGATGAGTACACTCAGGTACTGCCAAGAAAACAGTCCCCAGACCATAATGCTGCCTCCTTCTTGGAACCATCTGATGTGGACCCTTCCAGCAATTGTTGCAGGGTGTTTTTTTCTGACGTTTCACGCTGTGTACGCTAAAGTGCATCTGTCCAATGGAGCATAAAACGTGATTCATCGGGAAAAGCCACCTGTCGCCACTCAAGTGAACGTCCAGCTGCAGGATTGACGTGCAAATTTCAATCTTCGTCACCGATCCACAGCCGTCAGCATAGGTGCATAAACCAGCCGTCTGCTACGGAGCTCCATGCGGCGCAACGTTTGCTGAACTGTCGTTGGGTATTCACTTTTGGGAGATCCTTGATTCATCTTAGCCGCCAGTGTGTCGACGGTTGCACGTCTATTCGCCTGAACACATCTCCGCAGCCGTCATTCAACTCCGTCATCAATGGCCCGTGGTGCACCACACTTGCCACGTCGCTGGTTTTGGAAAATGGCATTTTTCCATGCAAGGTACACTTTTACCCCGACGGCACGCGAATAGTTCACAAAATTAGCCGTTCCGAAAATGCCGCCATCCATTGGTCGGGAAGCCAATGATCGTTCCCTTTTGGACGACACAGAAATCGCTCCGTTTCTTCATTACTCCAACAATTGCAATGTTTTGCGCTTCCCCCGACACCCTTTATATACCTCCCCCCCCCACAGCTAGTGGCTAGTGCCGACACGTGCCTCCTGCTTTTGGTTACTTCGCGCCGAAGTCGAAAGTAGACGGTGGTTACATTATTGTGACGATACAGTGTATTTTGCAAAAATAGGGAAGAACTACAGCATATTCCAGATGGACGTCGTAGGAGGCGACGGTCAAAGCAGACACTTGATAGGGGGAGATGCGAGAAAGAGGAAGGAAGAGGGAGATACAGTGGTACCTCGACTTACGAGTGTTTCGAGATACGAGCATTCTCTCGGTAGATTTTTTGCTTCGAGTTACGAGCTAAAATTCGGGTTACGAGCAAGCTTCAGATATCCCACCGCTAGTTTGAGCAGCGAATGCCATGTTACGTGCTCATCAAATGAGAACATAAGAAGCATATAATATTTACAACCATTATGTGCAATTATTATACAATTGTATACATATTATTCTGAGACTACTATCCAGTCTTAAACCGAGAGATTAACACTCAACAATTACCACCCGGGGAAGCTTGCTCTGCCCAAACTTCAGTCGCCCTCTGAAATCGAACAGCGTCCAACCTCTCTCGCAGAGAAATAGCTTCAATTCCCTCCCCCACACTGGAACTCCCCGTGGGGTCTAAGGGATTGGATGACCTTGGTCCTAGGATCGCAAGCTCTCCCTCTTCTACGGATTCTGAGAAAACGTTGTTCGGTTTCACAGAAAGAAGAATCTGGACATTACAGACACAGTGAACGATGCAACAATCGCCCAGCTTCCGTGTCTCACTCGTTCACTTTACCTTGTAGGTAAATGTTGTACATTACACTTAATAAAACAAATTTATTGCAGTACATTCTATTGTGTTGCGTTTTTATGCAATGTTCGTAGTTTATGAGCACATTTTTCTTATTTAAAAACATGTAGCAAAAAATTGCGGTGTTTCGGGGGAGCCCGGAATGAATTAATGGCATTTCCATTCATTTCAATGGGGAAAATTGATTCGAGATACGAGTATTTTGAGTTACGAGCTCCGTCATGGAACGAATTAAACTCGTAAGTTGAGGTACCACTGTATTTTAAGACTATCACCCCATAAAAAGGAAGAACCCGTTGACAAAGCTGACAAATAAAACAGGAAATTTTTGAGAAAGACGAGAAAACAGAACCGTGAGAATGTATTAAGGATATGGAGTTAAGAAATGAAGGATTAATGTTAAATGATTAAAAAAAAAAAGGAGGAAAGACTATGAAAATAAGCAGACTTATTTACTTGCTAATATACAGGGTGATTTATATGAAACTGACACTACTCCTAGCCATCTGTAGCGCGATTTATCAACTGGAATTCCTGAAAAATTGATAGAGGGGCTAAGGACGACATGGGAAAGAGTTTGCGTGAAAAAAAAAAGTTTCAAAAGTCACCGGTAGGAGAAGATATGGCACTGTTGTTTTCGGCGCACCCGAGAATTTGCACAAAACGCAAGAAAAATATCAAAATACAAATTCACGACTATGTAGTGTACATCAGTGCCAGTATTTCGGGCTATAAAGATAATGGATGAATACCGAAAAAGCTTTAAGCAGACAAATGAATAACAAAGAAATTTCACTGCAACACCACTTTATGCAGCAAATTCACTTCTCCCTCCTTCAATGTGGTCACCCTCCTGGTGGACGACACATTGCATCCCGAACACTACATTCTCAACGGCCGAGCGTAACATGTTACCAGGAATGTTCATCACAGTCCACGATATGTTATCCTTTAGGGCCGCTAATTTAGAGACTCCAGCAAGATACACCTTGGACTTTAAATAACCTCACTGAAAGAAGTCACATAAGTTAGGTCCGGGGAGCGAGGTGGCCATGCAAGTGGGAAAAAGTGACTGATGACCCTTTCTTCTGTAAAGCGATGGTGCGACAGATTGTACACCGATCTTTATAGCCCGAAATACTGGCGCTGCTGTCGACTTTGAGCCATGAATTTGCATTTTGATGTTTTACTTGCGTTTTAGAGAAATTCTCGGTTGCGCCGACAACAACAGCGCCATATCTACCCCTATCGGTGACTTTTGGAACTATATTTTTTTTTTTTTTAGGAAACTCTTTCCCATGTTGTCCTTACTCCCTCTATCAATTTTCGTGGAATTCCGGCTGATAGATCGTGCTATAGGTGGCTCTCAGTAGTGTCAGTTTAATAAAAATCACCCTGCACTTCAGCCAGTAGATAAAGATAACGTAGACATGTCACTGACTAAAACAGAGAAATTTTTATATATAGTAAAATATATTAAAAGAACCAATACAATTTCATGTCAGTAGATTGAAAAGGGTCAGTTTTTATTGCAGAAAATTGTTCAGCAATCAGACTGTGACTTTGATCGATACAGTATTCTAACATCCTGCGTAACACAAGGAATGAATCTCGCTACTACATCATAAGTATACTGAATATTGAATTATGTGAAAGGGACTACTGAAGCAGGAAAATACATGCAATATGTGAAAGTTCCTCCTTTGAAATTTTCCATTTCATTGAGATACTGTCAGTAAATTCAACATGAAAAGCAGGAGACTTCAAAAAACTGAGAAAAAATATATAGTGTAGAATGTTTGAAAAGTTTCGCAATGTTTTCAAGAGTTTCCCTAGGTACCGATTTCCTTTTTATTCTAAAAATACAGCACATAAAGTAATAGATCATACTGATGTATGTATTCTGTCTCCTGGTCAGCGAAATGTGTTTTCCTATGATGTACATTGTTTTTTCAGGTATGCCTAGCACAGATAAAAACAGAAATATCACACATACGGCTTAATATTTTTAAAGCAACGAAACTCAGTCAATTTTTTTAAAAACTGACGGCGAAAACAGATTTTATGACGGGTTTTAAATTTGACAATTATGAAAACACGCATAAACCCTTGGAAGGAAGCAGTATGATTATTTTTTTCATCTAATTTTTCTGGATTACATTTATTAGAGAAAGTTATAATTATCTTAAAATTTAGTGGGGTATGGGTTTGTTTCCGAATAAAATTTTTCGAAAATTCCAGACAAGTCTATTTTTTCAATTAACACCTTCCATATTTTTATCGCTTTCTTTGTGTCTTCTTTCTTTGAAACATCCCATTGTGACTTTTATAAAATAATCCTTCTATTTATAGTTTCAATTTTGGGGAGATATTTTTAATAAATTTTTTAAGACAATTTTCATTTGACCATTTGCATTTTTTCCAGCCACTTCAATTAATCATTAGTTTACTAATTTAAAATTTCCTTTTTTATGCTTTTTTTTCACGCTTTGAATTCAATTTATTTTTCTTATATTTCTTAAAGAGAGATGACTACTTAAACAGAAGGCAATACCTCAATTAATTTTTTCATTTCATTTCCTCTAGTATGTTAAATTTTATTCCAATATTTCAAATTTTGAAAGACGAAATTATTAGTTTTTGTCTGGAATTTAATATTTATTTTCATATCCCCTTCAATCTTTTACCAAAATAATTAAGCTATTTTTTTCTATACCCAGTCTTTTATTAGTCTTACTAATTAAATGCTATTGGAATTTTACCGGTGAACTTACATTAATCTAAATAAATTAAAAACTTTTTTTTGGCTAATGTCCCTGGGGGTTGACGACAAAAACTATTATTGGATTCGGTTAGTAATTTTATTAATTCTTAAAGCCTGAAAGATTTCTTTTCCTTCTATTGTGGAGGAACTTGTACAGAGACATTCTCTCTTTAAACCGCGGTAATTAGTAGACTACTTTGATCTGGGAGCATCATACAGGTCAGTCACCATTGCTCCCTGGCGCTACCGCAGTTCTGACCGAGCACCCCTGTGACGTCATCTAGAGAATTCGAAACTTCTTCCCCCCACTGACTTCGTAGAAGGACTTTCCGTTCGGCAGATTTAGCGTGATCATATCTGGACTAGGCACGACCTCAGCGATGAATCTTTGAATTTTTTCCCCTTCCTAAAAGTCTTTCTTCCATTTTCCTCACAGAGCTATCGTGCAGGTTAAGATCACGATGGCAAGCTATTCTTAGATAGCTGTACTCTTTATTAGCAGCTACAGTTAATTTGGCAAACGCTATTTTTTCCCGCATGCTATAGTCTATTTTTCTTCTGGCTACTCTTTAACACTTTCTGTAAATCTCCTAAACTTCTATTTTAAGCATGTTATTATCAGGTCAGCCATTTTTTTACTTAATAAGATGGTGAATCTTTTTTTGGGGAAAAATTTCTTGAACTGTACATGTTTTAAATGTTTGGTACCTATTTCTAAATATCATAGCCGTTTCGATTATTTGCAATTAAACCATACTTGCAAACTATAAAGGATAGTAAATATCAGTCTAATACTCGTGAAATTTGTCTAAAATTCTACACATAGTTGGATGGCTGTTTATATTTTGAACAGAAAAAAAAAGACTGTTTAAAAGAAAAAAAACGTTTAAAATGAATGTTGTACACATTTCCAATAAAAGACAATTTTGATTTTAGGCTAGGAAAACTATCATACAAAAAAAATATTGTTTTGTACTGAAAAGAATGCGTATCATTTAAGCTAAATTTTAATGTAAATAAATAATATGTTATTTTAAGATTTATAAAAAAATTTATAAGTGGAAATTCATTCAATTCATTTTCGGCGAATTTCGACTACGGTAATTTTAACTTATAACTAGTCACATAACCAAGTTTAAAATGAATCTATTTAAACTTAAAAGTTTTGAAGGTCTATTATCCCCTAAAATAATTCAATTCTCCATAGTAATTAATCACTGGCTTTGAATTCCTGCGAGGCAATATTTAAGATACTAAAGAGATTCTTCATAGGGCGTCTAATAACGCGTATTTTCCATTTATTCTTTTATGGAAATGTCATTGTCGCCATCATAAATTTCGGTATACCAGACTTTTAGTACCTCATACCCTTGTCAAATTAATTTCCCTTACCAATTCATATAAAGATATATAATTTTGAATTCATATTTATTTACTTCCTATTTTATCCAATTTACACTCTATCTCGTCTTTCTTTACTCTTTTGTGTATATGAAAGGCAACTACGTGGCCTATTACATTTAACAGTTACAAAACACAGAAAAGTATTTTTTTGCATCCATTTTGTAGTATATATAAAAATTGTTTAAATAACAAAATAATCCATAGATCTTGTATCAAGTTCTTGCTAATACCTACATTTAACAGTCACAAAACATCGAAACGTATTTCTGTGCACCCGTTTTAAAGAATATATAAACACTTTTGATACGAAACAATATGGTGCGATTCACCACCTAAATTTTGCTGGTTCGTTAACATTTTTTAAATAATGGACTGTATGTTTTTTCGAAATGTTTTTATTTTCAACAAACAGCGAGAGTTTTAAATGTGCACACGAGACATAGCTACGAACAACAACAAGCTTCGAGGAGAACGAACTTCGGCATCAACATGGTTGCCGTACAAAGCAAAAATAGCGCCAACGCGCCACAGAAGGGGAACCAAAAATAGCGCCAACGCGCCACAGAAGCGGTAACACAATATAATACATGTATCTTGTATAAATTTCTTACTTATACCAGAATGTAACGAAACAGTGAACATTAGCAGTATTCAGAAACAATCTCAGTTGCTTTCTTAAATTTGCCATTGAAAATCAATTCATATTTTTACAATGAAGGTCCCTAATCTCGCATATTTAACTCAAATATAAAATTAACCTTTCGTATAGGACTTAAAAACAGAATTTTCCTGTATATGAAGCTCCTGAGTACTGCTATAGAGTGAAAATAACTTCAAAGTCTTTTGCTCAGGAATTCTTAAAAATATCCAAATAGAAAAGGCAAGTCTGAAAAACAAACACTACAATGTATGATAATTTTCATTTCCATTATAGTTTATTTGAATACAACTAAACTCCTTCCTTCATGTATCAATGTTTTACGAAAATCAAGAGAAAATTTCAGACAATGTATATAAGGAGCATGAAAATTTTACTTACACTCTAAATATCATTTCTTTAAGGTGAAACATAATGACTCATGGCATCACTCATTTGCGATCTCATTTGCTTAAAATAAGTGAGTCATTTCCCTCCTTGATAAGAAAAATACGTATCATGTCCAAATCATTAAAAGAGTATTTCAAACTGACTTATTTTACGGCCCCGTCCATGGCAGCAAAAAAATTATACCTTCAATAACAAATACTCATAAAATGATTAATGAGCCCTAGAAATATCCGAATGTGCCCGGGTGTATAAAATTTAATTTTGATATATGTTGTATAAATTTCTTGTTTATACGAAGATTTACCGAAACTGTAAAACTCGCAGTTTTAAAAAGCAGTCTAACCTGGCATGTTAAATTTTCTATTGAAAATCAACTCACATTTTTACAATAAATGTCACTAATCTCACACATTTAACTCGAATATCAAAGCTAACCTTTTATGTAGTACTGAAAAGTGAATTTTACTGCATAGGAAGATCCCCATTGCTGCTATTCAGTAAAAGTAATTTCAGGTTCTCCTGGTCAGGAAAATGCTATTTTTTCTTAGTGAATATTTCAAAATTACAAAGGTAGGGCTGAAAAACAAACGCTACAATCTATGATCATTTTCATATCTATTACGGTTAGTTTGAATGTAACTACACTTCTATCTTTAGGCATCAATGCAGGGCCCGATTTAGAATATTCTTGACTATAGGCACAACTCGGGTTGGAGGCCCCCTAACACTGGTGTGGGCGTAAATTTTCCAAAATTGACACACAAAAAAAATTATCATGAATCATTGTGAAAGTACCATTTTACCAAGAATTGGCTATTTGAAGCGTAAAAGCCTAGAATATTATCAAATAACAAAAAGTAATACAACATATTAACTTCATCATTAAAACACCAATGCAATGCAACAAGAAAAACTTATTAATCCCTTATATACACTATAATATACCATATGTTGAACTATACATATAACTATACATATGATGAACCAATCAATCAAATTTGAAAGGATATATAAAAAAATTGCTATTAAAAGAGGTAAAATAAAAAAGAATTTTGAACTGGGAATTTTTTATTTTTCTTTTTTTTAAATAAAATTTTTTTGGGGCCCCTAGGTCTGGGCCTACCGGGCCTAATGGAAAATCAGGGCCTGCATCAATATATTTCTAAAAGATAGAGAAAAGTTGGAAAGACTGCAAATGATAAGCATGATACTTTTACTTACATCCTAAATATCATTTTTTCGCGTAAAACAATTGTCGTCATGAATGATTTTTAATAACTCTTAGAATCACTAATTTGCGATGCTTATTTCCTTAAAATAAATAAGTCTATTCCCTCCTTGATAAGAAATATATGTATCATGTCCAAATCATTAAAGAAGTACTTCAAACAGACAGCAACAAATTATATCTTCAAAAATAAATGCTTATAAAATGACCAGGAAGCCCTCAAGATATATAATGTGTCCGGAGAAAGGGGTATAAAATTTAATTTCTTTATATCGTGTATAAATTTCTTGTTTATTCGAAGATTTCACGAAAATGTAAACGTTTTCGGTATTAAAAAGTAGTGTCAATTGGTATGTTAAATTTTCTATTGAAACTGAATTCATATTTTTACAATAAAGGTCACTAATCGCACACATTTAATTCAAATATCAAAACTGACCTTTTTCAATAGGACTTAAAAATGACTGCATATGAAGATCCCCAATAATGTTATACAGAAAAAACAATTTCAGTTTCTTCTGCTCAGAAAAATATTATTTTTCCTTATTGAATATTTCCAAATTACAAAGGTAGGGTTCATAAATAAACGCTATAGTCTATGATTATTTTCATATATATTACAGTAAGTTTTAATATAGCTACACTTCTTTCATAAAGATAGAAAAAAATTTGAAAGACTGCAAATTATAACCATGAAATTTTTACTTGCATCCTAAATATCATTTCTTTCGCGTGAAACAAATGTCGTCATGAATGATTTTTAATGACTCTTAGAATCCCTCTTTTTGCGATCTTTATTTCCTTAAAATAAATGAGTCATTTCCCTCTTGATAAGAAAAATATGTATCATGTCCAAATCATTAAAGGAGTATTTCAAACTGACTTACCTAACTCCCCTTCCTTGACAGCAACAAATTATACCTTCAATAACAAATGCTCATAAAATGACCAGGAAGCCCTCGAAATATCCGAATGTGTCCGGAGAAAGGGGTATAAAATTTTATTTTTCTCGTGACTTTCAATTTTACGAAGGAGACTTTCCAAGATCGATCTCAAACTTTTGATATAAAATTATGGCTACAAAAATGTTTTTCATAAAACGAACTTGTGTGAAAGTAAACATTTTTAGTCTCTGTCTGGTGTAGAGGATAAGTTTGGAAAATTATTGCCCTATAAAACATTTTGATTTCATGTTTTGTTATTGAAATCAATGTAGAAACAACAGTTAAATATGGAGTAATAAAATGTAAAAATATTATTTATAAAGAGAATAATTTATGGTGACTTTGTCAGGTATTTTTTTTAAACCTGTAAACTTTTAGTATACTTACCATTCTACATTCTCGCCAAAATTTCTTCTTAAATTATGGTCACATTTCTGGTAAATTTTTTTAGCCTGTATACTTTTAGTATACTTGAAATTTGCTATTTCTTGCCAAACTTTCTTCATAAAAGCCTTACGTTGCAATCCTTCCACGTTTATTCGAAATTGAAATAGGTGTGATATTTAGAGAGAACTAGACAACAAATGATCCTTTGGATCACTCCCCATACATAGAATAAAGATTTAATTCAATTTCCATAGTTCGCTGAAGAGAAGAATTACTTGTAATTAATAAAATATTACAAACTAGTGGTGTTACAGGCAATTCAAGAATCAAAAGTACTTGAAATTTGCTATTTCTTGCCAAAATTTCTTCATGAAAACTTTACTGTGCAATCGTTCCACGTTTATTCGAAACGAAACTAGGTGTGATATTTAGAGAGAACTAGACAACAAATGATCCTTTGGATCACTCACCATACATAGAATAAGAAGACTTTAATTCAATTTTGACAGTTCACCGAAGAGAAGAATTACTTGTAATTAATAAAATATTACAAACTAGTCGTGTTGCAGATAATTCAAGAATCAAAAGTACTTGATATTTGCTATTTCTTGCCAAAATGTCTTCTAAAAAACCTTACTGTGCAATCCTTCCGTGTTTATTCGAAACGGAAATAGGTGTGATATTTAGAGTGAACTAGACAACAAATGATCCTTTGGATCAGTCACCATACGTAGAATAAGAAGAATTTAATTCGATTTCGACAGTTCACCGAAGAGAAGAATTACTGGGAATTAATAAAATATTACAAACTAGTCGTGCTGCAGATAATTCAAGAATCAAAAGTAATTATTCCTCACTATTTTGCACAATATCTTGCCTGGGTTCAACAAATGGAATTTGTGATGATACTATTGGTTAATTTGCCATATTCTAAATATTCTCAAACATTTTCCTTCCTTTTCCCTCGTATTAGAGGGACTAAAACTTGGTTTCTAATCCCAAAGTTTCCATAATTAAAAGTTTTGCGCATGAACCAGCATTTTCCCAACCTACAGATATCAGCTATTAAATATGAAAGGAGCTCATATTTCTTCATAATGAAGCATTTATGCCAAGAAATATTGAAAAACAGTTGTGACTCCGATTTCAGTACCACTCGTGTTTTAAACCACAATATAGGGCAACTTTTTACCTAATCTGATAGCCTGGTCCTTTAAACAAGGAAGACTTTAAGGATCTGAAAAATACGTTCCACTATCCCTTGTATCTTTTTTGTCTAAAACTGCACAATTAAATACAATGTAGATAAAGCGTATAACTACAAAGAGTTCGTAGACAGGCTACTAAAATTAAAATCTTATATTTAATATTTCTCCTTTGCTTTATTTTTTCGAATTCATTTTCCGATAAGGCCGATAAACAGGATTCAAAGTTCAATCTCAATTATAACGATAAAAAATAAAAGCGATTAAATGGGTTCTCATGATGATGTTGTCTTCTGTTATAGAATATTGCCTGCAATAAGACAGAAAAGACTTACGATAAAGGTTTATTTATAAAGAGGGAACTTCATTTAGACGGGGAGAGGGGAACTTTAATACTAGGTATAATTTATAGGGTGGGTATTATACAAACTAGAATTTTTAATGCGATGATGTTCAAAGTGGATAAGCCATATTACCATGAATAGCAATATAGCTTTGCTTTGAGTGAGTACATATTAAAGTGTATATAGGGCTTTAAGTAGCCATAAAATACTTGCTATAATTTTAGAACTGGAGTTGTTAATTTTCACTTCATCATGGACAAGTCAATCCTCGACTTTGTAAGTTTTTTGTTTTTTTTTTCAATGCGGAAGCACTTGTAGTCAAACATTCGCCTATACTACGTCGCAGTTTTACTGTCCGTTTTATTATGGGGGCACCATATAGGTGGACAGCATTACCCCCTATGAAGGGACGACACAAACGGAGGAATTTTTCGTGGCGCAACACCAGGACTTGATCCGAGCACCCTCAGCACCGAAAACCAGTGCGCTGTACTAGAGGGCCCCTACAATCCCGACTTTGTAAGCTTACATTTGTTAATACTGTAATTTCTAATGCATTTTGTTGTTTCCAATCCCATTGGTGCAGGAAATCTAAGTCCAAAGGACCTAGGTCCTCAAAACGCTTGGCGAAGAGTAGTAAGCAGAGTAGTAAGCAGATTCACTTTAAGGCGAGGTAGGGCTAAAGTCTCACTTGTCCTCGAAGAACATTGATCCCGTAATTTTGAACCGAGTCAAGTGACGAGACCGGAACACTTGACCCCGCAACTCCAGAGGTAAATTTGAGAACTTGGAGGACACTGTAGCCACGACCAATTTTACCGGTGTCCCGGCCACAATTAGTGAACATGGCTGTGGATTTGCAGCGACGGGCATCGAACCAGGGGCGTTCAGATCACTGGCCCGCTGCTCTTACTAACTGGGCCACTGCGCCCTTTCTAATACAAACTGGTGCAATAGTGTGGTACTGATTAAAACTTACTTTTGTTTTAAATATGGTCAATACTATTAAATGTCAAGACTGGGGTAAGCGATCTACCTGTATTCCAGTTCCTAATCCACACAAATATAGAGTTGAGGATATACTTTAAACAATAATTACTTAATAACAAGGTAATAGTCGCCCAGTGGCTAAGTGGTTAAGGCATCAACCTGCCCCGCCGGGGGCGCGGGTTCGATTCCCGCATAAGGCTTGGTTGTATTCTGGGGAACTCGTCAGTCTTCCGCCTGCAAAAGGAGTTCAGAAAGGGGAGCTGCAACCCCTCGTCCATCACCGGTGTCATCGTTTGTTAATAAAATATTCTTCTGTGATTGTGTAATTTATGCTATTTCCTTGCATTCATGTGTATACCGGACTGGTGTGTGACGTGTAAAAGTCCAGCCTCTCTTGACTCAATAACACCCCCACCCCCCTTTCTGCGCATAGTGCATCCGCAGACACGACAACAAACAAACAAGGTAATAAACTCAGAAAAATTATTTTAAAGAAAACTATTCTTTAGGGGGGTGTTACATATTTAATTGGTTACCAGCTTCTACTATTATTTTTTAACATTTCAAGTTTTCCAAGAAATATAAACAAATAAGACCTATAGTATGCTTACATGCGATATAGTTCTGCATATATGTTAATTTTCTATTGATATTTTGTCAAACAGCCCTCCTGGCACTAACTTAGAATATATTTTTCCCTTTACCTACCCGATAAAATAAATGCTAAATGTTACTCCAATTCTTTTACTTTCGAAGTTTTATTTCTTTTTGTTATAACGACTTCCCACGCTTCTCAAAGCCAAGCTGCACAGAAAATCAGCCTTTGGAAACAGATTATCCTAAATTTGTTTTGCCCATTCTCCCGTAATTAAGAACTCAAGTTCTAACTTTAGCCTCGATGTGTTTAGTCTAACCTTTCCTTTGTTTGCTGCAAACAATTGAGGGAGTTCTTTATTCCGGTCTTCTTGGAACTTCTTAGTTCCGCGGCTTTAAATTTCCCCCGGCATTCGGCTTATTTAAGAGATGCACCTTGCGGCAAGAAATTGAATCAAATTCAGTGAATTTAGTTCTATGTGTAAAACCTTCGAATTTATCAGTTTTAAAAGAATGAATTAGGCGGGAGCGGCACTGCTTGTCGGATTTTTTCGCGCATAAAGTTTAAATGCAGTTTATTTCGACAGAGGAACTGTCGTGAGTATCTTAAACTTGTGTTTAGAGATGAATTTAGTGGAAGCGGTATTTACTTATGATAATTAACCAAATGCAAGTGGGATCCTTTTAAAATAAAATTTAAATACTCCACCTTTTCACTCTAACCGTAACGCATAATGTTTGAGTTGCGGGAATGAGAAAAGTTACTTTTTATTGTACCTCAGTGATAATACAACAGTGGCATTGTATAGTTTAGCCCCTCTACAATGCAACAAAATAAGACGTTCTACGTATTATCACATTTAGATTATTATCATACATTGTATCACGTTAGGGTTTTAAATAATTACACTCTTCAATTACAAGAGTTTACTTAGGGTGATTGTTTTTTATGAGAGTTTTTTTCAAGATTGATACTGTAGCGTACTGGAATTATGGTTTTTTTTTTTCTGAGACCCCACAAGGGCTGAAACAAAGCTGCGTGTTTTTCAAAGAATGTGTTGTTTGGTTCCACCAGGTCGGAACACGTGGGGGAATTAAAAACCGTTTCCCTTACAGATGTAGCCACTAAAGCTGTCATCTTGACGTTCTGCAATGTAGTAAAGTTCGGCGTCTAAAAAGACCTGTCAGCCGATAATCTGCCGGGCCCACCATCCCTTTGAAAATCCAGACATTGGAGAGGGAGAGCGGTGTAGAACATAGACCCAAGCGGTTGTGTTTTTGCTAGGCTCCTGTGTTGTTGGGCCGAGAATGGGCCCTGGAGCGTGTATTTGTGAATCTGCACGTAAATTAAGTGATTATGTCGGAAGTGTTTAATATTTAATTCTTTTTGTAAATAAATCTACTTGTTAAGTTTTGTTTTAAAAATTTGGCTTTCGTTTTTAATTCGAACTCTGTCTTTCTTGGTATGGATCAATAATTGTGAAATTTCTTCAAAATGCCCCAGAGAGTTTATCAGCCTTACAGTGACGCCACAATACGGAAGGTTTGAGGATGTATGATCTTATGATCTATCTTGATGATATAGTAATATAAGATTGATACATAAAACATAGGCAGAATGCACATTAAATCAATGGCAGAAAATTGTATTTCTAAATTGCAGATTACAACCTATAAGTTTTACGATAAAAAAACCGTAGACATGTCTGATGGTTTTTAGTACAGAGTATCTTTTCACGCCAACTATTAAATGTTAAGTTAATGGACAGTTCCTACATTTTCCCCACCAAATTAGATGATTTTAGTTTTCCTGTATACGACATGCGTCTCCGTGAAAATGCAATAGTTGACCACTAGATTTCTGTTCATTTCAAGTTCTGTGGAGGCTCTGAACTGAAGTGAAGTGACTGCTTGGAGTTGATATGCGGGGTTAGGGTTTACATCCATGTGCTATCCTAAGCTGTCTCTCATATATATAATCGGCTGGCAGGAGTCAATCGATTGCGAGCTCTCTCTCCCGATCTCACTCACTGTGATGTTACCAGAGTGATTAGTAAATCCTGCAGGAGTTCTTATAAGTGCTAACGATGTTTTAAGTTACTTTAATAAATGTTAAGTTTGATTTTAAACAAATTTTAAAGCTCTTTCATTTTTGCCACTTCCAGAGACACCCTGCTGTTGAACTACTTCCTGAAGCGTGTAAGTAGGGTTGGTGGTCTAGACCTGCCTCTCATTACAGTTCCAAGCAAGAACAGAAAAAAAAAATTATTTTTACACACATAAAACGCTAAACAATAAAAAAATGTAATGTGATACTGTCCGACCACAGTACGAAGAACCACGGTTGGCATAGTGCCAAGACGATTCTATTCACGCTATAGGTAAGGCTGCTGAGGAAGGAGGGGGAAAAGTCTCGTATTCTCTCGACATTCTTTAGAATCGGTTACTAACTGCGCTTGCTTGCTTTTTCCTCGTCTGTTATTTTGATTATTATATTAAAATTACTGGATCCTTTACAAAAAGTAGTCTGAAATGCATTCCGTATTTCATAAACAAACACATCCGAAAATATGACGTTTTCCCCTATTTTCTAAGTAGACTAGCTTTTTTCGCGCATGCGTAACAGCTTCCAGGGACCTTGCTTCCGTGGTCAGACTGTACTGCCTTCAGATTTTGGTTTGTATTAATAATGTTACTTGTTAGGGGCCAATTTGGCGTGTTATCGCCAGCGCGTGATGTTCAGGAGATCTCGTGAATTACAAAACCATGGTTTAAGCACGCTCACGCGGTTACCATGGAGAAAGTAACAAAATGCGGGTTTGGGTTAATTGTTGGAAAATGGTTCAGTTGTGCGGTGTGGCATCACGGGTTTTGTTTTACGAGTTGAATAGGAGTTTGGAATAAGAATTCAGTTCAAGCTTTATCCTTGAGGAGATAGGTGATTGTGATTATTTAGGTATTTTATTGTGACGGGAGACCTTGGCATAGATTTCGGAGGCCTTGATATAGTTGTGAAAGGTTGTATATTTTCACTTGCTAACTGTTATATGTGTTCTTTTTAACTGTTATATGTGCTCTTTTAAATCACAAATTGTCAAGAAAAATACCTAGGAGCCGGAAATTGTTGCATCCCAGCGAAGATTAGCAGGAATACTCTGGTCTACTGCTGTATCTTGTTAAAAGAAGATTGTATGTTAGTTTTGCTTTCTATACAAATCCCTGTTTTTCAATTGTGGTAACTGGCATATTTATTTCATTTCTTGAATTCACTTGCTTCTCTAACTTTCCGTACCATGAATTTGGTACAGTATTTTCTTTTTTGATATTACTACAAAGTGGTTATCTACTCCAGCCTCAACCATTCTCTGAAGCCGGCGACTAATCTCATATCTATACAGGGTCCCGACCTATATCCGTTACACCCCCCCCCCCATTAACTTCTAAACCGTGACAGCTTGGGCCATAAACTTGGTGTCTAGGTATAGTAAAAAGGCTATGCGCTATTCGATGAGAAAACTTACAACGCCATCTATCGGGAAATTTTGGAATTAGCGTTTTTATCTCAAAAGCGGTACGAGAAAAAAGTCAATTACAAAGTTGTTCAGCATCATCGACTTTGTAATTGACTTTTTTCCCGTATCTACAGGAAAAATGAAGCTAAGATATTCATTTGTAATGGCTTTTTTAATCTTGTTTTATACGACATTTAGTTCAAAGTTCAAGACCCCAATTTTTTATTTGTTCTCACTTGAATAATACATCACTCTAATAGCATACTTAGCAAGGATATCAACGGAAGTGGAACTTATAAAACTTTATTTTTTAATATTTAAAAATATTTTTACAATACCCTGAGTGCATCCAACTGAAGAAAATAACCTTCTAAAGTTATATGTTTACATAAGTAGAATTCCGTATCAGAATTTGAAAAGTAGACCAGTCTTTTCAGATTTTTTTTCTTAGTGTCACATCTAAAAATTAGAAAATTTGTTCCCGTCAGATATATAAAATGTCAAATTTACTGAGTAAATTTGATACTGTATTCCAATAATGCATATGCATTGAACTAGCAAACTGAAAAAATATGAAGAAAAAAAATTTAGTAATGTTCAATGTGATTCTATTGAAACACTTATGTGTAAACAATAATTTTAAAAACAATTATCTGAACAGCAGTGAATCTGAAATTTCTGTTCCGAGTGCTAAGAAATTTTTTTGATAGCAAGAAATCAACATTTTTGTAGCAAAGACACCTTAGAAAGTAAAGACTTAGTAAGTAACTAGCCGGGCTTAGCCCGGCTATGCTAGGGCCCCACAAAAGAAAAAAACAGGCCCTTTTCAGGGCCATACAAATGTATTAAATTCCCATCAATTTTCATTCCCGTCGCTGCCGACAGATGGCTGCACCATACTGCTTGGATTGGCCTGCTTCTCCGGTCGAGTGCTTTTATAGAATTATAATATCTTTAAAACTATTAAAGTAACAGAATAACTGTAAGCAGAAAAAGTTATCAGTTTTCAAAGCTCTTTCCAAATATGTAAGATTTATGTACTTTCATGAGAAAAGTATTACACCGATTTTCGACCAAAACAAAATGGCCGCCAAAATCGCATTCTCAGGATGAGTGAGACCCGGAGACGTGACGTTCACGTGACTCGACAAATACGTCTGTTACTTTATTTATATAGAAGACACCTTGCGCATATTAATACTTAAAACAGAATGTAGAAAATGAACATTTGTTTGGTCACGATTTCGAAAATTGTCATGTCATAAGGAGTGGAAGAAAGAAACGGGGACACTTTCCTATCTTCAGGATCATTTATTTATGTTGCTAAAAATGCCCTCCATTAGACACTATACACATTTGCACTCTGGACTGGATTGTCTGGTCTTTTCGAGCTTCGCTCTCGTTTCACGACGCCATGGTGTTGAAAATCACGACCAAGAAAATGATCATTTTTTTACATTCTGTTTTGAGTATTAATGTGCGCAAGGTATCTTTTCTTACTAAATCGTTGCTGCTGACAGAGCCTGACTAAGGCAGGGGCATACGGGGCAGTTGCCCTGGGCCCTCACATTAGAGGGGGAGCCCCCAAATCGAATAGAAAGTTTATTTTACGTATCCTTCTGTAATGAACTTTTTTTAGATGTGCTATATCCCTTTTAATGGTGGACATAGAATTGTCAGAAAATTAATAAAATGGATAGAACGATATTTCGTCTGACCATTGGAGGGGGGGGGGGACTTTATAGCTATTTTAGGTTCTAGTCAATTTTCTTGTTATATATCTATAATGAGGTGAAAAATTTGAATACCTCCATAAAGTTCGGTTCTTTATTACTGAAGTAGTGAAGCAGAGGGGGGCCCTCCAAAGAAGTTTTTGCCCCGGGCCCCAATTAGGCTAAGTCGGGCCCTGGCTGCTGAACTACTTTGAAATTGACTTTTTTCCCGTATCTCGTACCGTTTTTGAGATAAAATCGCTAATTCCAAAATTTGCCGATAGATGGCGTTGTAAGTTGTCTCATCGAGTAGCTCATTGCCTTTTTACTATACCTAGACACCAACTTTATGGTCTAGTCTGTCACCCTTTAGAAGTTAAGGGGGGTGTAACGGATATAGTTGGGATCCCTGTATATCTACCATAGCTTCCCTGCTGATTTGTTAGATTCAGGTCATTTTAAGCAAATCTTACTCAAGATTACTGAACCGGAAACCTTGCAGGAACCCCTTTGGACCTCCTTGCTATCACTGTGAAATACCTTGACCTATCTCCGATAAATGAGCTTGAAACATTTAAAGGAAATCTTTTTTTTAAATATTTTAAATTATTGTTAAATTGAATGACTTGAATTTAAACTTTAATAGTTATATACATATCTTCAACAATGTTTTACAATACTTTATTGCGTATCTCATAACGAGCTGAAAGTTAGTATAACTGGTAACAATACTGGTATTCATCATGTATTTCACGATCCCAGTTAATAACGTCATTTGTTCTTAATTATGCCATTTGAAAACAGTTATTTTCCCAGGTTGAAAAACTGTCTTAAATATTATTATCACTCGCGGGGATTACTACGATCAAATAGTTTATCTACGTATAAAACAGTTTATCTATATATAAAACAATTCCGTAACTGACTGACTGACTAACTGACTGACATACAACGCACAGACCAAAACCGCTGGATATAAAGGGCTGAAATTTTGCATGGCTATTCTTCTTATAGTGTAGGGGTGCACTAAGAAAGATTTTTGAAAAATTCTTCTTAGATTTTTCAAAATTAAATTTTTAAGCTGCTTTTGTATCTTTTTTTGAAGTTTGCATTTAAAATAATAATTTGAGGGTTATAAAATTTATATCGCGAGAAAGGTCGTAAAAATTCCTTTAAAATGAGATCTTTTTCGAATCTTTACCTCCATTTTCTGACTTTTGGGGATTTTTTAAAGATTATTTTTTAGAATTTAATTTATTAAATGTTGATGACGTGATTTCTTTTTCTGGTACTTTAAATTAATTTATCGCCACGTTCATAGCAACTAAATAAACAAAAAATATTTTTTTTTTCTTGCTACTGCGGCAGACGATTGGAAATTATCCAAAAAAATATTAAAATACAGTAAAGAATATGTTCCTCAAACTGTACAATATTAACTGTACTATATTCTTTAGTATGTTCTATTAGATTTAATTTGAATACTATCTTCTGCATTATTTTGTCTATAAAAATATCCCTTCCGAAATTTTTATAAATATATTTTTTCGTTTTTGTTACATCAATTGCATACATTGATCGTTGTATTTATTATAAATACTAGTAGGTAGCCCGTCATTTTGACGTCATAATGGAAAAAGTATATGAAAGTTAAAAAATATCCCGAATTATCTAAAATATTGCATTAAATCGACACCTTGTAAAAGCAAACCCTTTCATTATTTTTTATTTATTTAGTTTTTCATGCGATTGGAGTAGTAGACTGCCATCCAACCCGTCATTTTGACGTCATAATACTAAAAATGACGTCATAATGAAAAAAGTATATGAAAGTTAAAAACTTTTTTTACAGTTCACTTCACGATTCATTCACATTCAAGTTTATTTACTTTCAGAATTCATCGCAAAAGTAAACAGATTTTTAAAAACTGTTAAATATACAGCTAAAAACATCCAATTTTTTTTAGTTCTGAATGTTTTATAGAAAAATAGGCTGAACAAACGTGATTTGATGGAGAAGATATTTGTTTTTAGGTAAGAAAAAATTCTGATCCACATCTGAAATTGAAATTAAGCCTATTTGGCGGTTTGTTTACTGAGGGCTTCAATTGAAAGATGAGTACAGCCCGGAAGTGTCATACAGAGACAACGGCTATTATATATAGGATAATTAAACATATTTTTGGCAATAATTGCATACATTGACCGTTGAATTTAATTTGAATGTACTCCGTAGCGAAGTACCGGTTTTCAGCTAGTTTACCATATATACACAATATATGTGCGTGTGTATGTATATACATATATATATATATATATATATATATATATATATATATATATACATATATATATATATATATATATATATATATATATATATATATATATGTATGTGTGTGTGTGTGTGTGCTTGCATTTACATATGAATATATGTTTTTTTATATTTCGCTTCAGGTAAATATATGCCTTTCGTAGTAACGAAGAGACAGAAGAAAATAATACCTAATTTTATATTAAAAATATTTTATTTTATTTTTTTCCAAATATTGATCAAAAGTTTATAAATATTGAAGAATATTAATATAAAATAAATATATGCATCTATTTAAAAATTGTATTTAATATGTATTCAAAAAAGATGGGAAAAGATTGAATATGTATTTAAAAAATTCTTTCTAGATGCTTATAAATTTTTCTTAAAAAAAAAAGTAGATGCGAGACTAAATATATTATCAATCTCCTACTAGAACAAATGTTGAAAATTCCCTTCTTTCCTTAATAACGTAAAATAAATATCAATCAGTTGCATTTTAATCAGAATTATTTTGTACTGGTAATGTGGCATAATTACCGAACTACTAAACTGCAAAAATGCGGGAAATAATCCATTTTTAAACTTCTCGCTTTCACGACATCATGTCTGCATATTATATCATTTTAACAACCTTACGATGTGAAAATGCCCGGAGGACACTCAAAATCTGTCATTTAATGAAAATGTAACAAGTGTAAGTTTCTAAAGTGCCTCCCAACAAGCTCTATTTAACATGTTATTGAGTAGCATTTTGACGTGAAAAATATTTTGCCCCATTTTAAGCGTGATTCTCTGTAAATAGGATGCGTCAAACTTTCGCTTCTAAATGACGTATTACTGACATGACACTTACGTAAAGTAGTTTGCATACTTTTAAGGCTAATTTTAGTTTTTGCAGGATTTTATCATTTTTACTTTCAAAATTAGGACAATTTGGGCTTCTTAATTTTTAAGCTGTTTAACAGTGAAATAAATATAACTTATGTGACAATTATTATCGGATGATATAGGAAAAATGAAGCTAAGATATTCATTTACAATGGCTTTTTTTTATCTTGTTTTATACGACATTTAGTTCAAATTTAAAGACCCCAATTTTTTATTGTTTTGTTTTCACTTGAATAATACACCACTCTAATAACATACTTAGCAAGGATATTAACAAATGTGGAACTTATAAAACTTTATTTTTTAATACTTAAAAATATTTTTACAATACCCTGAGTGCATCCAACTGAAGAAAATAACCTTCTAAAGTTATATGTTTACACTAGCTGAAAACCCGCACTTTCTTCTACATTATTTTGTCTATAAAAATATCCCTTACGATTTTTTTTATAAATATATTTTTTGTATCAATTGTATACATTGATCGTCGTATGTATTATATATATATAATTTTTTAAACCAATGCAGAGGAACTTGTAATCAAACATCCGCCTATTCTACGCCGCTTTTTTACTGTCCATTTTATTATGGGGGCACCATGTAGGCGGACAGCATTATCCCCTATGAAGGGACGATACAAACGGAGGCATTTTTCGTGGCGCAACGCCGGGATTTGATCTGAGCACCGTCAGCACCGAAAACCAGCGCGCTGTACCACAGGGCCGCCACAAGCCCTTATCTACTTATTTATTTATTTATTTATTTATATATATATATATATATATATATATATATATATATATATATATATATATATATATATATATATATATATATATATATATATATATATATATATATATATATATATATATATATATATATATATATATATATATATATATATATAAAAATACATACGACGATCAATGTATACAATTGATACAAAAAAATTTACTTATGAAAAAAATCGTTAGGGATATTTTTATAGACAAGATAGTGTAGAAAAAATGTTCAAATTAAATTTAGTAGGACATACTAAAGAATATAGCACAGTTAATATATTACAGTTTGAGGATCATATATTTTACTGTATTTTAATATTTTTTGGATATTGTCCAATCGTCTGCCGCATTAGCAAGAAAAAAAATTATTTTGTCTATTAGTTGTTATGCACGTGACGATAAATGTATTTAAGTACCAGAAAAGGAAATCACGTGATCAGCATTTAATAAATTAAATTCTAAAAATGAATATTTAAAAATTCACCAAAAGTCAGAAAATGGAGGCAAAGATTCGAAAAAGATTTCATCTTAAAGGAATTTTTATGATCTTTCTCGTGATATAAATTTCATAATCCACAAATTATTATTTTAAATGCGAACTTAAAAAAAAAACTTTCAAAAGCAGCTTAAAAATTTAATTTTAAAAAATCTAAGAAGAATTTTTCAAAAATCTTTCTTAGTGCACCCCTACACACTAAGAAGAATCGCTATACAAAATTTCAGCCCTGTAGGTCCAGCGGTTGGGACTGTGCGTTGTATGTCAATCAGTGAGTCAGTCAGTTACGGAACTGTTTTATACACTGAAGTGCCACTGAATTGATAACAGAACATCATAAACGGATGGAGGTGATCACCCAGCAACTCTACGTACCGAATTGCATTGAGGGAGGTTGGTACACGCACTAAAGATCCCAAACTGTGCCACGAAAAAACACCCCATACCACGATTGAGTCACCATGCCCTTGTACAGTTCCAGCCAGGCATGCAGGATCCATGGCTTCATGAGCCTGACGCCATATTCTCAGCCTCCCGTCGGCGTTAAGTAGTCGGAGTCCAGACTCATCACTCCATGCTACTCGTTTCCAGTCCTCTACACTCCAGTCTTTGTGCTCTCTTGCCCAGGCAAGACGTGCAGCCCGATGGCGAGTATAGAACAATGGTACTCTCGTAGGTCGACGGCTTCCGAAACCCATACGGTGAAACGAGCGTTGCACATTCCGTTTACTGACTGTACGACTGGCACCGTCATTAAACTGGGGGGTAATTTGAGCTAATGTTTGGCTTCGCTGGCTACGTACAATACGCCTGAGCCGTCTCTCACCACGCACTGTCAAGGCTAATTGTCCTTTGCAGTTTGCCCGATCGCTAGTTTTTTTCCACCACCATGTATTCTTGGTATACTCTTGACACTGTCGACCTTGAAAATCCTAGCTGTCTTACGATTTCGGAAATTGAATGGCCCAGGCGTCGCGCACCTAAGATTTGTCCGCGATCGAAGGCGTCTAAATCAGGCAATTTACCCATACTGGCAATTCCAACAACTAATTCAGAACAACCACAGTACGCGCTATATATGCAGTTACCACAGCGCCCTCACTTGCGCATACATGATGCGCAGCGCTACACAATTTTCATAGGCTTTGCTATCCCTAATTCAGTGGCACTTCAATGTATATATAGATAAGTAGAATTCGGTATCAGAAATTGAAAAGTAGACCAGTCTTTTCAGATTTTTTTCTTAGTGTCACATCTAAAAATTAGAATTTTTGTTCCTGTCAGATATGTAAAATGTCAAATTTGCTGAGTAAATTTGATACTGTATTCCAATAATGCATACCTATTGAACTAGCAATCTGAAAAAAAATTAAGTAATGTTCAATGAGATTCTATTGAAAACACTTATGTGTAAACAATAACTTTAAAAACCATTATCTGAATAGCAGTGAATCTGAAATTTCTATTTAGAGTGCTAAGAAATTTTTTTGATAACAAGAAATCAACATTTTTGTAGATTGTTTTAACTTGTAAGGTCACATACTGTTAAAATGTTTTAAGCTACAGCACTTTTAAAATGATTTCCATATTAAGTGAGACTGATGTGTACACCACTTATCAGAGTAATATTTGAAAATCGAAATCTACATCATGCATACTGTCTTATCTGGTGTTAAAATGCGACTCTACCTTTAGTTATCTCATAATAAGATTTTCCTACTTTAGGATGCATATAAGCATTCATAAGCACGATTGTACACTGACTGGAGACTACTTGAACCGTAAATAAATTCCTCCCCGTAGTTTAGGATTTGTAAGTCGGTGTTACAACAAACGCCCATGTTAAGGTTTTCCAAAGAAGTTCTGCTTAAAAAGGAAGATTAAAGGAGTTGTTTTTTTAATCCGGATATGGGATAATCCACGGAAAAATTTCGTTTCCAACAGAAAAAAATAGACGTGTGTTTCATAACGTATATTTCCGACGTGTATTCTCTCTTAGTGTAATTTTACAGCAAATACCAGGTATTATGGTTTGAATTTGAAATCTATTTTGTTATTAAGTATTTCTGAAAATGGGTGAATTCACTTCAAGCGAAACATATACACAGTTACATTTGAGGGGGTGAGGCGAAAGTAGTCCATTTAACGGAAAAATCTTGACTGGCTCCAGATCCGGAATTCAGAACTGTTCAAGATATTTAACAAGCAGGGAAAATAATAAATTGTACTGCAAGTGTAGGCTTTTAAAATTGGCAAAAGATTTTATCATCACATCGTAGGACACATTGACGGATACACAAGCTAACACACAACGTGAAAGAGATGCAGATAGGCCTATGCATGTAAAGTAACTTGAACAGCCGTACAGTTTCCAAAATTTTTAAAATTCAGTTTTAAACAATACAGCGCTGCATTTTGTAATGGTTTTAGTGCTGCAGCAGGCATCAAAACCAGAAAAATGATTCGGCTGAAGTATTGGTGTCAAACTTACAAAAGACCAAAAATTAAATCCCAATTACATTGAGGGTCGACTATTTATTCCTAAAATTTTTCAGAATGGTTCTTTTCAATTTACCCTTAAAATGTTTCAAGGTGCAATGTGTTTCAATACTTTACAAACTGAATGCGAAATCAGTGTTGCCAACTTGGGGGTTTTCCCCCAAAATTTGGGGGTAAGTTGGGGGTAAAATTTGGGGTAAAAAAAGGGGTGTTTCTAGGGGCCACATTTTTTAGGGGCATTTTATGGGGGGAACATTTTTTAAAATATTTTGTTCAATCGAGACGCGTTTTTTTTATTAGATTATAAGTTCCGTACATATGTCAAATGTAAATAAACGTCCATTTCATTATGTAAGTGTGTATTTTCTATTTATTTCAATTTATCTCTCAAACAGGATGCCTATTTGGAACCAGAATTTCTTTTAGGAAGGTCTAGGGTGATCTCAAGTTGGTGTTAGGGGGGAAACAGGGGGATTTCGAGATGGCACTAGGGGGAGGCGCTTCGTAGAGGTTGGCAACACTGTGCCAAATGAATCTGAGGACAGTTGATATTTTAGCAAAAGCTAGAATATTTACAGCAGCTGCAACCAGTATTCCCTGATGGCTATTGAGAATTCCCCCTGAACCAGATACTTCATTTGCCTAACTTTTTATCTATTTCACTGGGTTTTTAAATCATTTAGTCCACTCATATACTGGGTTCCCCCCTATATCCATGACACCCCCTTAACTTCTAAACACAGGACCCGGGGTTGCCTTTTTGCCCCTTTTGGTTGCCTTTTTCGGGGTTCCACCGAAATGAGAAAAGGAATGTTCGTTTTTTAATATCTTCGGAAGCGTAAATTGCAACACAAAAGTGAAGCAGAGAGTTTTTTGGTCAGAGCTTTGGAGGGTGAAATGAAGAGTTCTCAATGGACCTGAACCAGATACTTCATTTGCCTAACTTTATCCGTTACTCCCCCCTTAACTTCTAAACAGAGGGCCCGGGGTTGGCTTTTTGGATGGCGGATCTGTACTATCCATCCGGCACTCGTGGGCCCAACAATAATAACACTGTTAATCGAACATGGGAAATCAACCCTCGGCTGCGTATACAGGTTTTGCTACGTAGCGACTGGTCTTCAGTTTCAGGCGCTTATGGTCTCACGACCGGGAACCATTATTTTTTTTAATTAACTTCTAAATAGTGACAGCTTTGGCCATAAAGTTGGTGTCTAGGTATAGTAAAAAGGCTACGCGCTACTCGATGAGATAACTTGCAACCCCATCTATCGGCAAATTTTGGAATTAGCGTTTTTATCTCAAACACGGTACGATGTACGGTAAAAAAGTCAATTACAAAGTTGTTTAGAATTATCGATTTAGTAAGAAAAAATACCTTGCGCACATTAATACTCAAAACAGAATGTAAAATATGATATTAGCTTGGTCGGGATTTTCAACACCATGGTGCCGTTGCACCAATGTGCGGCGAGAAATCCCGTCCAGAGTGCAAATGTGTATAGTGGCTAATGGAGGGCATTTGCAGCAACATAAATAAATGATCCTGAAGACAGGGAAGTGTCTCAGTTTCTTTCTTCCACTGTTTATGGAGTGACAATTTTCGAAACGTGACCAAACAAATGGTCATTTTCTACAATCTGTTTTAAGTATTAATCTGCGAAAGACATCTTTTCTTACTAAATAGATGATGCTGAACAACTTTGTAACTGACTTTTTTCCCGTATCTTCTACCGTTTTTGAGATAAAAACGCTAATTCCAAAATTTGTGAATAGATGGCATTGTAAGTTGTCTCATCAAGTAGCGCATAGCCTTTTTACTATACCTAGACACCAACTTTATGGCCTAAGCTGTCACCGTTTAGAAGTCAAGGGGGCTTTAACGGATATAGGTGGGAATCCCTTTATCTAACCATCCACACTGCCTTAAAAAATTTTGTGTAGTATCCGTAAATAAGTTGGTTAAAAAATACCAAAGTATCTCATTTATTAATTTCCTTCGAGTCCCTTCTGACATTCTCTAATATCATTTTTTCTTTCTCAATTACAATTTTTTTCCTTAATTCACTGAATGCCCTCCGATGATTCAGTAACGTAACCAGAAAAAAAATTCAGAAGCTAGGACAAGGCATGACATGTCATGGACATGTGGTAAAAACCGTATAGACTTAATGGATTGTAGTAATTGTTGACACACTGCAATCACCGTATTTGGTGAATACATTTGTTTGAAAGTATTTAGTTTATTCTTTCGCCCCTAGATGTCAGCCAAATGTAATTGTATTTTGAATAGTTTTGTATTCATAGATTGGCAACTCATAGTAATGTTTTGTTTTCAGCAGAGTTAATTTTGATTCGATGTAAAACGGTTGTGTTCTATTTAGCTTCGTGCTAAGATTAGCATTGCGATGCTCTTCTGATTTTCTATCTACGTTTATGTGTGAAAATAAAGTACCTTGTCTTTCTGTCGTCACGCCAGATGATTATTTGCAGCCGTTGTTTTTTTATATTTCCTGAACTTTAATCCGAAGATTTGAACACATGGCTCCCGTCGGGTCATGTTGGTGACCCGGACGTGATGGATTAACGTAATGGATTATTGAGAGGCTGTAACTAATTAGATTCAGACAAGGTAAGAGAGATTTTAATTAAAGTTTTGATTTTTTAACAGTTTGATTTGTAACAATGGCCAAAACAGGTACAGAATCCGATATAGATAGA
Organism: Dolomedes plantarius; assembly: GCA_907164885.2. Taxonomy (NCBI): domain Eukaryota; kingdom Metazoa; phylum Arthropoda; class Arachnida; order Araneae; family Dolomedidae; genus Dolomedes; species Dolomedes plantarius. The sequence goes on along the minus strand of CAJRAI020000252.1, from coordinate 463,927 downwards.
ATTAAAAAGAAAAGAATTGTGTTTAGAACGGCCACAACTAAATTATTAAACAAAATAGAAACAATTTTAAATGATAATGTTATGGAAACGGAAACAAAAATGTCTGAATTAACAGAACTCCAGGATCAATTGAATTCTAAAGTTGAAAATTTAAGAAAACTTGATAAAGATATTGAAGATCTCACTGATATTGAATTTTTAGAGGAAGAAATTTTAGCAAGTGAGGATTATCAGGAAAGAGCCTTGAAATTTGACAAGAAAATCACTCGATATTTGAAAAGCACGAGTGAAACTCCTAATCTTTCTTCCGCGCAGAATTCTGTTGCGTCGACACCTAGCACGAGTGAATCTCCTAATCTTTCGTCCGCGCGGAATTCTGTTGCGTCGACACCTAGCACAGTACTTTCGGTTCGTAACCCTAGTGTTCTTCGGCTGCCTAAATTAGAAATTCTTCGATACTATGGTGATCATTCTAAATGGCTGGAGTTCTGGGATCAGTTTAAAAGTGCAATTGGTAGTAATGACTCTTTAAACAATATAGAGAAATTTAACTATTTAAAGTCATTATGTGGTGGAGCAGCGTTAAATGCAATTAGTGGGTTGTCATTAAGTGATAAAAATTACGAAATTGCAGTTAATATTCTTACACGGAGATTTGGCAGACTCGACCTCACGGTTAATGCCCATTTAACTCGCTTGTTAAATTTGGAAGCTATTAAAAGTTCTTCAAACGTGTTCGCGCTTAGAAAAATGTACGACGAATGCGAAGTAAACATTAGATCATTGAAGGCATTAGAAATCGAAACTGGGTCATGGCAAATTTTATGTTGTATTTTATTGAAACTTTTGCCAGAAGATTTGGCTTTGGAATTCAACCGGAAACGAAAATCAAAATCAGAATTTGATGTTTCAGAATTAATGGAGTTCTTGAAATCGGAAATAGAATTTCGTGAGTCTACAATGTATTTAAATAAGATAAGATCTACTTCGGTTTCACGCGAAAACAACCATTTTAAAAATAATAAATTTGCGGGTAGAAGATTTCAGAACACTAAGCCAGCTTCCGCATTAACAGCTTCCGTTAAGAGCACTTGCATATTTTGTAATCAGATTCATGATGAACATAAATGTTTAAATTTTTCGATTGAAGATAAATTAAGAAAATTGAGGGCTGAAAGAAGATGTCATAAATGTTTTAAACGTAATCATTTAGGTTTTCAGTGTAGGATAATAAAATTTCCTTGCAAGAAATGTGGTAATAGAAACCACCATGAATCCATTTGTGCATCAAGTGAAAAGGAAAGTAGTGAAATTTCAGCTGCTAGCGCTGTAGAAGAACGCAAAGATTCCGACATTTTAGTGAGCTCTGTATCTCAATCGGGAACGGGAACTGTATTTTTGCAAACTTGCAATGCAGTTGTAAAATCGGGAAACAAAAGTAAACTGGTACGAATTTTATTAGACACTGGCAGTCAAAAATCATTTGTAACGCATAGAATTGCAGGTGAGCTAAAGTTAAAGATAGAAAAAAGCCAACCAGTTCGTATTTATGGATTTGGAGGTCAAAATATCAGGAAAGAACCCATTTTCGAAATGGCAAATGTCGAACTGCAAAACAGAACTGATCCCTCACGACGCTTACAAATATCAGGGTTTCTTATAGAGAAAATTACAAATGTTACAGTACCGGTGCCTACTAAATGGTTAAAAAAGATGGCTGATTCCTATGGATTAGATCTTGCAGATAATGGAACCGTTGAAAATATTGACGTCTTGATTGGGGCAGACTACCTGAGTGAAGTCATGAATGGCAAATGCGTCCGCCTTTCCAAAAGGCTGCTAGCTATCGGAACGACGTTTGGTTATACAGTTCAGGGACATTCGGGAAATACCATTGAAACCCCAATAATTATGAATCTTGCAGGAGTTGAAATTGTCGATTCTTTAAAAAATTTATGGGAATTGGAAGCTCTGGGAATACAGCAGAAGAATGAATTATCCCTTTCAGATTCAGAGGTACTTGAACAGTTCGAGAAGAGCACCACGAAGAAAAATGATCGGTACGAGACAAGATTAATATGGAAAAAAGATCATGAAGTTTTGGGTAGTAATTTTCATATTGCAGAGAACCGCTTGTTACAGTTAAAGGAAAAAATGGAGAAAAATTCCAAATTGTTTGAAGACTACAAAAGAATAATTGATGAGCAGCTAAATGAAGGAATCATCGAGCTGTGTGAACCTGAATTTGAGAAAAGTGAAGATGCATCGTATTACATGCCGCACAGAGCTGTAGTTCGAAATGAGAAAGATACTACCAAAGTCAGAATCGTCTATGATGCTTCTTCTAAAGCGAAAAATGAAGTTTCCTTAAATGAATGTCTATTAAGTGGCCCTAATTTGAATCCTGATTTGCTGGAAGTAATTTTGAAGTTTAGAAAAGGCCAAATTGGATTTTGCTCCGATATAGAGAAAGCATTTCTCCAGATTTCTCTAGCCCCAGAAGATCGTGATTTTTTACGTTTTCTGTGGTTTAATGAAGATTCTTTGAATGAAGATATACATGAGAAAAACTTTAAATGTTTCAGAATGACTCGAGTTCCCTTCGGTGTTTCTTGCAGCCCTTTTCTTTTAAGTGCCACGATTCGTTATCACTTAAAGTCTTATGAGAAAAATCACAGCGAAGCGTGTAAAATGTTGGAGAAAATGTACGTCGATGATCTTATTTACAGTGTAGATTCTGTAGAAGAAGCACACAATCTTTCGTTAAAGGCTCAGAAAATAATGTCTGAAGCAAATATGAAGCTCAGAAAATGGGAGACTAATTCAACTGAACTTAAGAAACTCTGGAAGGATAATGGATTGAATGTTAGACCAGTCGCTGAGAGTTGCAGTAAAACCCTGAAAGTTCTTGGGATAATTTGGAATTGCGAAGAAGATTGCTTGAGGCTTGAAATGGAACCGGTGCTCCGAAGTTTAGATGGTGCTCAGGCGACAAAGAGAGGTGTCCTTAAAATAGTAGCAAAGATCTTTGACCCATTGGGACTTTTTCCTCCATTTACTATCCGGATGAAATGTTTTCTTCAGGAGCTGTGGGAAAGAGGATTAGCTTGGGATGAAACACTTTCTCCTGATTTGAAATCTCGATGGGAAGAGTGGTGTAGCGAGCTAAAGGACATTACAAACATCGTCATACCTCGCCCATATGATATACCAAGCACTAAAGACCCTTTTCAAGTTTGTATTTTCTGTGATGCTAGTCCAAAAGCCTATGGAGCAGTTGCCTACATTAGAGCTCCAGGTCAAGAACTGTGGACAACCATTTTTATTCTAGCTAAATCTCGTGTTGCTCCCCTGAAAAAATTGTCATTGCCTCGCCTCGAGCTAATGGGAGCTGTTATCGCATCGCGACTTGCAGAATATTTGAGAAAGACTTTCCATATAGATACTAAAGATATCTATTTATTTACTGACTCTGAAATTTGCCTCTATTGGATCAAGAGTACTGCAAAGATATGGAAACCTTTTGTTTCGCATCGGGTCACGGAGATCCATGAAAAGACTTTGCCCCAAAACTGGAAATTTTGTAAAGGTGCAGAAAATCCAGCTGATAAACTTACCAGAGGATTGAAAACAGCCTCTTTTGTGACAGACGAGCTGTGGTGGAAGGGCCCGAGATGGCTCTCACAATCTAGTGAAACTTGGGATACACATTTCCCAAAGAATGTTGAGAATCCGTTTGAAGAAGTTGAAAAAGAAAGAAGAAAATCCTATCACCAGATAGTTAACATTGTTCTTAATGAAGATCTGAACAATGAAATTTTATCAAGATTCTCCTCGTGGACCAAGCTACTTCGAGTGATAGCTTGGTGCCTCCGGTTTTGTCAGAAAACAGTTCGCCGGCAGAAGGGATTTTTAACATCGAATGAATTGAAGAAGGCATTACAAGCGGTAGTAAGACAAGTTCAAGCTAGCGAGTTTTTTGAAGAAATAAAAACTTTGAAGTCTGGGAAACCCCTTAAAACTTGTAGCAAGATAATATCTCTATACCCCTTCCTTGACGAAAATGGCCTACTGCGGGTTGGAGGGAGATTAACCAAGGCTGAAATATCGGATGATCAGAAGCATCCAATCATTCTTCCCAAGAAACACTACGTTACAAGCCTTCTGATAAAACATTATCATGAAAACCACCTGCATGGAGGGGTTATGCTTGTACTCTCTGCGATTCGGCAAAAATTTTGGATAATCAATGCAAAGGAGGCGATCAGGAGCTGTATATGGAAATGTGTTAAGTGTCATCGATTTAGAGCGGAATCAGCCACTCAACTGATGGGTGAATTGCCGAAAGCAAGAGTGGTTCCTTGCCGAGTTTTCTCAAGGATCGGTGTTGATTTTGCTGGACCCTTTTTCATAAAGATGAAAAAGGGAAGAGGAGGTCAGACAACAAAATGCTATGTTTGTCTTTTTATATGCCTCGCTATAAAAGCTATACATCTTGAAGTTGTGAGTGATTTGTCCTCGGAGGCATTCATCGCATCACTTAGAAGATTTGCAGCTCGCCGAGGTCGACCACAAGAAATCTATTGCGACTGTGGTACCAATTTTGTTGGCGCTGCGAGAGAAATTAAGAGCATGATGCTCTCATTCAAGACCGATGAAAGGTTTCACAACTATCTAGCTAACCAAAACATTATTTGGAAATTCAACCCCCCTGGTGCTCCTCATCAAGGAGGCCTGTGGGAGGCAGGAGTGAAGTCGATGAAACATCACCTTAGACGAACGATGGGCTAACAAGTTTTATCAATAGAAGAATTCCTAACACTGATTTGTCAGGTTGAGGCATGTTTGAATTCTCGTCCCATCATTCCTGTGTCGACTGACCCCAATGATCTGACTGCCCTCACTCCTGGACATTTCCTCATTGGAGCCCCCTTGACAACCATTCCTGACCATGACTTAGCTGATGTGAAAGTGTCTACTCTAAAGAGATGGGAATTGACCCAGCAGATGTTTCAGAGTTTCTGGAAACGTTGGGAAACAGACTATCTTTCAACTTTGAATCAACGTGCCAAGTGGCACAAGACTAAAGACAATCTCAAAATTAGTGACTTGGTGCTAATAAAAGAAGACAATCAACCACCTCTGAGGTGGAAACTAGGGAGAATTCTTCAGGTCTTTCCTGGAACTGACGGTAAGGTGAGAGTAGTTACTCTAAAGACTGCAGATGGTGAGCTCAAACGCCCCATAACAAAACTCTCTCCATTACCCTTCAATGAATAAGTATAATTTAATATTTGAAAACTTTCAATTTCTTATTGCAGTGTACTTTAACCTTTAATTTTTAATATGTTACTTACTCATTGATATCCTGAAAATAATAATATGCTGTATTTGTGAACTTTGATTTTTTACATTTGTATACTTACGTAATTTGAATATTTAGTGTTTTATATTTGTTACCTGAAATTTTTTTTTATTGTTTGTTATTGACTGTAGCATTACCCCAGAATGGCATGAAGTTAGTTTTGTGATTGCAAAATTGTCTATATTGTAATTTTTCATGCAAAATCCTCATTTGTATTTAATAATTGTTTAATTTGTATCATATATTTGATTTAGGAGTGCTGAATGGATATTCATCTCGGGGGAGGATGTTTGAAAGTATTTAGTTTATTCTTTCGCCCCTAGATGTCAGCCAAATGTAATTGTATTTTGAATAGTTTTGTATTCATAGATTGGCAACTCATAGTAATGTTTTGTTTTCAGCAGAGTTAATTTTGATTCGATGTAAAACGGTTGTGTTCTATTTAGCTTCGTGCTAAGATTAGCATTGCGATGCTCTTCTGATTTTCTATCTACGTTTATGTGTGAAAATAAAGTACCTTGTCTTTCTGTCGTCACGCCAGATGATTATTTGCAGCTGTTGTTTTTATATTTCCTGAACTTTAATCCGAAGATTTGAACACATGGCTCCCGCCGGGTCAACATTGTTAAATAAGGATAAACATTTCGAATGATGCCATAGTCTCTCTGTCCTTTAAGGCTGCTATGTACTAACCCTATTGGATTCGCTCACCTCAATGTTAACCTATGGAGAAGATTTGTGCACGGATTGCCGACTTAGATTCAAAGATTTTTTTTTTATTGTACTCCGTCATAGAGAAAGAAACTTTACATTTGTGTACATTTTTAGTTTTGTAAAAAATGTAATTAATATTTTAAACTTTAAATTATTCGGGGAAAAATCTGGTATAGTGTGTTTTAAACGCTCATAAGTTCCTTCGGTGGACGAAATTTATAAAATGAATCCTGGAGCGCTTTGCAGAAAAGTTCGGGCTATCTGACAATAGCAATTTTATTTGATTATCGGCATTTATGTACCTGTAATTAGTTGACAAAAATATATTTTTAAAAAAAAACTTAGGGGCAGCGCTTAAACCCCCTATAGAGAGAGAGAGCCATTACAATCTCTCAAAATGTCAATCCTAAGGGGGATGGAATTCTCGAACTGTCAAAACTGGACTCCTCCCACCACAAGAGTCTGTAAGAAGAGGAAAAGGGAAATACGATTTTTTTCTTAGTACATAGCAACCTTAATGTGTGTCCCTAAACAAATTTCTTCAATACTATCTTCTTAAATTACCGACTTGAAATTTTCTAGACAATATCCTCGTCCCCGATTTCACAATTTTTCATACATAGCTGTTTCTAGAACACTTTTATAACTTAGCCGCCATGAAGAGACTCTTACCGGGAAAATAATCTAACAGCTGTTCCATAAACACTGCTCGTATTATATGAAATGACTCACACCGAGCTTCATGTTTGCTTTCTTCCAAGAAAGAATGCATTATAGTCCACGAAACAGCTGTGGTTCTGATTTCGTATTCATAATTTATTGAGGAATTGCTCATTCATTGTTTTCAACTTGTTTTTAGTTGAGGGCTCGCTAGCTGTACCCTCTAATATGACACCACATAGCAATTCGCAAATAAAGATATTAATTCGTCTTGTCTTTCAAAACAGCTTAGGTTTGATGTCGTTCTCGTACTGTCTGAAGAACTAGATGATGAGTTAAAAAAACAGCTTAAAGCATGCAGCATGTGTTATGTTAGAAGCCATGGCATTGCAAAAAATTAATGTTTCCATAATTAGCCCTTTAAGATGATAGATATTAAGATGATATATTTTCTAGGAATCTCACAGTGAATGGTTATCACAGAAAAAGCATTAAATACGTTAAAAAGTTGATAAACGATTTGACATCAATTTAAGCGGTCTTTTCTTCCATGCGGTCAGAGGGATGGAGGAAGGTCCGAGCCCTCCAGGGATCCTTCCTAGGGCTGTTCTGTCTAAACTAAGTAGCACCAGGGGGTGACGTTGACTCACCTGTATGGTTCTCCCAGCTAAGAAGTAGTCGACAATTTCCACAGTACATCCTGAAAATATCTCAGGACAAGTGCCTCCGTATTTAAAAAAAGGCTGATTTATTATAACTTAATTGCTTTTTTTTTCAATAACGCGGCGGGCACATTGTCTTTCGACATTCTCCAGAGAAGAAGCATCATCGAGAGACGTTGGTTGCTTACAATGAAGGCACTGTATAGGTGAACCCTCTGGTGACACCTCAATTTTGACCGAGCACCCCTAGGGGCGACATCTAGGGGGACCGTAACTTCCCCAGCCCCTGAAATCGTAGAAGGACTTTCCGGCATGCGGATTTAACATGCCCATATCCGACCTAGACAACTAAGGTATTTAATGGCGGTCGTCGGGTTTCGATCTGAGCACCCTCAGTACCGAAAACCGACACTCTACCACAAGGCTACCTCTGGACCCTGGAAATAAAAGCGCTAAATAATAATAATAGATCTCCTTGACTGCTTTGACGCTATTTCTGACTGCCAATTAAAGAATCCGTGTTTAATACAAAAGGCAGATTCTAACCACCTATTCCTTTTGTCATCTTCAAGCATGAGCGCGCAGTCAGCACAAGTTGTTTTTAATGCATTTCTTCCGATAGCTTATTTTAGCCATGTAATGTGAACAGCCGTTTCTACCTACATGTCCTGCCTTATTTTCCGACAATATCCTGCGTTCACAGAAATGCTATTACATAGTACAGATTGCTTTCCTTGGATTGGTGATTAGAACGAAAGATTGTAGCCAGGGCTTTAGATAAGTAAAATAAGTGTCCAACAGAAATCTGATGTATTCGTTGAAAATTAACCACCTGATGAAATGAAATGGTTTCGATCGATATGATGTCAAAGCGATGCGTTATTTGCGCTACTGCACTGTTAAAATCTTCCCAATGCATTATGAGAAATCGACGTCTCATTCATAGAAACGTTATAATATGGATTTGCTGAAAATAGACACTTAAACATCTATTACCAGCTTATAAATAGAAAATAACTCGATAAATATATCATCAAACTATTGCAAAGCTTATTTTACAGTTACTGCGAAATTTTCGGCACACGCCATAAAAGAGATTTGATCGAAAAGCTTTCGATCAAATCGCTGAACAGCTATGGCTTTTAATGATATCCGGATTTAAAATAAGGAATTCAGAACTTGTCGGAACAGCCATTATTTCGAAATGAAAATAAACATTCCACATATATATGAAGAAAATCGAAATAATAGGTCAATAGATAAAGGGTATGTTATATAATATACATTGCTTCATCTATATTAATAAAGAGACAAGGGGATGTCGAGATCATCAAGTGACCGTAACGCATCCGGGCTGACCAATCCTCGAAAAAAAATGGCCGACAAATATACAGGAATCGGTGTAATTTTTTTTCTCATGAAAGTACATAAATGTTACATATTTGGAAAGAGCTTCGAAAACTGATAATTTTTTCTGCGTACACTTATTCTGTTAATTCAATAGTTTTAGAGATATTTTCATTCTAAAATCACTCACTGCGGAGAAACCAAATCATCTGGTGCAGTGGTGCTGCCATCTGTCGGCAGCGACGGGAATGAAAATTGAAAGGAATTTATTCACTTGAATTTAATACATTTGTAGGCTTTTTTTTTCTTTTGTGGGGCCCGAAGTACATAAATATGTTACACGGATGGCTTGAGCTTAGCTAGGCGAAGCCCGAGCCTAGCCGGGCGAATCCCGGCTAGTTATATATATAATCGCCGTTGTCAGTGTATAACACTTCCGGGCTGTACTCATCTTTCAATTGAAGCCGTCGGTAAGCAAACGGCCGGTTAGGCTTAATTTCAATTTCAGATGTGGATCAGAATTTTTTCTTACCTAAAAACTAATATCTTCTCCATCAAATCACGTTTGTTCAGCCTATTTTTCTATAAAACATTCAGAACTAAAAAAAAAATTGGATGTTTTTAGCTGTATATTTAACAGTTTTTTAAAATCTGTTTTCTTTTGCGATGAATTCTGAAAGTAAATAAACTTGAATGTGAAGCTCATAAATAGTAATGATGCAGCTCAAGTATTCATATCGCGTAGTGAGCTGTAAAAAACTGGATGGCAATCTACTACTCCAATCGCATGAAAAACTAAATAAATAAAAAATAATGAAAGGGTTTGCTTTTACAAGGTGTGGATTAAATGCAATATTGTTAGATAATTCGGGATATTTTTTAACTTTCATATTCTGTTTCCATTATGACGTTATTATTAGTATTATGACGTCAAAATGACGGGTTACCTTCTAGTTATATAATAGAAACTGGTGTTTTGAAACATATAGAAGAGGACATTTTATTCCAAAAGGATACTTAACCAGGCACTTCTATAAGCCTAAATCGTTATTGGGTAAGATCTAATAGTCAGAAAAGAATTATGCTAGTTCACGTATAAAACTCATAGTGCAAAGGAAGCAAAAGTGTTAACACCGTAATTCGATTTAGCTTGTCGGCATTCCTTTCTCTTTTGCCTCCGGAAGGAAATAAATAATTAGGATTAGGAGAAAGTCAACGAATTTGAATTTTTTCCGGGGAATTTCAGGTTGTTTGCGATGTTTATTTTGCATGGATGTTTATTTCGCAGCGCAGGGCTTCTATTAATGAATTCCATTTCCACGTTGGGAAAAATAGGGAAAGTACGCAAATATTTCATTATAAATAGTTAATTGAAGTGCGTAAATACAAAATTATATCTTTTATTCCTTTCACATTTTGCTTTTTTAGCCATACACGGCGCGGGAATCGAAACGATTAAATTTGAAATACACCTAGCGCTGAATTTTATGTGCACACTGCATGTTATCATTTCAATGCAAAATGTCTCCTTTGTTGCTTGAATAATTTTCATCTATTTTGTCTATTTAAACTGATATTTTTCAATTCCTACTATTAGTTCACACTCCCTATATATATTTATATATCTTGTTCAAATGTTCAATCGTTAATAAAATACATTTTATTCATCCACTCAAGTTCAAATACATTTTTTTAAACTTGTAGTGGATGACACTTGATGTTAATACAGTTTTTTCAAATATTAATTCATTAATTAAATTTAATTAATTAATTTTAGCTTTATATGGGAGCCCTTTCAATAGGAAGAGACCTAGAGCGTCTCTTGCTCTTGAATGGTAACTTCCCTCTTCTTACTGTGTAAACGGTAGCACTGCGGTAGCGCGCGCTCCTCCTGTACTGTAGGTTGCGGGATCGAATGCCCAACCTGACAAGCTTTTTCTCTCTCTTTTCCCCCCCCCCTCCTAATCTCGCACAGTAGGCAAGGTTCTGGCAGGCAATCCTTTTTTTCATTCCTACTATTAGTTCACACTGTCCCTATATTCAATTCCTACTATTAGTTCACACTCAAATTTTCTTTTGTTGACCTAAGTAGAAATTGACTTTAAAACAAAAAATTTTTATATTATTTGTTAAATTTATATTATAATCTTTTTAAGGACGTATACAGTTTTGATTTGCAGTTCAAGAATGTGACACCCATAATTAATTCATTCAGTACATTTAGAGCCCATTCTTATCGGAACACTAAAAACACATTCCTTTTTTTGGCCAAGATATGCTATTGTTGTTGTTTCTAAATGCCCCTGGCAGGAATTTGTTCCAGACCAGGTCCGTATAATCTAGCTGGCTGAAGGGAGCGACTCCGGTTTATTAAGGCACTACAAGGGTCGATTTAGCCAGGTACCACTCCAATTTTGACCGAGCACCCCCCCCCCCCCCAGGGGTGGCATCTCGGGGGATCGTACCCTCTCCCACCCTTCCTGACCTTTTAGAGGGACTTTCAAGTCTAAGGGCCTGTTCACATAGGAGTCAGTTGCGTTGCGTTAAGGAAAAAGATGACGTTGAGACGAAAATAAACCAATCATAGGCGTTAAAAATTTCATTGCTAATCGTTTGGAGGCATATGATTGGTTTATTTTCGTCTCAACGTCATCTTTTCCTTAACGCAACGCAACGGACTCCTATGTGAACAGGCCCTTGGGATTCAACGTGACCATATCTGTCCTAGACACGGTGTTATTTAACTTCGCTTGTTGGGATTCGATCCGAGAACCCTCAGCACCGACAGCCGGCTTGCTTGGCTAACTCGAGCTCTTATCCAACAAATCAAACTATAAACTAAAATAACAAACTGATAATATATTGACTCTCTAGTTCAGAGTTTTTAGTCAATATGAACGGCTCTTAAGGCGACAATGGACCGTGAAAAACTTTTTTTTTATTTATTAACCAATTGCTATGAAATTTTGTATACTTATACAGTGTTATTTAGAGATGGAAATTCTAAATTTAAAAAAAAATCAGAATGTAATTAATTAAGATATTGATTAAAATCAGTTTGTTAATTAATCTATTTAAAAATACTCCATGCGCATCAATTTTTGTCTCAGATATCTAATTTTCTCTCTTAAGCTAGCTTTATATAGTTATAATAAAAGTTAGTAGCAATATTTGATTTACAGACCTATTTATAAAAAGTAGAAAAGAAATCTATAAAAATAGGTCATTTTATGCAAAATTTTATTTAAAAAAAATTTTTTACTGTAAAAATTTTAAGTTGTTTTAAAATAGTATAATGAATTGACTACTAAGTTTTATTCTAACATATATAAATAATCATTTTATGAAATTTTATGAAAATTCAAGAAAAATTATGACGCATGGAACATTTTGAACTTACCGAAACGACATGAAAACTTGTTTTGAGAAAATGCCATTTAAAGTTTTAATTTGACTGACATTTCCATTGTTTACGTTTGAAAAAAAAATACTTATAACTCGGTTAATAATGATCGGATCAACATACTTTTTTTTTTAATTTAAAACTGATGATGAGTTGCAGAATCATTTTCTGAAAAAAAAAATCGTTTTGGGGACATATTTTTGTCAACCTGAAGGTCCATTGTCGCCTTAAACATTTTAACACCTTTTTTAACAAAATGTTGAGTTTATGAATATATGTTGTTTGTTGTTTCCCAACGCGAGACACTTGTCAATTATGAAATTCGCACAAAATCTGCTAGAATTCTTGGTTGTTTTACAATGGGGATACTGTATAGATGAACCAAGCCCCCCTTTCCTGATACCACCTCCATTTTGACCGAGCATCCATAGGGATGACATCTGGGGGGGATCGTACCTTCTCCCACTCTCTCTGACATCATAGAAGGACTTTCAAGTCTACGGATACAACGTCCCCTTATTTGGCCTAGTAGACACGAAGGTATTGAATTGCGTTCATCGGGATTTGAACAGAGCACCTCTAGTTTCAATCCCAACGAGCTACGCTTCGGCTATCTCGAACGAGTATGAATATATTTGGAAATTTTCAAAATATTCCGATCACCACCGCTTTACCCCTCCCTTGCTAACGCCAGCAAGTGATGAATGGAATCGCACCTGAAGCTCTTTCCTCCAAAACCGTGGAAATTATTTTCTATCAGCCTGAAAATGCACAGTTGAATACTTGGAGCGGCTTGTGGTGGCCATGTGGTACTGCGCGCTGGTTTTCGGTGCTGAGGGTGCTCGGATCGAATCCCGGCGTCGCGCCACGAGAAATGCCTCCGTTTGTGTTGTCCCTTCGTAAGAGGGCGATGCTGGTCAACCTGTGTGGTGCCATCATGATAAAGAGGCCAGCAAAACCGCGGTGATAATAGGCGAATGTTTAAGGCTGCTATGTACTAACCCATTGGATTCGCTCACCTCAATGTTAACCTAAAGAGAAAATTTGTCCACGGATTGCCGACTTGGATTCAAATTTTTTTTTTTTTAATTGTACTCCGTCATAGAGAAACAAATTTTACATTTGTGTACATTTTTCGTTTTTTTCAAATGCACTTAATATTTTAAATTTTAAATTATTCGGGGAAAAATATGGTATAGTGTGTTTTAAACGCTCATAAATTCCTTCGGTGGACGAAATTTATAAAATGAATCCTGTAGCGCTTTGCAGAAAAGTTCGGGCTATCTGACAATACCAATTTTATTTGATTATCAGCAATTTTGTGTCTGTAAATAGTTGACAAAAATATATTTTAAATAAAAAATTTGGGGGCAGCGCTTAATCCCCCTGTAGAGTGATAGCCGTTACAATTTCTCAAAATGTCAATCCTGAGGGGAGTGGAATTCTCGAACTGTCAACTGTACTCCTCCCACCACAAGAGTCTGCAAGAAGAGGAAAAGGGAAATACGATTTTTTTTCTTAGTACATAGCAGTCTTAAAGGGACAAGGCCTCCGCATTGGAAAAAAATACTTGGAAAGGTCTTCGTAGGGGTGTTTGTAACTGTGAACAAGGCATTAACAAACATTCGACTCTCACATTTGACATCAAGCTCAACTTAAAAGAAACACGCGAGCCCATTACGCAGCGGAAATACAAGAAGAGGGGTTGAAATCACAGTTTTGCATGCGGTGAAATGAAGCCAACAGCCCATACCATTCTATATATAATAGCCCTTGTCTCTGTATAACACTTCCGGGCTGTACTCATCTTTCGATTGAAGCCCTCAGTAAACAAACAGCCGGTTTGGCTTAATTTCAATTTCAGATGTGGATCAGAAATCTTTCTTACCTAAAAACTAATATCTTCTCCGTCAAATCACGTTTGTTCAGCCTATTTTTCTATAAATCATTCAGAACTAAAAAAAATTGGATGCTTTTAGCTGTATATTTAACAGTTTTTAAAAATCTGTTTACTTTTGCGATGAATTCTGAGAGTAAACAAACTTGAATGTGAATGAATCAAGTAGCTCAAGTATTCATATCGCGTAGTGAGCTGTAAAACACTGGATGGCAGTCTACTACTCCAATCGCATGAAAAACTAAATAAATAAAAAATAATGAAAGGGTTTGCTTTTACAAGGTGTGGATTAAATGCAATATTGTTAGATAATTCGGGATATTTCTTAACTTTCCTATACTTTTTCCATTATGACGTCATTATTAGTATTATGACGTCAAAATGACGGGTTACCTTCTAGTTTGGAAAGAACAGCGAAAGAAACCTGTCATTATAAGTCTATCCTAAATTATACAACCAGAGATCTTGTCGGCAATAGACTCGAAATGGGGGTCAGCGCATCTACGTCTTGTCTGCAGAAGGCAGTCTATTTTACTCTTTATCTTTGGGTCATTTTGCCCGAGTTCTGTAACATCTTTGCTTGCAAAAGAGAGCGGTAAGCTCTCGCACACTAGATATTAATGTTTTCTATTAATATCATTTTGGCAGTATTGTTTCATGATAACAGAAATCTATACTTATATATAAAGAGAGAGCGATTTTGTACGTGGAGAGTAATCTCCAGAACCACTGCACCTATTTGAAAAATTCTTTCACCGTTTGAAAGTACATTATTCCAGATGGACATAGGCTATGTATTATGTATATCTGATCAGTAGAAATAAAGTTTGTGGCTTAATCCTAACAATTTCCATTGTTACCGCTACTGTCCTCTACCGCTTTTTGTGGCGAAGACTCGAAGGATCCTTAGCGTGGTGCTATCGCGATGGGCTTCTGTTTTGACGTTAGCGGTTCGAAACTAGCCGTTGTCCGGCACGCCTTTTTCTTTTAAAAAAGGCGGAGGTATTGATAAAAGAGGAGGTATTGATAAATACAAAAAGTATTTTTGAAACTGGCAACGTTAAAGGGTTTATTGAAGAAAACTACATTTGGAACTACGCTTTTTATTGGATATTTAAGGTAAAAAAGATTTATAATTTATTGGCTATCAACTGGAAATTTATTGGTATAATATTTTGTTCAACCCGGACAAAATCGGGACGGGCCGCTAACTTTTTTTAAACAAATGGTGTGCGGTTTCCGTAATTTAGGGATCCTCCCCCTTTCTGAACAGAGGGTCGCATCATTAAATTCGCAGTCATGCAAAAGGCAAGCGTCAGTCAAAGGAATTGTCGGTAACATGTGCCGCAGCAATAAATATTCGACTTAGTGAATTAGATTTTAAAAAAAATTAGCACTTCTATGCATCTCTACGACAAAAACTGACTTGAAAGTACTCACATTACAGCAGGGCAGCATGCTATTGCAGTCTTGATGAAAACCTTGACATAATTTCTACATGACTGATGGCACAAGTATAATACGAAGGGTGATCAAAAACTAAGGTTACAAAGTCGATATTTCTGGAATTTCGTCTGTTGTGCAGAAATTAGTTGTGCGCGGTAATTCTAATAAGGTTAATCCTAATAAGGTTAATTCTAATAAGGTTAATTCTAATAAGGTAATTCTAGTAAGGTTAACAGAAATGGCGACTCGATTGGAAAACTGGTCTCGCGAAGAAATCCGCTCATTTATTCTATTTCTGTGGGCGAAACATGTAAGCGCCCCTGAAATTAACCGGCAGCATCTTCCTTCACGACTTCCATCACGACAACGCACGACCTCATAACAGTCCAGAGGACCACCACGCTGTTGAAGAAATTTCGCTGGGACATCATCGACCACCCTTCCTACAGCCCGGACCTCGCTCCAAGTGACTTCCATCTCTTTCCTCACTTTAAGGAGGACCTAGGGAGCCGACGATTCGCTTCAGACAAGGTGGTGAAACAATTCGCCACAACGTGGCTGAACCAGCCGGGACAGGGTTTTTACCAGGAGGGAATATTCGATCTCATCCCACGAAGCGACAAGTGCCTAAACCGATATGGAGACTATGTCGAAAAATGATCTAATATATGTACTATCAGTTGGCTGTATTGATTTTATGAAATGAAATGGACACGTTTCCTTGAAGGCTTTGTAACCTTACTTTTTGATCACCCCTCGTACATGAGTTGCAAAGTTTTCTTCTCCTAATATTCCTTTTGAGTAAAAGGAATATATATCTAATATATGTACTATCAGTTGGCTGTATTGGTTTTATAAAATGAAATGGACACGTTTCCTTGAAGGCTTTGTAACCTTACTTTTTGATCACCCCTCGTACATGGGTTGCAAAGTTTTCTTCTCCTAATATTCCTTTTGAGTAAAAGGAATATATATCTAATATATGTACTATCAGTTGGCTGTATTGGTTTTATAAAATGAAATGTACACGTTTCCTTGAAGGCTTTGTAACCTTACTTTTTGATCACCCCTCGTACATGGGTTGCAAAGTTTTCTTCTCCTAATATTCCTTTTGAGTAAAAGGAATATATATCTAATATATGTACTATCAGTTGGCTGTATTGGTTTTATAAAATGAAATGGACACGTTTCCTTGAAGGCTTTGTAACCTTACTTTTGATCACCCCTCGTACATGAGTTGCAAAGTTTTCTTCTCCTAATATTCCTTTTGAGTAAAAGGAATATATATCTAATATATGTACTATCAGTTGGCTGTATTGGTTTTATAAAATGAAATGGACACGTTTCCTTGAAGGCTTTGTAACCTTACTTTTTGATCACCCCTCGTACATGGGTTGCAAAGTTTTCTTCTCCTAATATTCCTTTTGAGTAAAAGGAATATATATCTAATATATGTACTATCAGTTGGCTGTATTGGTTTTATAAAATGAAATGTACACGTTTCCTTGAAGGCTTTGTAACCTTACTTTTTGATCACCCCTCGTACATGAGTTGCAAAGTTTTCTTCTCCTAATATTCCTTTTGAGTAAAAGGAATATATATCTAATATATGTACTATCAGTTGGCTGTATTGGTTTTATAAAATGAAATGGACACGTTTCCTTGAAGGCTTTGTAACCTTACTTTTTGATCACCCCTCGTACATGGGTTGCAAAGTTTTCTTCTCCTAATATTCCTTTTGAGTAAAAGGAATATATATCTAATATATGTACTATCAGTTGGCTGTATTGGTTTTATAAAATGAAATGTACACGTTTCCTTGAAGGCTTTGTAACCTTACTTTTTGATCACCCCTCGTACATGGGTTGCAAAGTTTCTTCTCCTAATATTCCTTTTGAGTAAAAGGAATATATATCTAATATATGTACTATCAGTTGGCTGTATTGGTTTTATAAAATGAAATGTACACGTTTCCTTGAAGGCTTTGTAACCTTACTTTTTGATCACCCCTCGTACATGGGTTGCAAAGTTTTCTTCTCCTAATATTCCTTTTGAGTAAAAGGAATATATATCTAATATATGTACTATCAGTTGGCTGTATTGGTTTTATAAAATGAAATGGACACGTTTCCTTGAAGGCTTTGTAACCTTACTTTTTGATCACCCCTCGTACATGAGTTGCAAAGTTTTCTTCTCCTAATATTCCTTTTGAGTAAAAGGAATATATATCTAATATATGTACTATCAGTTGGCTGTATTGGTTTTATAAAATGAAATGTACACGTTTCCTTGAAGGCTTTGTAACCTTACTTTTTGATCACCCCTCGTACATGGGTTGCAAAGTTTTCTTCTCCTAATATTCCTTTTGAGTAAAAGTTTGTTGAAACAACCATATAATGTAGTACCAATTCTGTTTAGAGTTTTATTTTAATCATTCCCGTTCCTTGAATTAAAAACTAATCCATAAAGTAAAAAATTACCTAGAGACACTTCACATTTAATCGTGTTACAGAAAAGGATTGTTAAAAACTTGGAGTAACAGTCTACTAATTTTTCCCACGTAACAGTATTTACGAATTAAGTGACAAATAAGAATCCAGTAAAGTACATTCTCTCTACCCTCTGCATCTGGTGGTCTTTATTCCCAACTGATTTTCAGTATCGAGATGATTAGTTTTTCTTAGAGCTTTTAAAATATTAAATGTCGTTTTAACCTACAATGAACGTAAATAAGTTGTCGGGCCACAGAAATATAATCAGCATGAAACCCATGTCCACGGTACACTGCATAAATACCTTCAGGTTGCTGGGGTAGCCACCATATTGGATTTGCTCAGCACATATCATAGAGAAAAGTTTCAAATCTTCAACTTGAGTTGAGACTTCATTTTATAAATAAAATAGTAATTGTAGCGAAAAATAAAAAAATAATATTTTTTTTTTTTATATTTATAATTTTCATTTTTCAAAAAAGACACTAATGAAATTTATAAATTTAAATTTTTCGGAAAAATGGGGTATTCTATGACCTAAACACAAATAGTTTCGTAAAGAAAAGATAAAACCTTTGTGCTCGAGGAATAAACAGGAAATCCAACGTAAATAAAGCCCAGATAGCAGTAAGATGCAATTATTTTGCATACGGCCGTTTCGAAGCTACAAAGGAGCTTCTACATCAGTGCAGCGAACTTAGTGACAGCTCAAATAAGCCTAAGACTAATCGACCAGACACGTGCGCATGCACTTAAATACCCGCACGTGTCGAGCACTCAAAGGCGCGAAGCAACGGAGAGACCGAAATAGGGCAAGCAGTGCCATCTAGTGGCAAAAAGAGGGAAAAAAATTGAAAAATTAAAAAAATTCAAGAAACAGGCCAACACAGCTAAATAAACCCTTTCCACAATTGAGGAAAAACAGGGGTGCTTGACAAATCATTAACCAAAGAACCCGAATTTTTAAGAATATGATAAGCTTCCCAGAAATCAAGATCGGCAGGCGAGCGACATTCCTGAATAATGGAGGCAGAAGAAAAATCAAATCGATGATTCGAAGTCCAGGCGTGTTGAGCAATGGGCGAGCAATTTAACTCTTGTTTTTCTTAACATAACACTCGTGTTCCATCAAGCGGAATTTAAGAGCACGCTTGGTTTGTCCAATATAAGAAGCTCCTTTGTAGATTCGAAACGGCCGTATGCAAAATAATTACATCTTACTGCTATTTGTGCTTTATTTACGTTGGATTTCCTGTTTACAAATAGTTTCCTTTAATGGATGAAAGAGAATAGGGTAGGTGTCCCAAATATCGCCCCTGTGCCTAATCTAGCCTACTCGTGTTTCTAAAGTATGATTCGCGCTATGTATGAGAAAATTCAGTAACTTCTTAGTTCTGGGACTGTACTAACAGCGGCGATAGCGAAAACGCTCTTATCACTGACAACAGAAACTATATGGTGTCTGAAGTTGTTTTGTCTGGTGTCTTAGTAAACTTTGGCTCCAAATAATCAGAATCCATTGAATGACCAGGTAGGTACATCCAAATTCTAATTTTGCTTATACCATTTGAAAGTACATTAAACAGGGACTTTGCTAGCAACGCCTTTTAACAGGTGCTCCTAATTTCACCTGGTAGGCGGTAAGAGGAACAGGGGTAGGCGATATCAGGAACCGCTCTGGAGTTCCCTGGAAATTTCGATTTTTCAAATTTAGCTACATAACTTAAAACTGGCACCGGTTTGGGAGCTGGTTGATCTCGGGATACCAATGGAAATAGTTCTTAGGAATGTTCTTTGAGTTTCCAGCCTAATCAGAAACGAAAATGGGGATGAAATGTCAATAAAAGTTAGGGTAGGCGACATTTGGGACATTTACCCTATATATAAACTTTCAGGCTATCTAAAACTGAATATTAAACTTTAAAAATATTTGAGGGGCGTGGTAGCCCAGTTGGTAAGAGCAGCAGGCCAGTGATCTGAACGTCCCTGGTTCGATGCTCGTCGCTGCAAATCTACCGCCGTGTTCACTAATCGTGGCAGGGGCACGTAAAATAGGGCGTGGCTACAATGTCCTCCAAGTTCTCAAATTTACCTCTGGAGGTGCGGGGTAAAGTGTTCCGGTCTCGTCACTTGACTCGGTTCAAAATTACGGGACCGGTCATTTAGCCAAGTCGGACTCCGACCCTTGTGGTGCTATTAAAACCCGGAGCCGTACCTTCATCGCCCATAGCCTTCGGGACTTGATCTGATGTTACTATGTCGGTCAAGGGGCATAAGCAACAACAACAACAACAACAACAAAAATATTTGATTACCAATATTTCTGTAGCTGCAAAGAGAGTGAGGAAAAAATTGATTTTAAATATTTCCTTTCGTTTGAATTTTCGTAATGCGTTGGGGGAAGGGAAGTGACCGGTAGCTATTTCTTGACCGCCCGTCCCATTAGGCAGAACTGGTTGCTCCGCCCCTCACGCGGAAAAATCCTTGAGCTCTTACCAATACCGACCATGGGAACATGTGATTAACTGTGTTACCTAGGCCATCGCCTTCTAACACAGATATTTCATGAGGTTGACAACGGAAAGCGAAAGTTCCACCGAGATGATAAAAGGAATGTTCGTTTTTTAATATTGTCGGAGGCGTCAATTGCAACACAAAAGTGAAGCAGAGAGTTTTATGGTCAGAGCTTTGGAGGGTGAAATGAAGATTCCTCAATGGACGTCTCCATCTTCGTGATGTTTCTCTGGTGGAGGCGGAATCAATAGCTGTCTGAAAGCTGGTTCTCAGTTGGCAGGTAGAGAGAGGAGGAAGAAAAGAGTTTTTATAGAGAGAACCAATACCGTCCGAGTACAAAGCACCTTTTACCTTTTCAGGGGCAAGAACCTCCACCTTTTACACGGTGCAGATTTTTTCCAGATTTTTTTAGCCTAAATAATCTTGAAAATTTTTCCAATTAAAGGTTGCAAAAAGTTTTTACTTCTTTAAACTGATAACAGATGGCAGTACTAACCATTTTTTCTGCTCATTTAACTGGAATACATTGAATGCAAGTGAAAAAAAGAGACTAAATGTAGGCGTTTGCACTGTGCAAAAGGCGCCCCTCAAAGGGTTAAAGGATGTTACCTCTCCAATATGCATGTTGAACCTTATTTTAACTTTTCCCTCCGAAGGAAAATTTAGTGGTTTTCTTACGCTAAAATACTTTAGTTAGTAGTTAGTTGGCCCTATAGCAAACTATTTCCATGACTATATAAACGAATTTTAATGTTATGTCACACAAGTTAAAATAAAAAAATTCTAATGAAAGAAATATCTAATTCTTTACTTGGTTAGTGATCGTTTTCCTTTAGAACGTTCCTTATGTTGCCAAAAAACATTCCAAGTCTGACCTAATTTCTTATTGCAAAGTACACAATTTGAATAACTTAAACGAAACCGAAAAGCGTCTGACTAAGAAACTTCCATGGAAAACGAAATAAAGGACTCCGCTTTAATTGTTTGCATCAAACAAAAGGAAGAATGGGACTAAGTTCACCGGATCTAATGTTCGAACTTAGACGTTTTTCTTAATTACAGGAGAATAGGTTTTACAAACAAACGATTATCTGTTCCGGAAATAATTTCCTATGTATATTTAACCAGAGGTATAGAAAACTATTCTGAATGAAAATACTTTTTTTTAAAATTCCGATGAATTGTAATCAGGTAAAAAAATATTGTTTCAAGACCTGAAAAAGATGGTACGTTTGAGAAGGGAAAATTAGAATTCACATCTCAGTTAGGACTTTGAAACTATGTTATTATATTGGATACTAACTGAAAACCCGCACTTCGCTACGGAGTACATTCAAATTAAATACAACGGTCAATGTATGCAATTAATGCCAATATATATATATATATACATATATATATATATATATATATATATATACATATATATATATATATATATATATATATATATATATATATATATATATATATATATATATATATATATATATATCAAGTACGACGATTAATGTATACAATTGATGAAAAAAAACAGTTTGAGGATCATATCTTTTACTGTATTTTTAATATTTTTTGTATAACGTCCAATCGTCTGCCACATTAGCAAGGAAAAAAATATTTTGTTTGTCTATTTAGTTGTTATGCACCTGACGGTAAATTTATTTAAAGTAAAAGAAATCACGTGATGAGCATTTAATAAATTAGATTCTAAAAATTAATCTTTAAAAATTCCCCAAAATTCAGAAAATGTAGGTAAAAATTCGAAAAATATTTTATTTTAAAGGAATTTTTATGATCTTTCTCGTGATATAAATTTCATAACTCCCAAATTATTATTTTAAATGCAAACTTAAAAAAGTTACTAAAACAGCTTAAAAATTTAATTTTTAAAAAATCTAAGAAGCATTTTTCAAAAATCTGTCTTAGCGCAACCCTACACTATTAGTAGAATCGCCATGCAAAATTTCAGCCCTTTAGGTCCAGCGGTTTGGTCTGTGCGTTGTATGTCAGTGAGTCAGTCAGTTACGGAACTGTTTTATATATATATATATATATAGATTGTAATACTTTAACAGTATAAGAATGTTTATAAAGTACTCTGTATAGTCTATCTTTCAATCTATTTAATTTTGATTAGGTTTTTCTCTTTCCGTAACAGGTTAAGACATATTTACTTTAGATAATTTTTCAGCTGATATTTACAGGTGATGTGAACTGTTTTCTTCTCTATAATTTAAGCAAAACAGATTAAGTTTGTGTCGATAAACACAACCGTTCGATGGTTGTATGTAATCTAGATGTGAATGCATCTACTTAATGTGTTTTTATGAGCCTTTGTGAATAAACATATGCACAAAATTGGGAATATGCGCAGAATACGAGCAAAAATTTAAACGTAGATCAGAATAGTCTAGAAAAATCATACATTGCCTATCAATATGAGAGTAGATTTGCTAGTAATCTGCTTCTATTAGTATTCAGAATTTCAAAATTCATATAACACAAGAACGAGAGTAACGTACATGACACCAAAATTCATCTCCTTCGCTGATCAGGGAAGAAATGGGTATAATCAGTGAGGACTTCAGCAAAACTAGGAAACAATAAGACTAGAACAATAACCCTTGTATTGTATTTCAGAAATTTAGATACATCATTCTACGTTCTTGTATAACATTATTAGAACAATATTTTGCTTATTAAGCGTGTTTACTGCATATTCTATATTGGTTTGTTTTGCCCTCCTCTAAATTGTTTCTATACGCCCGTTAGCTAAAATTATATTTATTTATTTTTTTTTACAAACAGATTCTACATTTTCGCCTTTTTACTGTCATAGAACGAATACAAGGATGGTGGTATTCAGGTGATTTATAACATTGGTTCTATTTTTCATTGTTTTCGTAATTATTTCATCTCTCTGAACCTCTGAATTCATTATTATGGATAGTTATATAATGCCAATTTACATTCTGTAGAAATTACCAAATTTCGATGTCGTATTCCATCCAATTCCACCCAACTGAGCGAATGTAAAGAATTAACAATTCGATATACCGTCTACGATAAATCGATGTAGCAATTTAAATTGCTCGTTGTTCAAATCATATCATATTGTTTATTTAAATTGCTAATTAAATTGCACATATAATATCCACTTTTAATATCATATTGTAACATATCAGACCTGAATACCCTTACCGTACTGGATTACTAATTTCCTTGATTAAATTAGCAGTTATAATTTTTTCAATGTTGCGTATTTATATGGTACCTTGTTGATTTTATTTCCATTTTTAATTCAAAGTCCTCAAGCTTTTCATCTGGTCCCTACAAAGCTTTTTTTTTAATTTCAAAACAAGTCACGTCACAGACATGAAATGATTAAAGATATTTATCTTTAAATAAAAAAAAAAGTTTTATAACTTCTGTGGATTGATTCTCTCCATTAATTATATCTAATTCATAACAACATCACCAAAGAAAAACACCCAGCATAGATTATACCGAACACGACTGGGTTTCTTGGTTACAAATATAGCTTATTATAATTAAAGTTTAAATAATGCCAGATTATAAATTACTTGCACACGACATAAGATTATTAAAAGGCTGTTATGATAGCCGAGACTTTACAAATCCCTGAAATCATGCTTCGTTTCCCTTCCGCCATCAAATACACACGCTTTTGGAACCTGAGCACTGCTATCATTAAAGTAATTCACCCCAATTAAAGGGACAATTCGTCTGTTTAGGCTCTGAAAGTGGCAGTTAAACTCCTTTATTACTTTGGGTTTAAATTTTATCACCCAATAAATTCTCTAAACTCACCGTTGAAAGGGAGTATTTCCCTGAACTGTCCTTGACAAGTTAAATGCCAATTCAGGTTAGTGGAAAGAGCCATCTGGCGGGATTGATTTAAAAGTAATCTCTTTCGGGACAGGAGACTAGCAATTCCTTTGGTATTCTAAACCGTTTCAAAGGAAATCAAATCGGTTTAACCTCTTTCCTAAGGTGCATTCCCTAGGCTGGAAGCATATACAAACATTTCACAAATTGTCACATTCAAAAGTAAAGCTTTTTTTTATGTGAATGAAACTAATTTTTCAGCTTTACTTTAGAACACAGGTCTAGATATGAGAACAAATATATCACATCACACTCTATGGCACAAATATTAAATATTCAGTGTTACTCTCAATAACAATAGCCACATGTAAGAAAATCATCCAGAAATGTCAAATGTATTCCTGTACAAATGATATTTCTGGGTAGTATATTCAAAGATATCAAATGCTGAACGAAATAGTGCCTAGTTTCACAGTTTTAGTAGAGAATGATATATTTTGACTAGAAGGTAACCCGTCATTTTGACGTCATAATACTAATAATGACGTCATAATGGAAAAAAGTATATGAAAGTTAAAAAATATCCCGAATTATCTAACAATATTGCATTTAATCGACACATTGTAAAAGCAAACCCTTTCATTATTTATTATTTATTTAGTTTTTCATGCGATTGGAGTAGTAGACTACCATCCAACCGGTCAATTTGACGTCATTTTACTAATAATGACGTCATAATGGAAAAAGTATATGAAAGTTAAAAAATATCCCGAATTATCTAACAATATTGCATTTAATCGACACCTTGTAAAAGCAAACCCTTTCATTATTTTTTATTTATTTAGTTTTTCATGCGATTTTAGTAGTAGACTGCCATTCAACCCGTCATTTTGACGTCATAATACATATAATGACGTCATAATGGAAAAAATATATGAAAGTTAAAAAATATCGCGAATTATCTAACAATATTGCATTTAATCCACACCATATAAAAGCAAACCCTTTCATTATTTTTTATTTATTTAGTTTTTCATGCGATTGGAGTAGTAGACTGCCATCCAGTTTTTTACAGCTCACTACGCGATATGAATACTTGAGCTACTTGATTCATTCACATTCAAGTTTGTTTACTTTCAGGATTCATCGCAAAAGTAAACAGCATTTTAAAAACTGTTAAATATACAGCTAAAAACATCCAATTTTTTTTAGTTCTGAATGTTTTATAGAAAAATAGGCTGAACAAACGTGATTTGATGGAGAAGATATTAGTTTTTAGGTAAAAAAAAAATTCTGATCCACATCTGAAATTGAAATTAAGCCTAACCGGCATTTTGTTTACTGAGGGTTTCAATTGAAAGATGAGTACAGCCCGGAAGTGTTATACAGAGACAAGGGCTATTATATATAAAATAAGACTTTATACTCATATATTTTGAGGTTGAAATTAAATTGGGACAAAGGCTATATTTTCAAAATGCTAGTGTACTAAAATCGTTCTCCAATTAGAGAGGAGACCGAACTGATTAAAAGTTATTTTATTTTATTCTAATGTAGTATTTTTATTGACATTTCATGGAAGTTTTATAAGCCCATACCATACAAAACCATCAATGTAAATGTGAGATTCAATCCTTAACACCCAACTTTGCTTTATTCCTCTTCGATGGACATTGGTCTGGATGTTAGAATTTATCGTCGATGATTAAGAAATCCCTGTATTAAATATTCACTGGTGTGTACTGAATGAAAAAGTGAGTGGTTTCATATTTTAAGCGCACAGTATATATTGTAACTGTTGTAACATTTTTCATTCAGGCAACTGCACGTTTAGTCACATATTTTCACGTTAACATCAGACTGAGATTTAATGAATCACTTAAAAATGCTATGTGACTAAGATACTATTCAGTATTAGACACAACGTAAACAAATGACCAGGAAACTTATTAATAGTTATTTTACACGACTCTGTTTTGATGATGTTCCATGGAAGCCTACGAAATCCATACCAGCTGACGCCCCAGGGCGTCCCAGCTGACGTCATACCAGCTGACGTCTCCAGCTGACGCTAAAGGGGATTCACCCTGACTTTCTTACATTCCATTGCGATGATTATTTGGTTCAAAATCAGCCTTTACCGAGAAACATACAAGGTGCGCCCATAAAGTAAGCTGACAATTTTTTATAAATAAGAAAAATATTGCTTACCTTCAAGTAAATTTATCTCCTTCAAAATAATCGCCAAAGGAGTCTATGCAATTTTTCCAACGTTTCTTCAAGACATCGAAACACTGTTTATAGGCGTCGGAACTAACCGTTCGCAAAATACGCGTAACATTTGATTTAATATCCGAGACGTTTTCAAATCTCTGTCATTTCATGGATTTTGCGTTTTTTTATTACAAAGGACTTATTCACCACAAATTTTTTCCTGGAAATCAAACAATTAATCATTATTTTTACGAGGAGGTGCTTTTTCGATTAAGAAACGGGATAAGGCGCGTTAGGAAGGAACTGTTTGATTCTGGGCAATGGTTTCTTTTACACGATAATGCTTGGCCCCCTACAGCAATTTCTGTACAGCAATACCTTGATAAGCAGTCAATTACAGTGATGAATAACCCACCATATTCTCCACACTTTAATCCAGCTGATTTTTTTCCCTCTTTCTGAAGAAGCTTCAGATGGCCATGATAGGACAGAGATTTGAAAACGCCTCGAATATTAAATCAAATGTGACGCGTATTTTGCGAACGGTTACTTCAGACGCCTATAAACAGTGTTTCGATGACTTGAAGAAACGTTGGAAAAATTCCATAGACTCCTTTAATGATTATTTTGAAGGAGATAAATTTATTTGAGGGTGAGTAATATTTTTCTTATTTATAAAAAAATGTCCGGTTACTTTATGGGCGCACCTTGTACAGAGGCTGTTCGCACATTTTTTAGACGATTTTGGTAAGCGGTAATAAAAAATCGTTTGCTGCAAAACTAATAATTGCAATTGTACTATGTTTTTAAAAGTCAAAATTATCTTCTGCGGCTTGAAAGTTTTGTTTTTATTCAAAATGGCGTTTTTAACAAAGCAGTGGTTCGAAGGCTACATTTATGCTCTTTCCGAAGAGAAATATGCATACTCCGTTATCTAAAAACGATGTGAGAGTCATGGTTTTGTGATATCTAAAGCGTCGATAGGTAATATCGTCAACAAGAAAGGAAAAAAACGTCAAATTGGAGCCTCAAGTGGGACAAAAATTCCAAACAAGTATCCAAGGAAAAAACGGACATCTTCGACTATTGCAAAGGTACGTTGTGTAATGTTAAAAGAAAATCCCCCTAGTCAAAGGACAGTTGCAAAATCATTAAAATGCTCGGTGTCCACCAAATACTATCGGGAACATATTTTATCGCCAATTTTTCTGAATGAAATACCATCGCTTTACCCACAGTGCCATCAATCTGTGAGACTCCATCAGGACAAAGCTAACAGTCACACATCAAAATCCACTGTAAATTTCCTAAAAGAAATGGAACAAAAAACTGGTATCAAGGCCATACCCTTCACTGATATCCCTACTAAATCTCCCGATGTATCACCTATGGATTTTTTTGCTTTCGGACTTTTAAAATCTGCATTATCCAAACGTCGTCCCAAAACCCTTACAGGACTCTGGAAAGCTGTTCAGGAGGAATGGGATAGAATACCTCTTCTGACACTTCAAAAGGCATTATTATCCTGGAAATTGCGGTGTCGAAAGCTAGTTCAGAATAAGGGATGTCAAATAGAACATTTAAAACACAAGAATTTTATGTAATTTAGTTTAGTGAATACAATATACATCGTCTAAAAAATGTGTGAACAGCCTCTGTATATTAGCAGTGCTTTCCTCGGTGCCGTCTGTGTTGTATAACGGCCAATAACGTAAACTGCGACCGCGTGTGT
This sequence comes from Dolomedes plantarius, assembly GCA_907164885.2. NCBI lineage: Eukaryota > Metazoa > Arthropoda > Arachnida > Araneae > Dolomedidae > Dolomedes > Dolomedes plantarius. The sequence continues at coordinate 435,629 of CAJRAI020000252.1, read as the reverse complement.
CTCCATGTATAGGCAATGTATTTAATCTAGTCTCGTAAAACGTGTTCAAACTTGGTACTTCCTTACACTAAGCATTTATAAGAGGTAGGCAACGACACTAACTCTAACATACAGAGAAAAATGTTCTATTACAGTAAAACGTTTAAATATCAATTGTACTTTGATAATGTCAAGAAATAAAATACAGGGTTCCGGGCTAAAGGTAACTAAAAGTCATGACTTTTTTTTACGGAACTATCCATTAGAATTTTTTAAAAATTATTTAAATAGAAAAAAACATCTCAACGAGTTTTAATACCAATCATAGATTTCGATCATAGTATCATAGATTTCGATGTGTGCACATTTTATAGCAAGCCTAACGTCTAAATGGTAATCCAGTTTTCTTCAAGTGTTTCGTGGTATATCAGGCGTTATTAGACTTTTTGCTTGGGGATTCCTTAAATCTGTTGTGTATAAACAAAAAATTGAAACTGTGGATGATCTGAAGAAGCGTATCATTCAAGCAATTCATGCAATAACTCCTGATATACCGTATCCCTTCGAATCTAAGCCGCCATCGATTCTAAGCCGCACCCCAAATTCTCACCAGGTTTTTGTGAAAAATTGCCACCTTCGATTCTAAGCCGCACTCCAAATTCTCTTTGATGTTTAGGTGATTAAAAAAAGCGTATACAAAAAAAGCTCCTAAATACGTGCAAACAATGAAGTTCAGGATAGACTGAATACTGGAGATTAACCGCGGAATGTGATGAGTCATCGATGCAGGTGGCCAGAATGGACTGTTACATTTTTTTCCATTTGAAAGGGGTGGAAATTCAAATTGCCCATCCAACAAATCTTTTCGCCTTCGAATGTAAGCCGCACCCGATTCTCAGCAGCATTAACATTGGAAAAAAAGTGCGAATTAGATTCGAAGCAATACGGTAATACGAAACACTTGGGGAGAACTGGATTACCATTTAGACGTTAGTCGTGCTACAAAAGGTGCGCACATCGAAATCTATGATACCATGATCGAAATCTATGATTGATATTAAAACTTGGTGAGATGTTCTGTCCATTTAAGGGGTCAGTGGACCTTCAAACCTAACTTTTTTTGTTTTGAATGGATTTGCTTGAAATTTGAATATGTGATTAGTACCCTAGATATGTAAAAGTGGTTAAAATTTAATGATGAAATATTCATAATTTATGAATTATGAACTATTAATTATATCAAAAATTGGCCTAATTAAAAATGTTCCAAGCGCATTTTTTTTTCATATAATATGGTAACTTTTATTTGCAGGATACCTCATAGAACTAACAATGAAACTTATTGCTTATTTTAAGAATTCATTAAAAATATAAAGAGAAAAAAATAATAATAGTGAAAACACCCTTTTCACTACACAAAATACCTACAAATCATCTATTCAAGTACAAAATTTAGAAATTCTGAGCTACGAAGCATAATTTTTTTCAATAAGATTTATTTGATATACAATTAAGTATATAAAATTTAAATTTCAAAGCAATACGATAATTAGAAATGCACCCGGAGCAGTTTGATTATTCGTATGACATGAAAATTTTTATTTTGAGAAAAACGCATTTAAAGTTATTGCTATTAGTAACCACATAATATCTAAATTAAATACAAATGCTTACAACTAGGAAAGTAATCGCAAAAATTAAAAATTCTTTTTCCAACACATTCCTACTCGTCCGTAGTTTCACAATTCAATAAAATAAAAAAATTGAAATTTTTGGACAAATTTCACAATTTTGAAAGTTTACTGTCCCCTAAATATCTGAAGGATTTTCTATGCAAATTCTAATTGGTAGTTCCGTAAAAATAAGTCATGACTTTTGGATACCTTTAGCCCTTACACCCTGTAGAACTAATCTGTGGATTGCTCTTGTAATAGAAAATGTATTGTTTGGTTACAAATTAGTACAAAACAAAACTTTTAAAGCAGTTAAGGGGACAGTGGACTTTCAAAATTGTGAAATTTGTCCAAAAATTCGATTTTTTTTATTTTATTGAATTGGGAAACTACGGACGAGTAGGAATGTGTTGCACAAAAAATTTTTAATTTCTGCGATTACTTTACTAGTTATAGGCATCTGTATTTAGTTTAGATATTACGTGGTTACTAATAGCAATAACTTTAAATGTGTTTTTCAAGAAATAAAAATTTTCATGTCATACGAATATTCAAACTGCTCCTGGCGCATTTCTAATGATCGTATTGCTTTGAAATTTAAGTTTTGTATACTTAACTGTATATGAAATAAATCTTGTTCAAAATAATTATGCTTCGTAGCTCAGAATTTCTAAATTTTGTACTTGGAAATATGATTTATAGGTATTTTGCGTCATAAAAAGGGTGTTTTCACTATTATTATTTTTTTCTTTTTATATTTTTTACGAATGCTTAAAATAAGCAATAAGTTTCATTGTTAGTTCTATAAGGTATCCTGTAAATAAAAATTACCATATTATATGCAAAAGAAATGCGCATGGAACATTTTTAATGAGGCCAATTTTTGATATAATTAATAATTCATAATTCATAATTTATTAATATTTCATTATTAAATTTTAACCCCTTTTACATAGCTATGGTACTAATCACATATTCTAATTTCAAGCAAATCCATTCAAAACAAAAAAAGTTAGGTTTGAAGGGTCCACTGTCCCCTTAACAGTAATCATTCACTGCTAAAACATTGCCTTGATTTGCCATTAACACAAAATGAAGGTAAGAGATACCGCTAAGGAACAAGAAATTTATATTTATGGCTCTGATTTAGGTTTATATTTATAATTAAAGTCATTTATTTCAAAAGCCAAAAATCAATGGGCAGATGCACTTAAATTCGCAATTACTATTTTCAGTGCAAGGATATTTAATTTTTAATCACATTTCTGCATAATTTCGAAATTCAAATTTCTTTTGTATCGCTCTCGTTTGCCTGCTTTACATTTATAACTACCTTGTCAAATTCGTTTTATTACGAAATATTTTCAATCATTTTTTAATCTATTTTGATTCTGTACTTTATGCCCCCTCTCTAAATCCATTTAAAATATTTTTACATTTAAATATTTTATTCCTCCAGAATATTTAATCTAAGTTTTCGTAAATTTAATGTAGTTGCTTATTAAATGTTTCCTTATTTAGCATTTTCCAACCAGCAATTTTAATTGAAATAGTTGCCTGAGTGTTTCCATTTAGTGTTATTAATTTGAAAATTTATTTCTTTCTCCTAAAATATTTGCTACATCGATAATTTCGTCATTACAAATCGACGAATAATTCTTAAATATTTAAGATGTTCTAAATTCATTTTTTCCTTCCATTATTCGAAACGACATATTGTAATTTTCATTATTTCATCCATGCATCGGCTTTTTTTTCTTTTCTTTAAGCTGATTCAATAATTACCTCTCTTAACCTGTATCTTAAATCATTTTGAAAGAATGAGAAACATTTTTTTTATCTGTGTTTAAATTAATCTTTTCTTTCTAAACACGAAGGTATTAAATTACATTTTTCTCATTTCGCTTTTCTTTGTCTAATTTTCTCATTCCATTTATTTCTCAGATAATAGGTATTTAATTTCCTGAGCGCCTGCTGCCAACGGAGAGTTACCATAAATATTTTAATTTTAATTTAAATAAAAGATTACTTCTCTGCTGCCATTAAAATATTAATCTAAATTTCAAAATGGATAGGAGGGATCATTTTGTACTTCCACAGTAAATATTGATATAAAAGACAGGCTTGCCTAGATCACGATTCAAGTTTTGTGAAATCTAACAGTTAAGTCAAGAAACCGCAGTTTTTCTGTAAAGGTTCAGAAAGAAACTTAATAACTGATTTTTTTTTGTAAATGAAAAACCTTATATATTAGACAATGAAAAAATATATTCGTAAGTTAATGTTATTAGATTAAAATTCGGTGACACTAAATTCTTTTCCATTTCTCTAATTTAAATAAAAGATTACTTCTCTGCTTCCATTAAAATAGTAATCTAAATAATTTCAAGATGAATATCAGGCGCCATTTCGTACTTCCAGAGTAAATATTGGTAACAAAGACAGGTTTGCTTAGATCATGATTCAAGTTTCGTGAAATCTCTGTGGTTGCAGTTAAGTCAAGCAACAGCCTTTTTTCTGTAAAGGTTCGGAAAGAACCTTAATAATTTGATCATTTTTTGGTAGATGAAAAAATTACATATTAGGAAATGTGATAAAAAAATCACATGTTAATGTTATTCCATTAAAATACAGTAAAACTTAATTCTTTTTCATTTCGCTAAAGATTTTTTTTCACATTGTTTACACTGTGTAATGTCCATTTAACTGTATCTTTTGTTTTTTCAAAGTAAAGTTTAGGAGGAAATTGCAAAAGTAAACTGAAAAGTTAATGCAGAAAGAGAAATTTTGCACGTTTACTTTTAAATGTTAATAAAAATCTGTTTTTCACATATACTTACTACTGGTAGAGCACTGGTGATATTATTTATTAAAATTTAAAGTTAAATAATTATTTTTATCCATAATGATTTTATTTTAGTTTCTGATATCATAATGACGTCAACAATCTCTACAAGGGATTTTTTTATCTGCAGTACACGTTAAGTACACCATACGTTAAGCGAAAAAAAAATAATAACAGGGGAAAAATAATACGAATATCAACAGTGTTAGAAAAAATACAAGTCAAAAATTTTAAAACTAAGATAATATATACAAATTTGGATTTAATATTTAAATACGGGCTAAAACAATTCTTGAATAAATTCATTATTTTCCTTCCTTTGCTGAGCGTCGCTAGGGCATTGCTAAATTACAAGTTTTATTGGAAATTTTGAGGGGCTTAAAAAAATCCGAATAGCTAATTTGTCAGTTTGATAACAGTAGCATCTTAGAGCAATAATATATATAAAAACACACTTCGAGATTTTAAATACGCATGAAGGTTTTAGGCCTTGTTTGTTTTGCTTCCACAGCTGAGCGAAGCGTCACTCGCAAATAAATACATTTTAACAAATATCAAACCTTAACAATTCCGTGGCTATTAATTTGAGGAATAAACAGGAAATTAGTTTGAGGGCCTGTGGTTAAAAATACTTTAATACGAATATATATATATATTTTTTTTTAATGTGGAGGTACTTGTCGCGGAGACATTCGCCTATAATTCACCGCAGTTTTGCTGGCCACTTTATTATGGGGGCGCCATATAGGCGGACCAACATCGCCCCCTATGAAGGGACGACACAAACGGAGGCATTTTAGTGGCGCTTCGCCAGGATTCGATCCGAGCACCCTCAGCACCGAAAACCAGCGCGCTGTACCACAAGGCCGCCACGACCCCTCTTTAATATAACGCTGGCGTTATGCTCTTGTCCAGAAGCAAAGGGAACCATGCCCTATACTTAACATTTATTGTTTAATCTCCCATTGTCAAACGTAGCCAGGTAGTGTTATATTACTTATTTTACTGAAAATTTTACTAGAAAGGCAGAAACTCAAATTTGTCAAATGCGCCTGGGAACGAACATGTGTGTAGGTCATGGTATCTTCTTTATTTACAAATTGAACGAGATATTCCTTTTAAAAAAGTGTATTCCCAAGAAACTTGCTGGAATGTCAATCGACTATCTAAATAATGCTGCATAAAAAGCTTGATTTAAAAGGGAAAAAACTTTTAACCTACACCAGACATCTGTACAGAATATGATAATCTTTCTGACTGGAAACTTAAACTATCGGTTGCCATTTAAAAATAATGACGAATCGGAGAAGACTTAATGTCAATAGACTATCTAATAATGCTGCATGAAAAGCTGGATTTAAAAGGGAAAAAACTTTCAACCTACACCAGACATCGATACAGAATATGATCATCTTTCTGACTGGAAACTTAAACTATCGGTTGCCATTTAAAAATAATGACCAATCGGAGAAGACTTAATGTCAATCGACTATCTAATAATGCTGCATAAAAAGCTTGATTTAAAAGGGAAAAAACTTTTAACCTACACTATACATCTGTACAGAATATGATCATCTTTCTGACAGGAAACTTAAACTATCGGTTGCCATTTAAAAATAATGACGAATCGGAGAAGACTTAATGTCAATCGACTATCTAATAATGCTGCATAAGAAGCTTGATTTTAAAGGGAAAAAATCTTTTAACCTACACTAGACATCTGTACAGAATATGATCATCTTTCTGACTGGAAACTTAAACTATCGGTTGCCATTAAAAAATAATAACCAATCGGAGAAAACTTATCTTGACCTGTATGAAAAAAATACATACTGTAGTAAACTGAATATGACTGAAGATTTAAAATCAGTTATGACCAATTTTTAAAACAAAATTGATACGTGGTCTCATATTTGCTTCAGGAGGGTAAAAAATATTTATTGGTTATAAAATATTTGTTGCATATTTAAAACAATAATTTTAAGTCAAAACATAAAGTTTTATAGTTAAGACGGTACACCAGTTGAATTCGTATATCCTCAATCACCATATGTATGGGAAATTTTCATTCCTAATAATTCTCATTACACCTGAACAAGCGCATATTTTTGAAAAATGTTTATTTTATTTGAGAGTAGATTATTGATACTTTACTAAGCAAGATTAATCAAATTATATTTTTTCCTGCATCACTTTTGTTTAGGACACGAAAACTCTTTTCGATATATTTTTTAGATTCTTTTTACATGCTTTCTTAAAAATATTTAAATGGTAATCAGTGTCAATAAAAATAAATTTTAAATTAGTCACATACCGCTTTGTGGAGTTCTATTGGCCTGTTATTTTCCTTTCAAAATCACTGAAATCGTGTTAGCATCAGTTTCTCGATTTTTTGCAGTAGGATATCAAGTATTCATTAAACACTTTAGTTGTATAAATTTGTCTCAATTGAGACCATCTAAACATGTTTTTTCCTTGGAATATCCTCACCCATGTTTTGATAACAAAGATGAACAGTGGTTTTAGGTTAACTCAACTTCTATTTGTGAAAAAAATTATCTTTTAAACGAAGGTTAAATTTTCTCGAAATACAAATATCATTAACATAACCTTTATAACTAATAATAAGTTATTTACTTCGCCAAACCACCAAATACCCCCGAAAACTTGCTCCCCAGATAATATTGCAGTTAATAAATACTTTTTGCAGACTACTAATACAATTGCTTAGGATTCGAAAGGTACATAAGATTTTTTGGAGTGTTTGACAAGCTCACAAGCTTTCTCGTTTCTTCATTTGCCTCTGTTTCTAATTGTCTACTAATTTAATAACGGTTGAAAGTTTTCTTTATTCAGTTCCTTTTCTTTTCTATGAAAATTTAATCAGTTAAGAGAAGAATTACACATGAGCTGATCTTTTAATTCATAAAACTCGGAAAATCGTATAAATGGCATTCATTGTTTTCAATTAGAAACAAATAATTCGAAACACAACAACCATACATTGATAACAGGAGATAAAGAATTCACTTAGCTTTAAATTTACAAAAATTTGCAAATATATATATATATATATATATGTGTGTGTGTGTGTGTGTGTGTGTGTGTGTGTGTATCCCATGGCTATTTTTGAAACTGTATTAATATATTCTATTTTGGTGTTTGTTACTTACACTTTTCAATAAATAAACAGTATCAAAAACGGAGTAAGCATTTATTTGATCTTAAAATTGACATCTTCCTGACATAAATTTAGCTCTCATTTAATATTGAAAAAAATTGAAAAATAAAAATTGTAAAAAGGGTTCCCCAACATTCTAATCTCATTCCCAAGGGTGCTGCTGCACACGTAAAAATGTTGGCAATCCCTGATTAAAGATATAAATGTAACACTTTGATATAAATAGTCTTCTCATTTAAGGTATACATGTAAACGTTTTAATTTATGCTCACGAAAGCTGTAATCACAAAATGCGTTAGTACCGTGTTATTTCATATCCTTTTAAAACAATTTTCTTTTAAAAATCTGCCTCAATATATTCCTTTTATTCCTTAAATCCTCAAAGGTATATATATATATATATATATATATATATATATATATATATATATATATATATATATATATATATATACACTCATGGACAAAAAAAATAGCGCACCAAGAAGGAGTCGTCAAAATGAAACGAAATTTTACATACGTAATGACTACTTTGATATAAGTAAATGACAAGAAAATCAAAGAAAAAGGGTAATTTATTTCAGAGAAAAGGGCAAAAGAACGAAGGAGTTAATACTCCGTTGCACCCCCTCTAGCGCGAATGCACGATACGATACGATCGGGTATTGAGTCATACAAGTTCTGTATGATGTCTTGAGACATTTCGTTCCATATTTGCTGTAACCTTGCCTCTAGTTCGTTCAAACTCGTGGGATGCCCAACTCGTCGTCCCAAATGATCCCAGATATGCTCGATTGGAGACAAATCTGGGTATCGGGCAGGCCAAGGAAGGGTAGTAACAGTGCGGAGACAGTCTTGTGACACACTTGCCGTATGAGGCCGAGCATTGTCTTGTTGAAAAATGGCTCCTGGGAGCCGTTGCATGAGTGGCAACACATGTGGTTGCAGGATTTCATGAACATACCGCTGGGCTGTTATTGTGCCACGGAACAATACTAGGGGTGACCGTGTATTGTAGGCAATGGCACCCCATACCATCACACCAGCTGTGGGAGCGATGTGTCGCTGTACAGCAAAGGCAGGATTGAAGCGTTCACCACGGGCTCTCCACACACGAACACGATTGTCATCACTGCCGAGACTGAATCTGGATTTGTCGCTAAAGACGACCTGGTTCCATTCCGCTGCAGTCCAGTTTCGTCGTGCGCGGCAAAACTCCAAACGGAGGCATCGATGGGTGGACGTCAAGGGCAGCACACGTAATGGGCGCCGCGATACCAACTGTCCTTCAGCCAGGTGCCTTCGTATGGTTCGAGAAGACACAGAGGCCCCTAGTGAAGGTGCTACCTGTGCCTGGATGGCGGCCGATGAAGCAGTTGGCTGTACGCGTGCATTTCTTACGATGTGGTGGTCTTCTCGACGACTGGTCTGTCGAGGGCGTCCTGAGCCTGGTCTTCGTGTACATGACATCTCTCGGGTCCACTGGTCCCAACACCTTCTCACAACACAATCAGAGCGGCCTAATTGACGAGCTACTCGCCTAGCTGACCACCCAGCTTCCATCATCCCGACGATTCTCCCCCTCTCAAACTGCGACAACTGCTTATATTGTCTTCGAACACAGCGTAATGGCATGTCTATCTCAGCTCTTCCTTTGTAAATGATTCAGCACACTCAAACAAGCTTTGGTTACCTGTTTTATACTCCACAGAGTACGATGTTCAACGCCCTCTACCGGCTATACGTAATGTGCAATCACGCTGCATTTCTAATCATTTGCATATCTCCCCGACATGTACCTTCATTGCAAGTTTCGTTACGATTCCGCAATTATTTCTTGGTGCGCTAATTTTTTTGTCCATGGTTGTACTATCTACCAATAAGTATATGGACACCCACGCAAATGACAATATAGACGGTCCTGATATACGTCACGCCCTCCGCCGTTAAATATCGTATAGGAAACAACGCTGGCATTAGTCGCATTGAAGATGCCATGAAGTGTAGAGCTATCTGATATGAGCTATTGAAAGGAGTAATCTGATTTCGAGAAAGGAGTAATACAGAAATGGCCGATCCGTAAGGGACATATCTAGGGAGCTGAATTACCCAAAATCGACAGTGGCCTATGGGATTCAGAAGTGGAAGGTGAGCGGTGATTGTCGGAATGTAACCCGAGTCGGCAGACCTATGAAGCTAGGAGACCGACGGGTGCTGTCCATAGAAATTCGGAATAACCGCACAGAACCAATGGCCCACATACTCCAGATGTTTCAACAAGCATCCGGTCGTGTTGTCTCGATTAATACCATTCTTAAGGAAGTACATCTGCTTGGTTTTCAATGTCGGGCTGACACCCATAACCCTTTGATCACAATTCCAAACCGCACTGTTCAGTTAATGTGGTGCAAAGCACGTCGATAATGGACCGTAGATCTGTGGAAACGGGTTCTCTGTAGCGACGAATCAAGGTTCACCCTCTACCGTTCGGATGGCATTGTCTGGGTCTGGCGTCTGCCTAGAGAACGCCTCCTGCCAGAATGCACTGTGCCCACGGTGAAGTTCGACGGAAGTGGGTCTGGGGGTGTATCTCTGGTATAGACTGGGGCCCTTGGTCCGAACTCATGGTAAGCTCAATGCCGACGCCTACTGCACTATTTTGGATGACAGTGTGCTTCCTACGTTGTGACAGTTTTACGGGTTGGACCCATGCCAGCTGTCATGTTTCGAGATCCACCGTGGATTTGTATGGCGACAACGGGGTTGACCAGATGGACTGGCCTGCCCAGAGCCCAGACCTAACCCTATCGAGAACCTCCGGCAAGAGTTGGATCGCCGAATTAAGGGGTGCAAAACCGTCCAAAATCGGGGTGAAGGAACTTACATGTCTTCTCCAAGCCGAGTGGACGAAAATACCACTAGCTCTCATACAAGGACTTGTGTAAAACATGCCAGGAGGGTTGAGGCTGTAATTGCCTCAATATATATATATATATATATATATATATATATATATATATATATATATATATATATACTAGCTGAAAACCCGCACTTCTCTACGGAGTACATTCAAAGTAAATAATACGGTCAATGTATGCAATTACTGCCAAAAATAAATAAATTTATACAGTGGAATCTCGATCGATCGTTTTCGGATCCATCGTTTTTCCGTATGTGTCGTTCATTTTATCCAGTCCCGACGATCATATTGCTTTGTTATGTTTCCGCATCTATCGTTCATTTCAATCGGTCCCTTGAAAAACGATACATCGAGATTCCACTGTATATATATATATATATATATATATATATATATATACAGGGTCTGTTCTCAAAGTAGTAGGACTGGTTTTTCCTGGGCGAACAGGCCGACGAGAGGCGGTCTGCGTGCGCAGGATCGGTGGAGGGGGATATTGGGAACGCTGAGAAAAATCGGCAGTCGGCTCTCGGCCGTTGAAGAGAGCAGGTCGCTTGTACTGTGAACCCCTGTCGAAACGCCTCGTCACGGAGAATCATGGAGCGTTTACTGGAGCAGCGATACGCGATCAAATTTTGTGTAAAGCTTGGTAAAACGGGCAAACAGACTCACGACATGAGTAAGGAGTCCTACGGTGATGCTGCCATGGGTAGATCGGGTGTTTTTGAGTGGCACAAGCTGTTCTGAGAAGGTAGGGAAAGAGTGGAAGACGACAACCGCTCCAGACGCCCTTTGAACAGCAAGACTAACGAAAATGCGTCGCGAGTGAAATATTTACTGAACAGTGATCGCAGGATGAGTATCAGAATGATTGCTGATGACTTGAGCATTCCTCAAACCTAAGTTTTTGAGATCGTGACAGAAAACTTAGCCATGAGGAAAGTGTGCGCGAAGTTGGTGCCGCAAGTGTTGCGAGTATCTAGTCCAGCACAAGGTGGCAACGCTGCCTCAGCCCCCCCTACAGCCCCGACTTAGCCCCGCCAGACTTTTTTCTATTCCCGAGAATAAAGTCGACGCTTAAGGGGAAGCATCACGGGTCGGTAGAGGCGGTTCAACAGGCCGTGACGAGAGAGCTAAACAGAATTCCGGTCCAGGCGTTCCTGGAGGCGTAAGAAAACTGGAAAACTCGTTGGCAGCAGTGTGTAGATGCGGAAGGGTGCTACTTTGAAAAATTCTAATCGTTTGTACTATTCTCATGAATAAATTTTTTTTTATAAATGAGTCCTACTACTTTCAGAACAGACCCTGTATATATATATATATATATATATATATATATATATATATATATATATATATATATATATATATATATATATATATATATATATATATATATATAATACGACGATCAATGTATACAATTGATGTAAAATACATAAATATATTTAAGAAAATCGTAAGGGATATTTTTATAGACAAAATAATGTAGAAGAAAATATTCAAATTAAATCTAATATAAAGAATACTAAAGAATATAGTACAGTTTGTAGAACATTTCTTTTACTGTATTTTAATATTTTTTTGGATAATGTCCAATCCTCTGCCGCATTATCAAGAAAAAAAATATTTTTTGTCTATTTAGTTGTTATGCACGTGACGATAAATTTATTTAAAGTACCAGAAAGAGAAATCACGTGATCAGCATCTAATAAATTAAATTCTAAAAATTAATCTTTAAAAATTCACCAAAAATGTCAGAAAATGGAGGTAAAGATTCGAAAAAGATTTCATTTTAAAGGAATTCTCATGATCTTTCTCGTGATATAAATGTTATAACCCTCAAATTATTATTTTAAATGCGCAAAAATTTTAAAAAGTTACTAAAACAGCTTAAAAATTTAATTTAAAAAAATCTAAGAATAATTTTTCAAATCTTTCTTAGTGCACCCCTACACCATAAGAAGAATCGCCATGCAAAATTTCAGCCCTTTAGGTCTAGCGGTTTGGTCTGTGAGTTGTATGTCAGTCAGTCAGTCAGTCAGTCAGTCAGTTACGGAACTGTTTTATATATATAGATATATTCAGTTTTTATTCAGTAAGCTTATTTAAAACATTACTTTCTGAAATATAATAGCCATCTAGATCATAACAAACACTCTTCTAAGGCAACAATCTTAAAGCTCACAATTTCACAGAAATCGTTGAAAAGAATATTGAAATATTTAAAAACATTTATAATTATGCATAAATATATTAAATCTGTGCTAATTAATTGAAAATTTCTCGTTAACAACAGAAAATCCCCAAGGAATTTTCCATATAGTTTTAATTGATAGAGCTAACGAGTTTCCGAGTTTTAATCGCCAAGTTTTACAAATATGTATAAAATAACGCATCGCAGGGGAAAGGGCATAAAATATTTATGACTGTCAATTATGTTCCTCTGCTCTTAAGGACTTTCGTACTTGTCATTAGAAGGTTTATTGTCAAAAACCTCTCAAGAGACCCATTAAGATATTTTATAATATTCTTTGCAGTCATAAATGTTCACTACAGCTACGAAATGTCATGTTCTCAGTTTTGAAGGGAGTTGATTTTCCCGGATTCGAAAGACGAAAACAAGCAAATACAAGAGAGCTTCAGTTTTTATTCTATGAACGGGAGATGTTTTGGGAGGGAAGTGTTCAATTACTTTGCTGCAAAAATTCCGAGCTCTGGGAGAAAAATGCCGTCTTCGTGACCAAGTCATTGTGTCTGCGTGAATGCAGAAAAATGTGGCTCCGTCGAAAGTGCACCAATGGCAGACACAAATTACTGCTCATTAAGGATATTCTCTAAAAGAAGTTCCAATTTTAGAAATGTATTTAATTTTTTTTTTCTCCTAAGAGGAAAAAAAATAGTTATTTGAATTGAAGCGTGTGATATTCATGTTTCCCTGATATATTTAAGTTTCTGTTGTAAATTTAAGTTTTATTAAAATTCTGTGGTTAAAAACATTAAAAGTTGTAAGAAATCCTATTTAATACTATTTTTAATTTAACTATTACACACTTTTAGCTACATACTCTCTTTTAATTACGTACTTCCAGTTTTGAAGAGCAATTTTTTCGTGGATTTGAGGTGCGCATGGGAACAAGTAAATGCACAGCTAAAATAAAAATTTGAGCTTTGAACGCTCATTAGGAATATTTTTACCATGTGTTTATTAACTTGCTTTCTTGTGTGTTTGTGTGTGTGTTTGTCTAGTACAAATCTTGCAATCGATTTTTAACTAACTTCCCGACTAGCTAGACATTTGAAACTTTTAGAATAGCTCAGAACACGATGACAATGCATTCTTTTAATACTTTTAGCCGAAAAAATCCGCAAGGTGGCGCTTCGATCGAATTCAATGCTTGCACTTTTGAGTAACGGCGTTTGACGATTCTGAAAACAGAATACGTGTGAATTTAATTTGTTTGCAAAAATATTGTGCGAAAAATTTTAAAAAAATTATAAAAATCAAAGTTTATAAAGTCTATGGATAGTGAAAACGACTAAAAAGTGATTAAAATTAAATAAAAGAAAGTGAAAAAGAAAAATTAAGTGCAGGTTTGTGCAATTAAGAGAGAATTGTTAAGTTTATATGATTCAACAGAAAATTTAAGAACATGGTATATAAAAAATTCTTTTTATCTTGTAATTATTTAAAATTCGAGATGTTCATGAGTTAAGTATAATTTTTTTCTCTGGGATAATTAGATCTAAGTGTGAAATACCATTTCGCCACTATGCCATTGTCATGCATGCAAAGACAGTTTGGGAAAATGTTACACCCAGGGCCCGACTTTGACACAATGGGGCCCAGGCAAAGCAGACTTTGGGGGCCCCCTTCAAGGACAGATCCAGAGGGGGGGGCATGTCCCCCCTCCTCAGGACCAGATTTCCACATGAACATGTGGGACACTCACCCAGGCCTCCCTTAAATCGGGACCAGAAATTCAAAAAAAATTTCGACCGACAAGTCAAAAATTTGAAGAAAATAATGAATATTAATAAGAAGTGTTAATTAATTAATTTACTTTTTAATGTTAATAAATAAATTCATGAAATTTTCTTTTGAAATTCAAAATAAATCACAGTCTGTAGTTATTACAACTCCCCCCTCCACCCCCCTCCAAAAAAAAAAAACAGAAACGCTTATGGACGTAAGCATGCTTTCACTATAGTGGGTGCACTGTGCTCCACCCAGGATTTTTTTCTGTATCCGTCACTGCACCCCTTTACTATATTAACCAAAAAACAAATTCTCAAAACTATGTACAACTTTATACTAAATTAGGGGGCCCCATAATTTTGGGGTCCCTGGGCAAGTGCCCCACTTGCCCATGCGGAAATCTGGGCCTGGTTACACCCTATATTCGGCAAAAGTTTCAGACCACCTTTTGATTTTCATAAAGCATGACTTGGGCAGCCATTTCTCATGACAGCAAGTAAGAATTACCAAGACACGAAATGTGACTCGCCATGGATACATGTGCGGTCTTCCGGACATGGATTCCAATCCGTGGGGGGTAGATCCCAGACGATGGCTGCTCCGCGGACGACCCGAAACAAGCCCCTGGCGCCCCCACGTCAAAGCCACACAGACAGCGAGGCAGAAAGCGTGCCCCACGCAAACCCGCAGGCTGAAAGGCCATTTAAGATGGCTAGTGGAGAATTTGGAATGACACAAATTTAGGAAAAGAGGCCGAAAATGGATACTCTATAGCAGCGGTTCCCAACCGTTGGGTCGCCACCCACTAGTGGGCCTCGGAAGGGTTACAGGTGCGTCGCGACTCGATCCTAATAACTATGAGAAACCATCGAATAAACCATCAGAAAAGATAAGAAAAATCGAAACAAATCGAATTGTGTTTTGATTGTTTTCTTGGTTCTTGATTTTTGGCATCTGGGGCAGACAACAGAACCACTACATCCCTCCCAGATGACTCACACAGTCACACAGGTGGTGCACACTCTGGCAACGCTGCTCCCCCATATATATATATATATATATATATATATATATATATATATATATATATGTATATATATATATATATATATATATGTATATATATATATGTATATATATATATGTATATATATATATGTATATATATATATATATATATATATATATATGTATATATATATATATATATATATATATATATATATGTATATATATATATATATATATATATATGTATATATATATATATATATATATATATATATATATATATATATATATATATATATATATATATATATATATATATATGTATATATATATATATATATATATATATGTATATATATATATATATATATATATATATATATATATATGTATATACATATATATATATATATATATATATATATGTATATATATATTATATATATATATATATATATATATATATATATATATATATATTTGCAATATTCGATGGTAAAGTATAAATACATAAGGAAGGGATGCGATACAAATAAGGTTTTTTACTCCACCATGGACAGATGGACCCTGGAGGTATTCCGATAAGGAAAGGTGGGTCGCCAGCTGAAAAAGCTTGGGAACCACTGCTCTATAGATCAACAAAAGGAAATCCTAACGACGTGCAATTAGTGGGGGTGGCGCGAATACGCGAGATCCGAAAAACACAACAAACAAAAATGAAATTTGCGGTATCGAAGCTACGGCTATCTAGGAACCCACTCAGCCTAAAAGGGCAACTGGTCAATTTTGGAGGCGACAGAGTAAACCCCGGGACCATCTCTCGCGTACTCACAAAAAGTAAGTATAGCTAGCATTTAATCGTTACAAATTTCTATTTGACTCATAATGGCTCTTGTACACGTCGAAATATATCAAATGCAATACTTCATGCTCTTAAAAATTAGGTTTTTTTAAAGATTTGGATGATTTAATGTTCATTGTTAATCTTCTCTAACATTGAACTGTTTTCAGTTTTAAAACGAAAAATCATACTTTCAAAATAATTGACATCTCCGAGGTAGCCTAGTGGTAGGTAGCACGTTGGGCTTCTGGAAGAGGGTCCTCAATTCTAATCCCGATGAAACTTACTAGATACCTTCGTGTCTAGGCCTGGTATAGGCAAGTTTCAAACTGTTGACCGAAAAGTCCTTTCACGATGTCAGTGGTTAGGGAAAAGTGCGATCCTTCTAGGTCTCATCCCTGGAAGTGCTCGATCAAAAATTGAAATGGCACCAAGGGAACAATTCTGTTTCACTTGTATGGTGCTCCCAGATAAAAAGTAATCAACAGGCTTCGCGGTATACAGGGAAAATATACACTATTTGGCTAAAAGTATCCGGACGCGCAGTGGTACGAACTCGGAGAGTCCTCAGGCATATGTTAATATGATGTTGGTCCTCCTTTTGCATCGATGACAGCCTGCACACGTCTGGGGAGACTTTCCACCAGGTTTTGGTAGGTGTCCATAGGAATTGACTTCCAGGCGTCCATCACAGCTGAAGTGAGTGCTGGCAGTGAGG
This sequence comes from Dolomedes plantarius, assembly GCA_907164885.2. Taxonomy (NCBI): domain Eukaryota; kingdom Metazoa; phylum Arthropoda; class Arachnida; order Araneae; family Dolomedidae; genus Dolomedes; species Dolomedes plantarius. The sequence goes on along the minus strand of CAJRAI020000252.1, from coordinate 418,482 downwards.
ATGGTCGATTTGGCTGGCTACGTAATCTGCTCTCTAATTCGTCCCAAAGGTGTTCAATGGGATTTAGATCGGGGCTCTGAGAAGGCCAGTCCAGTTTTTGAACACCCATTTCGTCAAACTATGCCCGCGCAAGTCTCGATGTGTGAATGGAGCAGTTATCCTGCTGGAAGAGAAATGGACCTTCCCCGAAATGTTGCCGTAGAGTTGCAAGAGCACTGTTGTCCAGAATGTCCCCATACATCTCAGAGTTCATGTTTCCAACCACAGGAACTAAGGAACCCAGGCCAAACCATGAAAAACACCCCCACACCATGAGGCTGCCACCACCAAACTTAACAGTCGGCATAATGCAGTCACGTAAGAAGCGCTCGCCGGGCATCGACGAAACCTAGACGAATCCATCGGACTGCCAAATTGTAAAAGCGAGATTCATCACATGTCCATAGTCCAATGACGGTGAGCTTTGCACCATTGCAATCGACGCTTCGCATTCTGGGGAGTGATGTTCGGCTTGTGAGCGGCTGAACGACCGTGGAATTCCAGGTTTTTTAACTCTCGACGAACAGTCCTGCTGCTAGCACTAACTCCTGATGAACTTTGGAACTGCTGAGTGATTTCAATCAACAAGGACTTGCGGATTTGTTTGGTTTTGTTCCACTCCCCTTTTCAGAGTTCTACGGCTGCGTTCACTAATTTTTTTCGGCCTGCCTCTTCGTTTTTCTGCAGTTCCACTGCCTCGACGTTTCCACTTCACAATTACATCACTCACAGTGGATTTTAGCTTCTGTAGAATGTCCGAAATTTCACGAACTGATTTCCCAAAACGGTGGCATCCTACTATAATGCCACGATCAAAGTCACTAAGCTCCTTTGTCTTACTTATTGTCACATAAACGCATCAATATGACCTGAAAAACCACTAACAACACTTTTATAGATTTCGGTTACGCATCAAATTACGTCACCTGCCATATCCACTTCTTTAGGGGGTTTTCCGAATACTTTTGGCCAGATAGTGTATGAGGATAAGCGCCTCCTCATCAGCATAAAAGCAAAATTAAAAATAGGTGACATTTCTTGAGTCGTATTTCCCAACTTGCGTAATTCACTGTGCAAACTTAAGGATCATATGGTTTTATCTTTGTTTCTTCGCAATGGAGTAACCTGGATGAATGAAATTCACACCGCAGAGACCTCAATATGAAATACATTGGTGAATGCAATATCACTCTTTCAAAAAGAATACAAAGGTTAATATGGAGATTTTATTTAGAAACAGCTAGAAAGCATTACAAATCGTCGTACAAAGGCGTATTTCTCAAAGATTTAATAAAGCAAAGAGGTGAGTGCTCAGTAGGAAATATGATGTCCTATAACTGCAATGGTTTCTTTTAAGCGTCTAACCATGATTAAATCGAGTTGGTTTATGGGCTGTTGGGGTTGCATTGTCCACTTCTCTTTCATTGCTCTTTCAGTTCATGGGCATTTTGAAGTGGAGGTGTGCGAACCGCAAGACGTCTCCCCAGAATGTCTCACACATGTTCTATTGGATTCAGGTCTGGGGACATCAGGCCAATTCATACCAGTGATATCCTCTCTTTCCAACAATTCCCCCACAGCACACGCACGATGAGGTTTGACATTGCCGTCCATTAAAAGGAACTGAGAACCAATGGTACCTCGGAAAAGTGAAAAATTATCACTTCACTGAAGTAGCGGTTTCCTGTTACTGAACTGCGTTCGAAAATGGGGATCTAAGTACGACCATTTAGAATGATGCCTCCTCAGACCATGACACCTGCACCTCCCTACCGATATTTTTCGGTAACGTTTTCTGAATTATAATATGCTCTCACCTCTCTCCAGAGTAGCTGACGTCCAGAATCGCTGGTTAGACTGAAGCGACTCTCACCAGTTAAGACCACCATGCCCCATCGCTGGGCAGTCTAATCTTTGTGGTTTTTACACCATTTTAGATGGTGATCCTTATGTGTAGGCGTTCAAAGGAAGGAAATGGTCCGGCCGTCGTACGAATAGACCACCTTTATGTAAACGTCTGGCCACAGTGAAACGCAACACTTTGCGTCCTGTGTCCAGCTGCAGTTGCTTTGCAATGTTGCTGCCGTCTGTCGCCTGTCTCTTTTGGCTTGTACGACGATATATTGGTCATTCTTTGGTTCCGTTTTCTTTGTGGTACCACCAACGATCTTTCAAACAGCTGTCCCTGTTGCTTTGAAGGTTTTTCCACACACGTGAAACAATGCAACGGTCGATACCAAAGTCTTCGGCTACAATTTTCACCCTGAGCCCTTCTTCAAGCTTACCAGTTATTCTACTACGCGTAAAGTCATCTAATTGTGTGCTAATAGACTTTTGCATCACCTTTAACACAATATTAATTAACTTTAACTTCTTACAAAGACGAGCACACTAACTTTCTATTCCCTAACATTTCTCATAAAAACACCTCCTATCAAGGTCAGCCCTGTCACGTGCCGTGCAGCGTGACTACTTAGATATTTACATTATGCGTCATCTTTCTACTGATCAGGAATCCTTGTGTAAATCGCCTGTCGCTTTTGCGTTTCATTTTTCGGGTTTAAACCAACGAAATACTGTCGGTCCTTAAGTTCTGCACACCAGTGTATTTCAGCTTGGAACAGAATGGGGGGGGGGGGAAGATATGTTGTTGATTTGTGCAATATTTCAGCTTGGAAGAGAAGAGAGGGGATGATATGTTGTTGATTTGTGCAATATTTCAGCTTGGAAGAGAAGAGAGGGGACGATATGTTGTTGATTTGTGCAATATTTCAGCTTGGAAGAGAAGAGAGGGGACGATATGTTGTTGATTTGTGCAATATTTCAACTTGGAAGAGAAGAGAGGGGACGATATGTTGTTGATTTGTGCAATATTTCAGCTTGGAAGAGAAGAGAGGGGAAGATATGTTGTTGATTTGTGCAAAATTTCAATTTGGAAGAGAAGAGAGGGGAAGATATGTTGTTTTACTTCGTATTTCAGATTTTGAGCTGGATTTCATAATTACTCGAAAATTCTGTAACCACAAGGGATTTCAGGGTGTAGTAGCACCATTTGAAACTGATTTACTTTGCGATAATAAATACCATTATGCATGCACAATTTCCAGCCATGTCAGACTTCTATAAAGTAGGAATCGCAGAAAAAAAAATGGCCTACGTATATTTTGTTCATACATAACCTATGAAATTGTTGCTTAAAATGCGATATTTTGGACGGAAAAAAAAGGTTATATTATTTTAAAACTTAATTTCTTCAAAGTGTACCAGTTTCTGTTTTTCAAATACTATCTATCTACAAGAATAAAACAGAGGACGTAATCAAGATACTAACGAAATAACATATCTCTACTGTAACGTCCTCGGTGGAAAATGAGGCACACGAGAGACAATTATATTACACAGAGCTTGTATTAAACAAATTAAAATTTACAGTATGTGCAAGGCAGAGAATCTAGGCTCCTCTGCATATGCGAGGTTCTATAGGAACCAAAATATCTTTTACAAGTCTCTCAACAGAGATGTATCTCTCCACTCGTAAAAATCGGGAGCCGAGAGAGCAATTTTCAGGCCTTCGGTCCGCACAGCGCCCTTTAGGCACTGTTTGTCGACGGAAAGATCCGAGGCTCAATAAAACAGCTACTCTCTCCGGTTGCCTTCCACGCACTGCTTTCTTTTTTTGTTTTTTCAGCCAGCTGGCCGGGAGGGGTTGCAGGAGCGACCCACGATGGATTTCTTGGAAACGCACATTCGTAAAGGGGGGGGGGTTTGCTTGGGAGGCCTTTTCCCCGAAAAGGCCCAAGACGTAACACTACCGAGTTGTAAAATAGGATGTTTCAACAGAGCAAACAGGATATCCTGGGCCAAGCCCTGAAGTGAAGAGAATTTTAGAATTAATGGATCTATCTCTTAGCTATCGGGGGCAAGAGAATTAACGGCATGGGAATCTGACTAGATTGCTATGGGTTCAAGAATTTCAATCAGTAACATTGAAAGGTAAAGCTAGATAGATGTTAAAATATAGAAAACTTGTGATGTTTTCAAATGTTTCATTATATTTATTTACGCTGCGAAACATGGGCTTATATTTTAATTTAGTTTTAGGAACGAACAGAAACAAAAAAAAACCGTAAACGAGAATGAATGACTTTAACCCTTTGAGGGGCACCGTTTGCACAGTGCAAACGCCTAAATCTAGACCTTTTTTTTCACTTGCATTCATTGTATTCCAGTGAAATGAGTTGAAAAATGGTTAGTACTGCCATCTGTTATCAGTTTAAAGAACTATAAACATTTTGCAACCTTTAATTGGAAAATTGCAAGATTCTTTAGGTTAAAAAAAATCGGGGGGGAAATCTGCACTGTGGAAACGGGGGAGATTGCTGTCCCCGAAAGGGTTAAACTTCTTGTTGTTCACGATTTTAGTTTGGTTATACACTTTATTAGAAAATTATGTAAGACATTACAGATAAGAAGTTAAAGGGTGTAAACGAAAAGAAAGAAAATCGACAAAAATGTAAAATTAACGAGCAAGTTAACGAGCAATCGTAAACAACAAGATTGCTCGTTAACTTGCTCGCTAATTTTACATTTCGTTAACGAGCAATCGTGAACGAAATGTAAAATTAACGAGCAATCGTGAACAACAAGAAGTTTAACCCGAAAGGGTTAAACTTCTTGTTGTTCACGATTTTAGTTTGGTTATATACTTTATTAGAAAATTATGTAAGACATTACAGATAATAAGTTAAAGGGTGTAAACGAAAAGAAAGAAAATCGACAAAAATGTAAAATTAACGAGCAAGAATGGCTCTCTAGTTCGCTCTGTATTCCAACGATACAGAGAGACTGGCTTGGTCACAATCGGCAAGAATTTTTATAAACTTCTTTAAGGGGACAGTGGAACTTCAAACCTAACTTTTTTAATTTTTAATGGATTTGCTTGAAATTTGAATATGTGATTAGTGCCATAGATATGTAAAAGTGGTTAAAATTTAAAGAGGAAATATTCATAATGTATGAATTATGAATTATTAATTATATCAAAAATTGACCTAATTAAAAATGTTCCATGCGCATTTCTTTTGCATATAATATGGTCATTTTTATTTACAGGATACCTTATAGAACTAACAATGAAACTTATTGCTTATTTTAAGCGTTCATTAAAAACATAAAAAGAAAAAAATAATAATAGTGAAAACACCCTTTTTATGACGCAAAATACCTCTAAATCATCTTTTCAAGTACAAAGTTTAGAAATGCTGAGCTACGAAGTACAATTATTTTCAATAAGATTTATTTGATATACAGTTAAGTATATAAAACTTAAATTTCAAAGCAATACGATAATAAGAAATGCGTCCGGACCAGTTTGAATATTCGTACGACACGAAAATTTTTATTTTGAGAAAAACACATTTGAAGTTATTGCTATTAGTAAACACATAATATCTAAATTAAATACAAATGCCTATAACTAGGAAAGTAATCACATAAATTAAAAGTTCTTTTTGCAACACTTTCCTACTCGTCCGTAGTTTCCCAATTCAACAAACTAAAAAAATCGAATTTTTGGACAAATTTCTCAATTTTGAAAGTCCACTGTCCCCTTAAGTTATAAAAGATATTTAAATTTTAAAATTTTATCAAATGTTACATAATATTTTATTATGAAAGTCATTAAATTTCTGAGGGCAATTCGAATAGTAGGTTATCCGAGCTCACTATGGATTCAATAATTTTTGAAATACACTGAAGTGCCACTGAATTAGGGATACCTACCTAGTAACGAGTTGGGCCTCCTCTGGCCTTGATAACGGCTGCCACACGACGAGGCATAGATTCAACAAGTTTCTGGAAACGTTCCACGGGAATGGCTTGCCAAATATTGGCTAAAGCTGTCCATAATTCAGTAAGGTTCTTTGGTGGTGTGTGATGGCCTTTCACGCCTTGTTCCAAAACATCCCAAAGATGCTCAATAGGATTTAAGTCTGGGCTTCTAGGTGGCCAGTTCATGACAGAGAAGTCAGAGGAATGCTCATCCAACCAGCCAGTAGCCAACCGGGACTTGTGAGAGGTACAGTTGTCTTGCTGGAAAACTCCATTACCGTGCGGATAACAGAACAGCATAAACGGATGGAGGTGATCACCCAGCAACTCTACGTACCGAATTGCATTGAGGGAGGTTGGTACACGCACCAAAGACTCATCACTCCATGCTACTCGTTTCCAGTCCTCTACACTCCAGTCTTTGTGCTCTCTTGCCCAGGCAAGACGTGCAGCCCGATGGCGAGTATAGAACAATGGTACTCTCGTAGGTCGACGGCTTCCGAAACCCATACGGTGAAACGAGCGTTGCACATTCCGTTTACTGACTGTACGACTGGCACCGTCATTAAACTGGGGGGTAATTTGAGCTAATGTTTGGCTTCGCTGGCTACGTACAATACGCCTGAGCCGTCTCTCACCACGCACTGTCAAGGCTAATTGTCCTTTGCAGTTTGCCCGATCGCTAGTTTTTTTCCACCATCCATGTATTCTTGGTATACTCTTGACACTGTCGACCTTGAAAATCCTAGCTGTCTGACGATTTCGGAAATTGAATGGCCCATGCGTCGCTCACCAACGATTTGTCCGCGATCGAAGGCGTCTAAATCAGGCAGTTTACCCATACTGGTAATTCCAACAACTTATTCAGAACAACCACAGTACGCGCTATATATGCAGTTACCACAGCGCCCTCACTTGAGCATACATGATGCGCAGCGCTACACAATTTGCATAGGCTTTGCTATCCCTAATTCAGTGGCACTTCAGTGTAGTAGGAAGCATCAACGATATACCTAATGATAGCATTGCGGCAACAAAAAATATTAGCCCATTTGTATAACACCTTCAACTGCTACAAAAAACTCTCCGGAGTCTCGTTCAAGTTTTTTATTAGAATTTGGGGCAGATAACTATGTCAATCCTGTATAAGTAATTGAAGGCATAAGTTAGAATTTGCAAATACGCGAAACGTTATTACTTTACAAATTGCAACCTTGAGCAACTACAGGATGTGTTTGTTCTCTTTTTACGGTGACGGCTCAATCCCAATACACGGTGCCGCATGTTTTTTTTTAGATTTTCGCCAAATTGGCGATAAAATGCCAAATGAGGGTTGTGTTTGTTAAGTGCTTTTCAGTTAGCCGTTTATTGCTATGTTGGTTAAAGATGTTGTTTCTAAATATCAGGGGAGGATTTTGGATGATGTTAGGTGTAGATTTTCGCGAGAGAGACATACGGAAGGGGTTGTAAATGACGCACTAGTCCATGGTTTCTTACATTTGAATCGGATGATATTTTTTGAATTTTTGTGGGTAAGCTTTGTTTTACTGACCGCTACAGCCAGCGGAAGCTTTTCTTACTGTACTACAGCCAGCGGTACGTAGCGAAGCCAGCGGCTGGGGATTTTCTGTCATGTTTTTAGACGAATGCGTAACGGAGCGTAGCGGTGTGGAGCAAGCGTTTCTGAGCAAAGCGAAGATCCCGTGTGCGCCTACGAGTTTCATAAAGCCAGCGGTAAGTTTGTTTTCCAATTTAGTTGTTCTTTCTTGGTTGCAACAACATTTGTTTACATTTCGCAGTTTAAGCCTAACAGGTCAGCGAACGGGATTTTGGAGCGCCAACTTTTCGCCAAATTGGTGATGGTACCGTGTATTGGGAATTAACCACGGTGGGCTAATACTGAGAATTTCCAAAACCAGGTTTCTCATTTGATAAAAGAAGAAACGAACATCGGGAGTGTCAAGCAAGTCATCTGTTTAAACGAGTGTTAATGGTCCCGTGCAAGCTGGGAAAAAAAATGCAGTGGTCATGACGAAAGGCAGCTAGTTTTCTGGGTAGCAGATATAAGTTGTCAGGTAAATCTGAATAACACTTGGGAATATGTTGCATGGTGGATTATAGAAAATGACATCTGTTCCGTTGACAGCAGCTGTTGATCGATGCAGTACATTTCACCAAAATACCCCATAAAATGTAAATAAATGCATCATGTAAGTAATTTTTTAATCAGGTCTGTGAAGAACGAATTTGATTAGCTGGAATTTTCTCACATCCCAGGAAGCTTGCCCTGAAATACAAGATTCGATTCCCGTTTCTGGAAAATTCCCTTAGTAATCGTTATTGCAAAAAAACTAATAATGAAATCTAAATTATTTCGGCCAGTAAATTCACAGAGAAATAAAAGAATTTTGAAAATGCGTTTATGAAAAGATAATTAACAATAAAAGAATTTTTATTAAATTGAAATCCGGTATCTAGAAGAGGGGAAACGTACAAATGAAAGCTCTCACAAAACATTCCTTTTTGCCCCGCCAACTGAAAGGAACAATTAAAAGCATTTCGGACTGTCACTTCAGGTAACTCCAGTTTGAAAATTCAAGAGGAAGTATTTCGGATAAATTGTTATTTGTTTGTAACTCTTTTTAATTATATCTTCGCCGGAAGAGAAAGAAAGAAACACATAATTACATGAGATTAAAAGGATTTAACAGTTTTTACGAAATGGAATATTCTTTAAATTGTAATTAAAATTACAACTTTTTTAATCTCTCTTTTCATTTCACTGTCTTTTTTACTTGCATATAAAGCTATTATATTTCGATGCAATTTCTTTGAATAATTTGGATTAAGTGATTAAACTATCAGTTTTTCTCTAAATTGAATATGGAAATAATTTTGTTAATTTTTTGCTAAACCGACAGAGAAAAAAATATTGGTTGAAAGAAATAAGATACAGGGTGTAAAATTTTATCCGTCAGGATTTAATTAACTGAAAGAAAAGGCTTTAAATGGAACTGAAAACTATTGTTTAATCATTTTCTTACGGGGTGGTAGAGCATGTATCCTAAGAATACGGGTTCAAGAATGAGTATATATATATATATATATATATATACACTCAAGAGCCAAAACATTATGACCACCTGTCAATAACGAGATGGCCCACCTTTGGCGCGCAACACAGCTTCAACCCGCCTTGGCATGGATGCCACAAGTCCTTGGTAGATGGCCGGAGAAGATTGTACCAGATGTTTAAGCAACGGTCACGCAAATCCGAGATATTGCGAATTGGTGGTCTTTGAACTCTGAGCTGCCGTCCCATGACATCCCAAATGTGTTCTATCGTATTGAGATCCGGTGAGTTAGGTGGCCAGGACATTAATTGGAATACAGCATCATGTTCCTGGAACCACTCCAACACAATTTTAGCCTTGTGACACGGGGCGTTGTCCTGTTGGAACATTCCATTTCCAGCTGAAAAAACAGAGGCCATGTAAGGGTGCAACTGGTCCGCAATGATGACCAGATACCCTGTAGCATTCATGGTCTGCTCTACCACAACCACGGGTCCCAGAGACGCCCAAGAGGACGTCCCCCAAAGCATAATAACGCCACCACCGGCCGGTGTATGACCTACTGTACATTGCGGGAGCAACAGTTCGCCTGGAAGACGGCGTATCCTGACACGGCCATCGGCGTGATGAATGACAAACCGTGATTCATCTGACCAGGCAACTCTCTCCCACTGATCCATGGACCAGTCGCGATGTTCCCTGGCCCAGCGCAGGCGCAGTTGGCGATGACGCTTGGTCAGCAAAGGCACACGAGTGGGACGTTTGCTGCGTAGCCCCATATCCAACAGTGTCCGCTGAACAGTGTGCTGCGATACTATTCTACTTGGCCCTGCATTGTATTGGGCTGTCAGCTGAGTCACTGTCTGGCTCCGGTTTTGCTTCACCATGCGAGACAGTCTCCGACGACCTTTTTCTTTGATAGCGTGTGGACGTCCAACACCATGTCGTCTACTGCTGGTTTCACCGTCATTCATCCACTTTGCATAAGTACTAACAACTGTAGGTCGCGAACAACCCACGAGTCGTGCAGTTTCGGAAATACTTGTTCCGAGCCTTCGAGTCATTACAATCTGCCCTCTATCAAAGTCGCTTAGATCCGCAGCCTTTCCCATCACACACAGAAGTAAGTGAAAGAATTATTCTTCAGACTCTCCAGCAGCAGTTAAATACCACTTCCACCTGATCCCGTGCCTTCCACGTCATCCAGGCGAATTCATTGCAAAATGTAGGGGTGGTCATAATGTTTTGGCTCTTGAGTGTATATATATATATATATATATATATACTAGCTGAAGTACCCGGCGTTGCCCAGGATTTTAAGTATGTATGTTATCAAAATCAATTTAAAAACTAAACACAGTATAAATAACATAGAAAAAAAAGCACATGAAATGTTACACTCATCTCAGAATTTTGGTAGATTCAGCATTTCATCATTGTTCGACTAAAAGCTGAAAAGTAAAAATGTCAAAATATTGTCAATTTTGTTAATCTCAATTTTGTCAAAATAATCTCAATTTTGTTACAGCACACCTTACTAATAAATTAATTCATACAGTACAACACTTCAATAGCATGCAATTTCATACAGTATACTTAAAAATAAAAAAATTTCAAAATTACCATCATTACATGAATGCAAACCACTAAATACATTAGTTATACTCCTTTCGCTAACAACATAACATGTATATTTTATCTTTATATATTTACATTTAGCCATTTACCAAGTATTTTATAATTTCAATGTATTTCATAAGTTAACTAAGGTCTGCAGTACAGTTTGTTGTACCAGATTCAATACGTTTTATGTATATATTTACACTTTACTAATAAATTATTTTTACACTTAGCTAAATAAGATACAATTTTAATATGCTATTATCACAATACATTTTGCAGTATACAATTTACCCTTATTATTCGATACATTACAGTTCAATACAGCACACCTTACTAATAAATTAATTCATACAGTACAACACTTCAATAGCATGCAATTTCATACAGTATACTTAAAAATTAAAAAATTACCATCATTACATGAATGCAAACCACTAAATACATTAGTTATACTCTTTTCGCTAACAACATAACATGTATATTTTATCTTTATATTTTTACATTTAGCCATTTACCAAGTATTTTATGATTTCAATGCATTTCATAAGTTAACTAATGCCTGCAGTTGCAGTACAGTTTGTTGTACCAGATTCAATACGTTTTATGTATATATTTACACTTTACTAATAAATTATTTTTACACTTAGCTAAATAAGATACAATTTTAATATGCTATTTTCACAATACATTTTGCAGTATACAATTTACCCTTATTATTCGATACATTACAGTTCAATACAGCACACCTTACTAATAAATTAATTCATACAGTACAACACTTCAATAACATGCAATTTCATACAGTATACTTAAAAATTCAAAAAATTCAAAATTACCATCATTACATGAATGCAAACCACTAAATACATTAGTTATACTCCTTTCGCTAACAACATAACATGTATATTTTATCTTTATATTTTTACATTTAGCCATTTACCAAGTATTTTATAATTGCAATGCATTTCATAAGTTAACTAATGCCTGCAGTACAGTTTGTTGTACCAGATTCAGTACGTTTTATGTATATATTTACACTTTACTAATAAATTATTTTTACACTTAGCTAAATAAGATACAATTTTAATATGCTATTTTCACAATACATTTTGCAGTATACAATTTACCCTTATTATTCGATACATTACAGTTCAATACAGCACACCTTACTAATAAATTAATTCATACAGTACAACACTTCAATAGCATGCAATTTCATACAGTATACTTAAAAATTCAAAAAATTCAAAATTACCATCATTACATGAATGCAAACCACTAAATACATTAGTTATACTCCTTTCGCTAACAACATAACATGCATATTTTATCTTTATATTTTTACATTTAGCCATTTACCAAGTATTTTATAATTGCAATGCATTTCATAAGTTAACTAATGCCTGCAGTACAGTTTGTTGTACCAGATTCAGTACGTTTTATGTATATATTTACACTTTACTAATAAATTATTTTTACACTTAGCAAAATAAGATACAATTTTAATATGCTATTTTCACAATACATTTTGCAGTATACAATTTACTCTTATTATTCGATACATTACAGTTCAATACAGCACACCTTACTAATAAATTAATTCATACAGTACAACACTTCAATAGTATGCAATTTCATACAGTACACTTTACTAATAAATTAATTTTACACTTTGCTAACTAAAATTATTATTCAATACAATACAGTTATTCAATACAGTACACTTTACTAATAAATTAATTCATACGGTACAACATTTCAATAGTATGCGGTTTTGTACGGTACACCCTACTAATAGCTTAAATTTACACTTTGCTAACTAAAATACAGTTCTAACATACTATTTTCACTTTACATTGTGCAATATACAATTAACCATTGTTATTCAATGCAATACAGTTATTCAGTACAGTGCATTTTACTAATGAATTATTTCGTACACTACACCTTACTAATAAATTAGTTTTACACTTTGCTAACTAAGAAACAATTATAATATGCTATTTCACATTACATTGTCTCTTACAATTCATCTATCGTAACAACTGAGTTTTTGTATTTTTTACCATTAAATAAAAATTTTTTTTCAAGCTGCTTTTGAGTACAATACAATAAATTAAAACATATTTCTAAACAATTTATAAAGCATAGCTGATTACATTTAAAGAAAAAAAAAGGTAAATTTAAAAAATATTATACGCATTATCCCTTTTTTTTTTAGTTTTCATTTTAGAACTTCCTTGTATACAACATTGGTAGTTTTACCTTCAGGTGTTAATATTTCCAGGCTGCTTGGTGAACTGACTCTGGAACAGGCCACATAAAACTGGCCATGCGAAAAGCATTCCTCCCTCAAGTAAATCCCTGCCATCTTCAGCGATTGTCCTTGGGACTTGTTGATAGTCATACCAAAGCAAACCTTGATGGGGAACTGCAGTCTCTTAAACTCAAAGGGATAATCTGATGGAATGAGTGGTATTCGGGGTATTAAAACAGATTCTCCCTGAGCACAGCCGGTGAACACTGTAGCCTCAATGACGTTTCTTTGAAGGGCTGTTATTTGCAGCCTGGTACCATTGCAGAGTTTTGGAGGGTTGAGGTTGCGCAGTAACATAACTGGAGCCCCCACTTTGAGATGAAGCATATGGGTTGTGAGGCCAGGAGGGTTAAGCGTATTGATAAACTCCACAGGATAATGGACTGCATCCTCCATGTGCAAGACTGAGTCAACAGACTTGTATGTCATTTCTGCACCTTCAAAACTCTTCAGTAGACTCTCATTAATGTTATCAGCACTATCATTCTTTGGAGTCAAAATAGCACGTTCGCTTAACCAGTCCATGGACTTCTCCTTGATATTGGCAATATCAGGATATATCCTGGCTGTTAGGGCTGCTAGGGTTGTCACAACTGAGCCAAGACCTGCAGGGATGGTAATTTTCCCTTCAGACTCTGGATATTCTCCATCTCCTATTTTCAGTAATAGTTCAGAGAATTGGCCAGCAGAGACATCACCCATCAAGTGCACTCTCATGTTCTTCCTGAGAGATAACTTTGTGATGAAGGGCCACAGAAATGAAGCTTTGATGCATGCTTTAACCTGGTCTGCCCTAGTTCCCCTTGGCACTACTGGCAGAGTCTGGCGGAAATCCCCAGCCAACAACAAAGTGACTCCCCCCATCAATCCATCATTGTCTCGGATATCCTTAAGAGTTCTGCTAAGTGCCTCAAAAGCCCCCTTGTGTGCCATGGTGCTCTCATCCCAGACAATAAGCTTGCAGTCCCGCAACACTTGTGCCATATCACTTTGCTTAGAAATGTTACACATGGGAATTTCGCTATGGATGAGATTGAAGGGCAGTTTGAAGGTAGCGTGGGCTGTCTTACCCCCTTCCAACAATGTAGCAGCAATGCCAGAGGATGCAACAGCTAAGGCAATGCCACAATCACTCCTTACCTTTGCAAGAAGCAAGTTGAGGAGGAAAGTCTTTCCAGTACCACCTGGAGCATCTAGGAAAAAGACATGGCCAACACTTGACTGAATGCTGGCAAGAACTTGACGATAGACAGAGAGCTGATCAATTGTTAGTAAACTCTCTTTATTCGAAACCACTTGTACCAAAGCATTCTTGTCATAGCTGGTCTCCCTCATATAGTCCCTGTTCCCCAAGATATCACCAGATCTTTTTGGTCTAGGAAGAGAGTACTGTGTCAAATCTTGTCCTCCCAGAGACAATACTGCATCTTCAATCAGCACCAAGCATCTGTTGTATACTTCATCCATAACATGCTGTACATTTCCTTGTAACTGTCTTTCTACTTGGCGTGTTATGTCCTCTGAAAGACTGTCCTTGTACTTCTCCCAAAGACTCAGGGGATCTGAGAGCTCACAATGGAGCAGCATCACCGTGAAAAGCTCCCGCATCTTGAAAGAAGAATCACACAGGGCAGCTTCTTCCAAGGTAGAGTCCCACTGCTTGTCATCATCTAACAAACCGCGTCCTATGCATGCAGACTGGAATGTAGGATGGAGGACACCATTGACAGTCTTCAAATCTGAGAAGCATGTCGGGCCACGAACCTCATGTAACAACAGGCGAAGATGATAGCACTCAACATTTTTAGGATGAATGGCATAAACCCTTCCCAATGCAGAGTCTTTCTTCACTCCTGGCCAACCATCAACATCTTTACCTCGCTTCCTTCTTGTAAACTTATTATTTCTAAACAGAAAATAAGAAGGAACCTCACAATAAAGAAGGGATTTTGCAAAGTCATCAATTTTGCATAGTTCGAAGAAAGCTAAGAGTGTTGTCTGAGGAGGGTTTTTGAGCTTCTCAGTCAGATTCTTAGAAGTAAAGTACATACGCTGACCATTCTCGAGATGAACAGCCAGGTGAAGAACTGTGGGGTACCTTTCATGAATTGGGAATGCCAAGATCCTCCAAACTGCCTCAGAGCTGCTGAGGTACCGGCCACTCTCGTAGACCTTCACCTCATCCTCCTCATTCTCTAGACCAAAAGCTGCCTGGTCACTGCCCTTGTTAATGTACTTGCAAATGTATTTTATTGATTTCACAGAGTTACAATACTCTACATTGATGTGAGCATTGAAAGTACGTGACAGTACAGGATTATAAGGTACAACCCAGCTGTTGTCCAACTCCATTCCCTTGCATTTTACAGTGAACCCACCATCTTTTGGAGATCGCCTTCGGTATAGTGGATACCCATCATTACCAGTCTGGGTGTCACTTAGAAGTGGACGGGGGTACCTTTTACTGCAGCTGCCACCTTTCATGCAAGGAGAATTGCACTTCAGGCTGCCACAAGGCCCATGAATCATGTTGGCCTTGACAATGTCATAGAGAAGGGGGTCTTGCTGAGGATTAGGTATTTCGGCACAGATGACATTATCAGTCATGTCAGGGGATATGCGTTGCTCTAGCCACAGCAAGATGTGAACATGAGGCAAACCCCGCTTTTGCCACTCCACAGAAAACATGAAGCAACGTACAGCTCCAAACAGACTGCCCTTGGTCAAGACATTCATCATTTTTTTTACTTTTAGGTGGAACACCCTTGCTATGATGTCATGCCGATCATGAGACTTTTGTCCGAGGAACAATGCATCTGTAATATCCTTCCACTTGGGGTTACAGGTGAAAGTGATAAACAGATCAGGACGCCCATAGTGATGGACATATGTCATAGCATCTTGAGTCCATTCATGCATGTAGCGAGGTCCTCCAGTAAAAGATGATGGGAGCACTACCTTCCGACCCAGTTGAGCAGCATCAGAATCCTTCTCCCCTACAGCATCTTTTAGGTGAATGTAGTTGTCTGCCCTCAGCTCTGCCTGGTTAAACCTGATATAGTTTAACCTTTCAGTCTATTTTAGCATACATATCTACTAAAAATTGACTGAAGAGGGAACAGAAGTACAATAGGTGGTTGTCCTCTCCTTTTCTGACCATAATGCGATAGCAGTAGAAACTCAATGCAGAGATTGTCTTCTTGATAGGCAACTTGGTCTTAGGATTGTGCTGAGCCAGATTGATGGAGTATCCATCCTCGCCACGACAGAACAAAAGTGGGTATTGAAGAGCATCGTATGACCGGTGGATCTCACTGATGCGATGCAGTTTGTTATCGTGGCTTTGGAGCACGATATCTCGCTGCTGAAACTGCTGGCCAACCATCACCAGAGCTACCCCATTTGCTGTTGGTGCATTAAAGCGACCTTCATGAGCATCGATAGGCTTTTTTTCAGCCTGGATAACAACTGCAAACTTCTTGCAGGTTGGAGGCACTTTTTCCAGGGTAGTTTTAAGGTCTTTTATGTAGCTATTAACGTCATTTAGCATCTCTTGCAGTTGCTTGACCAATCCGTCTTTTACACCAGGAAAGTTACTACACCTTAAGCGTACTTCCCTTTCATCCTCACCCACAAAATAGATTTGAAGAAATTGGGCTTCTTTAGAAGATGGAAGTAGACTTCCAATCAAGTGATACACCTGTCCCTGAATTTTGAAAGTTGGCATGAAACCTTCCTCTACAACCTGTTTAGCTCCAAATGATGTCATTTGGAAACATCCATTATACTGCCGAACACACTCCATAAAGTGGATGTGCTCAGGATGGTTGCCAATTACCAGGCTATTGAGAGGCTCAGGAAGAGGTTCAAATGCAGGTAGGTTTACCTTGCCAGCACTACAACACATTCCTGGAGATTCGTCTGCCCACTTCAGGGCATTGCAGTACTGACACTTGTGGTTCATAGTGCCCAGGGATACCATGCTATCTGCTTCATAATCAATAACAGGCTCATATGCCAAGCCTGAAAGAACCTTTACCTGCCATGGAAGTACTCGCCTTTCTACTCGTTTGCCAGGATTATTTTTTTCATATTGGCATTGTGCTGCCCTGTGAACCTCAGGCTTAGCTTTCTGGTACCGTGCAACAGCTGCTTTGATCACCTCAGGCTTAGCTTTATGGTACCGTGCAACAGCTGCTTTGATCACCTCAGGCTTAGCTTTATGGTACCGTGCAACAGCTGCCCTGTTCACGCCAGGATTCCTCTCTGCATACTTCTTTCTTGCATCTTTAAGTTGCTGCTTCCTTTGAGCATGAGTACATCTAGAGCGACGTCTTTTAGTAGCTTGATTGGTATTAGAAAGTGATGCATCATGTGAGGTAGATTGAGGGAAAGATGGCATGGCTTGTGTTTCCTGTGACAGGTAGTAAGCATCGAAATGCCCACTCGAGAGGTCACATGCAGAGGTAAAACGCAGCCTCCTTATTGGGTTACCAGCAGCACCAAAACTGTGACATAGTTCACCATTGAGGTACACCTCAAAAACAAAGTTGAACAGTTCACCTGCTGCTGAAAATTCGCAAG
Source organism: Dolomedes plantarius (assembly GCA_907164885.2). Taxonomy (NCBI): domain Eukaryota; kingdom Metazoa; phylum Arthropoda; class Arachnida; order Araneae; family Dolomedidae; genus Dolomedes; species Dolomedes plantarius. Next base: position 401,016 of record CAJRAI020000252.1, on the reverse strand, counting down.
AACTGCCATATGTGGAGAGAATTGACATTTCGGAAAAATATTCAGCAGAGTTAGAATAATTATTCCCATTCATGTCATGAGACATTATAGCAAATCTCTCCCAATTCTCTACCACATGACTCACAATTAATTCCCGGACTTCCCTAGACATCATATCTGTACCATACATGACAAAAGAGAGAGAACGAAAAAGACATGCACCATCTGCTGGGATTGGGAAAATACTATGAAGTACAAAATCCCCATTTATGCATAAATATTCTTGCATTTTAGAAGATATAAAAATCAAAATTAAATACGGTTCAGAAATATAAGTAAATCTGATAAAGAGTTAAAAATCAAATAAAGCTTATCTTTTGCTAGTATCACAAAACTCGCATGAAAATCAACCACACTAACTTAATCTGACAACATCACATGTCTGTCTAGCAGTTAACCTCTAGGTTACAGTTATACATGGTAAGCACAGTTACCGTATAGTAATACCGTTAATATTTTACACTTTGTATCTTCTATATTCCTTCATATCTCAAAGAAGGAAATTGATATCCATAAGATTCTTGCTTTAAAATGTAAGGAACTTGATTACCTAAAATCAATTTCAGGATTTTTCAAAATTCGGACCCAAGGGAGGGAGGGGAGGGGGGGAGGCGAAACGTGTTTTTACCATATACCTTCATATCTCAAAGTAGGAAACGGATATATTTCTTTTATACGCATATTAATAAATTAAACTGCTTTAGAATTTCTTTTATATTACTTTGTACTCGATATGATTACTCGATCTTATATATTAGTTTGTAATCGATATGACTATTCGGATTAATGCTCGAAATAGGTGCTACCATCTATCGCGCCAAATACCAACTATTTACTGGCAGCATATTATAGCTTAGTGATTCTTCATGTTAATGTTCGTCATCACATTAAAACAGTTTTTAAACATTTTATTTTATGGTTTTCATTATATGTATACATATGTGCATATGATTTTTTTTATTTTTTGAATTATTACATTGTTTTGTACTTTTATTTTTATGTAAGCATTTTTCTAGGAAATAAAAAGAATAAAATGCTTTCTGAACTAAAAACTATATTATTTATAAAAAATTGGAACAGATCCAATTAAATTTGTATGAGTTTGTATCAAAATAATTGATTCGTTATACGGCTTTTCACTTTACGGCCAACTTTTCCGGAATGTATCTAGGCCGTAAAGCTAGGTATGGGTGGATTATTTAACCCGGTTTTTTACATATGAAGGAATATGTAAAAAACACGTTTTGCTCCCTTTCACCCTTGGGGGGCGTATTTTGAAAAATCCTGAAACTGATTTTAGGTAATCAAGTTCCTTACATTTTAAATCAAGAATCTTAAGGATATCTGTTTTTTTTCTTTCAGATATGAGGGAATATGGGAAAAATACGTTTTGCCCCCTCCCCCCCATGGGGGGCCGAATTTTGAAAAATCCTGAAATTGGTTTTTAAGTAATCAAGTTCCTTACATTTTAAATCAAGAATCTTAAGGATATCTGTTTTTTTTCTTTCAGATATGAGGGAATATGGGAAAAATACGTTTTGCCCCCTCCCCCCCATGGGGGTCCGAATTTTGAAAAATCCTGAAATTGGTTTTTAGGTATTCGTGTTCCTTTCATTTTAAAGCAAGGATCTTATGGATATCTCTTTTTTTTCTTTCAGATATGAGGGAATAGGGGAAAAATTCGTTTTGTCCCCTCCCCCCCATGGGGGCCGAATTTTGAAAAATCCTGAAATTAGTTTTTAGGTAATCAAGTTCCTTACATTTTAAAGCAAGAATCTTTTGGATATCAATTTCCTTCTTTGAGATATGAGGGAGTATGGGAAAATACGTTTTGCCCCCTCCCCCCCCATGGGGGCCAAATTTCGAAAAATCCTAAAATTAGTTTTTAGGTATTTATGTTCCTTACATTTTAAAGCAAGAATCTTATGGATATCTGTTTTCTTCTTCGAGATATGAAGGAAAATGTGATAAAACACGTAAAAACACGTTTGGCCCCCCTCCCCCCCCCCTTGGGGGCCGAATTTTGAAAAATCCTGAAATTGGTTTTTAGGTATTCGGCTTCCTTTTATTTTAAGGTAAGAATCTTATGGATATCCGTTTCATGTGAAAAACACGTAAAATCACGTTTTGCCCCCTCCCCCCCCCCATGGGGGCCGAATTTTGAAAAATCCTGAAACTGATTTTAGGTAATCAAGTTCCTTACATTTTAAAGCAAGAATCTTTTGGATATCAATTTCCTTCTTTAACATATGAGGGAATATGGGAAAATACGTTTTGCCCCCTCCCCCCCCATGGGGACCGAATTTCGAAAAATCCTGAAATTGGTTTTTAGGTATTTATGTTCCTTACATTTTAAAGCAAGAATCTTATGGATATCTGTTTTCTTCTTCGAGATATGAAGGAAAATGTGATAAAACACGTAAAAACACGTTTAGCCCCCCTCCCCCCCTTGGGGGCCTAATTTTGAAAAATCCTGAAATTGGTTTTTAGGTATTCATGTTACTTACATTTTAAAGCAAGAATCTTATGGATATCAATTTTCTTCTATGAGATATGAAGGAATATGTAAAAAACACGTTTTGCCCCCCTCCCCCTCTTGGGGGGCGAATTTTGAAAAATCGCTTCTTAAATGACGCCTTCAGCACAAAAGTAATAAGCTCCTAAAATTTGATATCTGTATCTCCAATAGTTTTTGCTGGGCGTTGATACGTGTATATATAAGTCAGGACTTCTTCCTTTATAGATATAGATGTCGGACACTGGAGTTTCACGCCCGATCGAAATACATCTTAATCCGAAACTTGAGAACCATGATGCAGTCGGTGAACCGGTGGCGTGGACATTCATTAATTAAATCCATCAAACAGCAAGATGTTAACACAACAGGCATAAAACACTTCAAATGATCTTCCTAAACATCTTTATTAAATTTCTTTAAACCTCTCAGCTCCATAATTAATAAAATTACTTCCCAACCCTTCCCAAAAATACGTACCGTCGAGCGGCACGTCCTATCATTTCCTATCCATCCATGACTCTGGCGATAAATCCTTTATTCATAGCTTTTAACGAACGCTTAGTGACGCTCATTACTTATGCGTGATGTCATATCGGATCTTATTGCTAAACTCAGCATTTCCTTTCTCTTCGACACTCAAACCACAGATGCGCCAAGATTATATAATGAAAAGGGGAATTTCCCTCTAGAATCTGTGGTTCTTCGGAGATTGAATCAAGCCGACCCATTAATTCCATTTTCACTGCAATACATGCGCCGCTTATTTGAACTCCCAGACTTTTTAATTGTTAAATCCTATATTTTAATAACTAAAATCCCATTTTAAGGTCGCGTGATCGCCCCCCATATTTAAGCCTCACAACTTTCCCCCCCGTCCCCCTGAAGGCGTGCACACAAGGAGTAGCTAATTCTCTGCAGCACGTCCTCAGAAGAGAAAACACAAAATTCAAATTCAAAGATTTTTTCTAACCCACTGGAAAATATGCTGAGTTGGGACGTCTCCCACACTACAAAAATTAACTAATAACCCTAGCTACTGAAACTCATCATCTTGTTAAGCCATTTAAACAAACTAAAATTAAATTACATTTACGATTAGAATAGGGCGATCGTTCTCCTGAAGGCGTGCCCACAAAGAATGGCCAGTTCTCTGCAACACGTCTCCAGAAGAGAAAAACAACTAAAAAAAACTTAATGACTCATCAACTGAAAATTGCTGCTCAGGGCGGGCCCTCCCCGCACAGCAAACTCAGAAGAAACCCCACAAAATTATTCCTAATTACGACTTGATTCAACCACATTGATATTAACTAAATTTTCATAAATATTTGACATCTAATTTTTAAAAAAAACTAAAATTAAAATTCTTATTTACTATACTAAATCGTGCACCTAACCCCATGGAGCTGAGAAAAATACAAGTTACATAAATGTCTCCATTCGAGACAGAAGTTACATTGAATCACTTAAAATATTATGACAACAATAGACAGCAGTAAATATCAAAATTAATTGTAAAAGAATATTACATCAACATTATTAATAGAACACTAAAATTAAATTTAATAAACACAAAATATAACTTGAACTTGTAAGAAAATGGTAAATAAAATTTCCGTGAACACCCACACTATCCTTTTTAGCTCAAGAAAAACAAACCTCCTGCCGAAGCACCTTGAGTCCATCACCTAGAAAATAAGTCCTGACTTTAAAATTGACAAAGTTCAGAGTTCTTGAAATATTTACTGTTCTTGCAAAAATTGGGGTGTCACCAAACTTAAAAAAAATAACTTTATTTCCTACTCCATTATTAGCATTTAAAACCCTTCCTCAGATGTCTGTTATGGTGGTCATACTCCACAACAGCAGTGGGAATTTTATTAACAGCTTTCAGTGTATCATCGGGGATACCTGATTCCTCCGAAACTTCAAATTTGACACAACAAAATCACTAGTGAAAAACATAACCCTAATACATATTTCAAATTCTCTAATATTTCAAAAAAATTTTCGTTTTCACCATGATGTACAAAATATTATACCTCTGAGTTTTACAAAATAATGAAGCATGTCTTTACACTCATGCTTATCTGAAAATTACAGGGAGACCTCCAAAACTAGTAAATGAAGTGGCGACCAAAAACACACAAGAAATGAATATCAAATTATTAACCAAAAGCACAATAACAATTTTAAAAGATCAACTTTAAATGATTAAACTCAAAATACACAATATTTATGAATATGAAAAAGGCAATTAAATCATTGAGCTATGAAATTAACTTTCAATACAACGCTTTCATGTACATTTTAATACCATAAACTTTTCATTTCATTCAAAAACCAATTTTAAAACCTACTCAAGTTTGAAGTAAACATGGTTGAACTCATGCTTAGTTCTGCTTCTAGACACAATTTGATAAAACATGTCAACATATTCACATTTTGATCAAAACTCACAATTCTACAAATTTCAAAAATTAAAACTTCAGATCTTACATCTTTATCAATACAACTCAATTCCCTACCTCACAAATATCATATATCAAATAAATTTATATCAATACACTAAAAAATACACTCATAAAATTATATCTGAAAATATCAATTATTATACAGGCTTGAGTACCCACTTTCAATGTATAGAAAATCAAACACACATTATTAAATCAATAAACTTTAAAAAATATTTACAAAATAACGAGACTGCCAACAGAATAAAATCAAAATGCACATTTAGACCCGACCATGTTTAGAATTTTCCACAATATAATGAAATTACCATTTTCAAAATTTTACCAATATTATTGTTACTATTATTCTGCTATCTAGCTTTCCCCCCTCCCCGAAAACCAAATAGGATTGACTGGAATGCTCATCCCCAGAAAACAATTTTCAACATGTACTTAATTTTAACAATATTAAAATTTTCATTTTTTATTACCAATAGTTTCAAATTGTCAGAACATTTTTTACTGAATTTTAACTTTTGTATTTTAACCACAATTTCCAAAATTTACAAAAAAATTTCACATTTTACATATAATAGTTACTTATTTCAATTTTCATCAATACAATTTCAATTTTTAAAATTTCAATACCTTAAAGTCAAAAGTAATTCACATCTTCAACTTGTACAATTGCTAATTTAACCAATTTAGTAATTTTTCATATTTCTCATTTTTAATAACATTTTTTTAGAACCATTTGTTTTTAATTTATCGCGACATAGTTATTAACATTATTATTAATTCATGCAACATTACACTTCAAAACCATTTTGGCATGTTTATTTTGTAAATTTAAATCAAAACGCTTACCTTAATTTTTTCCCGATTTACATATTTTAAATTTTTTATTTTTACCTATTTTGTATAGAATTCACAACAATTTTCTTCTTAAAATTGATCCTGAAAACGGCAGACAGTCCCGGAGAGCCACGGAAATCTTGTTTCGCACACAAAACATTTTCGATGACAAAAGATGGCACAACACCGCTGACACATCTCACAACAGCCATGTTGCCGCTTGAGGACAACCTTATTCAATTAATTTTGAAAAACGATGACTAATTTTTAATTATGGTTTTGTAGCACAAAATGTAGAACACTTTTAACGATGAGCAGCCGAAGATCCCGTACGACGAAAAATTTTACTAATCGCACAATTTTAAAAACCAGATGACACCACTGACTTAATTTTTGAAGCACAGAAATATGATGATCACAGGCCGAAGATTTTTCTTAATACGATGAAAAATTTTTGATTCCTTGAATTTTAAAGGCTGGTTTCCCACAGCGAAAAGGTTGCAGAATCGCTGTCGACTTTTGTCGGACACTGGAGTTTCACGCCCGATCGAAATACATCTTAATCCGAAACTTGAGAACCATGATGCAGTCGGTGAACCGGTGGCGTAGACATTCATTAATTAAATCCATCAAACAGCAAGATGTTAACACAACAGGCATAAAACACTTCAAATGATCTTCCTAAACATCTTTATTAAATTTCTTTAAACCTCTCAGCTCCATAATTAATAAAATTACTTCCCAACCCTTCCCAAAAATACGTACCGTCGAGCGGCACGTCCTATCATTTCCTATCCATCCATGACTCTGGCGATAAATCCTTTATTCATAGCTTTTAACGAACGCTTAGTGACGCTCATTACTTATGCGTGATGTCATATCGGATCTTATTGCTAAACTCAGCATTTCCTTTCTCTTCGACACTCAAACCACAGATGCGCCAAGATTATATAATGAAAAGGGGAATTTCCCTCTAGAATCTGTGGTTCTTCGGAGATTGAATCAAG